>JARQOC010000003.1:144313413-144324306 GCA_033576535.1 Allobates femoralis
GCTGCTGCGACACACAGTCTAGCTGCAATTAAGATATATGTTATCACATGACGAAGGACAGGAGGGAAGGCATCTGCTCCTATATGAAGAATTGCAAGTTGTGGCGTCAGGGGGAGGCTGGTATCTGTGACAGAGCTCACCAGGCCAGCCACAAGCGTCCAGAATTGTGATATCTTGGGGCACTGCCACCACATGTGGACCAAGTCTCCCTTATGTCCACATTGTCTCCAACACAATGGAGAGCCTCCTGAGCCATATCTGGCTAGCCTGGATGGGGTGGTATACCAACGCAAATGGAGCTTCTTAAGGGACTCCAAGTGGTTGATGCATTTCGTCGTTTGTATTACACAGCTAGTCGCACTTTCCCACTCGTCCATGTCCGCCGAGAAGCCCAGATCTTCCTCCCATCTAATCATTGAAGGCAGTTTACCTGATACGTTGTGGGTTAGGATACTTTCATAAATGAGAGATATCCCCCTCTTAAGCGGTTTGTCAGAAAGGAGGTAACGTTGGAGAGGAGATGGTAAAGGGTGTGTTAGGTCGTGTAAGCATTGCGAGGATACGAGAAAGTGGCGGACCTGGGAGTATTGTAGAAACGTCTTAAGCAGTCCTGTGTTCTTTTTACTAAACTGCTGAAAGGAGAGTATCTTTCCATCACTCAGAAAGTCACCAAGGGACTCAATTCCCAGTGATTTCCATGTGGATATGCACAAAGAGGGAATGTGTAGTTGGAGAGCCCCCAGCGGGATCTTCTCAGGGGGAAACCTGGACCAGCTAGCCGGTAGTTGTTCCCACACTGATTTCAATGAACGGATGGCAATTAGGGGGTGAACCACCCCGACTTTGCCAAGTCCCGTTCCCGCTAGAAGCTCCCCAGGAACCACTCCAGGGAGAATCTCCGACTCTATTTGAACCCATCTTAAATTTGACTGTCGGTTCAGCAGTTCTTTGGAAGCTTCTAGTATCGTGGCTCTCAGATATGCTTTGACGTCCGGGACTCCCATTCCACCCCCCTTAAGTCTCTGGTACATTGTGTGTCTTTGGACTCTCGGCCTTCCTTAGCCCAGATGAACGCGTTTATCATTCTTTGTAGATGTGAGAGTAATTTAGTAGGGTAGGTCAGTGGAAGACAACGAAAAAGATATAAGATTTTAGGGAGCCACATCATTTTAAAGGCCTGGATGCGCGCCATCCAGGATAATGGGGGAAACGGGCCAGAGTCTAGAGATCCCCTTAGAGAGTTTAGTAATGTTTGCAAGTTGGTTCGGGCCATTTGGTGAGAAGCGCACAGCGTGATTCCTAGGTAGGGGATGCCAGTCAGGGCCCATGAACATGAGAATTTCAATTTTAGCTCTCCCAAATCCTCACCTGATAAGTTAATCGGAAGTGCCATGGATTTGCCCAGGTTCAGTTTATAATAGGAGACATCTGAGAATTTTGCCAATTCCCTCACTACTTCTGGGATTGATGTGATAGGGTCCGTACAAGAAATTATGACGTCATCAGCATACAACCCGATAACGTGACGTTTATTTCGTATTTGTATGCCCGAGATTTGTAAGTTTGACCTGATCGAAGCAGCAAGAGGCTCCATTACGAGGGCGAAAATTAGGGGGGACAGGGGACAGCCCTGCCTCGTCCCATTAGTAATGGTAATAGGTTGGGACAGGTAGCCCGACATGGAGACCCGAGCTCCTGGGTTGGTATAGAGACCTAAGATCGCTTTCAAGATTGGTCCAGAAAATCCAAATCTCTCAAGGACCCCCTGTAGGTATCCCCAGTGTACCCTGTCAAAGGCCTTTTCAGCATCCAATGACAGGAATACACTGGGGGTCCCCCTCGTCTCCACCACCCCGATCAGGTCCAACATACGTCTAGTGCCGTCCCTTGCTTGTCGGCCCGACACAAACCCCACCTGGTCCGCATCCACCAAACGTGGCAACACACTCGTCAGACGGGAAGCCAAGATTCTGGCAAATATTTTCACATCCACATTCAAAAGCGAGATGGGACGATAGTTGCCTGGCTGATCCGGGGGCTTCCCTGGTTTCTGGGTGAAGCCATTTAAATGTCACCTCTTAAAGCCCAAGGTACACTACCTAGGCCAAGTGTTAAGTGCAGAAGGTGTGGCTCCAAAGTTATCATCATCAGGAACTGGCTGAGACCCACCACCATCTGTGAAGTACGGCAGTACCTCGGGTTGGTAAGCTACTGCCGGAGGTTCATCAAGAGCATCACCCAGATAGCTGCACCCCTGCAAGACCTCCTGGTGGGCCAATCCAAGAAGACAAAGAACAAGAGTCCTCCAATCGAGTGGGACAGTAGAGTGGAAGAATCCTTCACCCGGTTGAAGTTGGCTCTCACAGGAGATTAAGTCCTGGCCTACCCTGACTATGGTCAACCATTCATACTTTACACAGATGCCAGCCATGTGGGATTGGGAGCTGTATTGTCCCAAGTGCAGAAATCAGGAAGCTTCTTCCAACTGAGAGGCACCCCAACAACTAAAGTTCCTTCAAGCTGGAGTTCTTCGCCATAGTCTGGGTTGTGACTGAGCAATTCAAACACTACCTGGCTTCGTCGAAATTCACCATCTTCACGGACAATAATCTGCTGACTCACCTGTAAACGGCAAAGCTAGGCGTGCTGGAACAGGGATGGATGGCCCGGCTGTCCAATTATGAGTTTGTAATCAAGTACAGAGCGGGACATAAGAACACCAATGCTGATGCGCTGTCCAGGATGCCCAACTTACCAGACAGGGGAGAAGACCCAGAGGTGCTAGAAGAAATATAGCTGCCAGACTTCCATCGCAATGGTGCATCCCTATGTTCCCAAGCGTTCTGCTGTACAAGAGGTCTCCTTCAACCCGTTGTCCCACCATGGATGGGCAGAAATGCAAGACAGTGACCCGGCCATCTGTCTAGTGAAAGAGTTGTTGACCCAAGCTGACTCACACCCTGGGCCAGATGCTCCACAAGAAACCCAAAAGTTGTGGAAGGAGAAAGGCAAACTATTCATCTATGAGGGTAAGCTGTGTTTGAGAAGCATCAACTTGCACACATATATGAACTGGTCTGGCAGGTAGTAGTCCCGAAGCGGGATGCCCCAATGGTCTTAGAGGCATACCATGATGTAGCAAGACTCTTCGGGTGGAAGAAGCTGGAGGTCCTACTTCGTGAATGATTCTACTGGGTTGGCATGAGCAAAGCTATCAAGAGGTGGTGTCGGGAATGTAGTCCATGCAACCTATGAAGAAAAGATTGTGATAGCCAAAGAGCCCCCTTACAGCCGATCATCACGAAACAGCCACTTGAACTCATGGCTCTGGATCACATAAAGTTGACCCCGAGTAGGTCTGGCTACACCTGTGCTCTGACCATCATTGGCCCTTACTCCTGGTTTTTGGTAGTCGTACCTGTCAAAGACCATAAAGCAAAGACTGCAGCCAGAGCTTTCCAACAGCACTTCTGTAGGCTCCATGGCTGCCCTGAACAAGTTCTTACCAACCAAGGTCAAGCATTCGAGGCAGAGGTATTCCAGGAGTTTTGCAACCTGTACGGCTGCTAGAAAATCAGAATGACGCTGTACCATCCGTAGACCAACGGCATGTGCAAAAAGATGAATCAGGTGGTGATTGACCTGTTGAAGACCTTACACCTTGAACAATGAAACCAGTGGCTAGAAAAGTTGCTGGATCTGGTAGATATATACAACCACATCCTGGTAAACTCCACAAACTGTACCCCAGCCTACCTGATGCATGCAAGACCTGGCAAGTTACCCATCGACCTGGACATGGGAGTCTTAACACCTAAGACAATACAACCCGATGCAGACTGGGATACAGAGCAGCAAAGTCCAAGAGTGCATAGAGAGAAGTCTGTCCCAGGCAAGGCAGAGACAAGAGAAGAGCTACAACCAGCAAGCCCAGGCTACTCCCTTAGAACCAGGAGAGCAGGTGTTAAAGTGGAAAAGGAGAATGCACAAACTGGATGACCAGTGGGGAGCTAAGCCAGCATCTTGCCTTCAAACTTTGATAACCGCAAGGTGTGCTCATCAGCAAAGCTGGAAGGAAAACCTCAGCAGCAGTGTCAAGAGATAACTTAAAGGTAGGCCCCAGCAGCTGGAAAACAAAGAGGAAGAAACAGACCCCCTCAACAGCCAAACGAGGTCGAAGAGACAATACCATCCCCTGGTTTTGGATGCAAGTTAACCAGGCCATACTGTTGACCTTTCCTCAATTTCTTGTACCAGCAGCAGCAGAGACTCAACACCAACCTGAATACCAGTCGGTTCCAGGAACAGATGCCACATCCGCAGTGGAACCAGAGAATCTACACCCTGCTAGCGGTGAATCTGTCAGGCCCATGGTAAGTCTAAGAAGTTGCAGAAGGTTTCCAAGTCTACCTATAAGAAGCAGGTCTACTTTAGTACAAACGCTAGTGAGTCCACAACACCAGCAATAGACACACTAGACCAGGACAGGTCAGTAGAGACAACTGTACTGCATAGATTCACCTGTTCACATTCCGTTATAGGGACTAAAGTGTAAATATGGTGATAATGTAAATATGAAACCATTAAGCATAAGAGTCTACAGAGAGTAAACCCCCGTTACACATAGCGAGCTCGCTAGTGAGATCACTGATACATCACAGGTTTTGTGTCATAACAGCGACCTCGCCAGCGATCTCGCTACGTTTGACACTTAGCAGCGATCAGGCCCCTGCTGTGAGGTCGCTGATCATTACAAAGTGTTCTGGATCATTTTTTGGTCGTTGTGCTCCCACTGGGAATGCTGCATCGCGGTGTTTGACAGGGACAACGACCAGTGATCTCAATACTATGCCCGAGAGTGACACATTCCCAACGACCTCCGTATCATTCCAGATCATTGCTGCATCGCTTATGAGATGTGACTGTTTGACATCTCACCAGCGACCACGTAGCGACGCTCCAGCGATCCTGGCCAGGTCGAATCACTGTTGGGGTCGCTGTAGCGTCGCTACGTGTGATGGTACCTTTACTGTAGGAACTTTTAAATATTTGTAATAACCTGCTGAAGGACAATTGGGCCACAGGACTATGTGTGGCCAAGACCTCATTGTAAATAGGTAACCCTGACATGGTTTAAATATAAACCGTCAGTGTAGCTGAAGAGCCCAATAAGGCCAGGCCTGGAACCCCGTAGCCATGCCCAGAGACGAAGTAATGGTGGGTCGGGGCGGTTCCCGCAGAAGAACCCTTGAGAGTCTGAGGGGTGACATAATGGACCAGCGTTGGCCCCAGGAACATAATTTTCAATTTTTGTATCATATTCTGAATTTTATGCAAATTCTCAATTTTTTTTAATCTCGTTAATAGTTTGTATTGTTGTAGTTGTTAACCTTGTTATGTTTTTGTTATGTTTCCTCAGTCCGGGACGTACTGTAGTTAACTATGGAAAAATTTGGCACCCCAGTGGTATGGTTGCCACAGTGGCATTGCCTCCCTCACAGGGGGTGATGTCATGCCTGAAACCTGGAGGAGGGTCCCACACTAGTTAACACCAGCATGCAACACTTTTCCTGACTCCAGACCAGAAAGGGGAGCTCTAGAAACCAGAGTGGGCTTATCCTGGAGCGGAGCGCTGGAGAAAGGATGCCAGAGTCCTTGGCTCTGTGGGCACTGTACGTCCCGGCAGCTGAATCTGGACGGCAGGAGACTGAAAGTCTCCTGGCCACACGGAGCATCTGGGGGCACAGCAGCATCCTGAGAGCCCAGAGTAGCCACTAGATCGTGGTACCCATGGGTCAGAGCCAACTCGCAGAAAGAGGGCCACAGCATAGCTACAGGCAGCAGAGACCCAAAAGGAGAGCGCAGCCGGAATGCCTCCAATGCCACCTTCTACTATACACTAAAGGGGGGAGAAATAGCACAAAATAGGGTCTTAACTGTGTGATAAATGGTCATGTAGGTGTGTGTTGTGCTCACCTTTTTAGGTTGTGCCCAGTCACAACACCTTAAATGTATATCCGGCTGCTGCACCTCCCAGTAAAAATGATGATCTCCAAAGTAAAAGAAAGGGATTTTTTTCGTGCGCTGCCCCAGACAATAGGCGATCCAAATAGTATCCAAACTGTTCTTTATTACTCGACGCGTTTCGTGAGAACCTCTCACTTCCTCAGGAGTTATACAAAGTTTGTATAACTCCTGAAGAAGTGAGAGGTTCTCATGAAACGCGTCGAGTAATAAAGAACAGTTTGGATACGATCGCCTATTGTCTGGAGGCAGCGCACGAAAAAATCCCTTTCTTTTACTTTGGAGATCTCCAATGCCACCTGGCAAGGTGGATCCCCAAATGCTACCAGGCTGTCCAGACCTCATCACCTGTAACCAGTGCCCTGGACTACACCAACAACTGCCAAGTGAAGGTAACGGAAACTGCACCCTTCTGTGTCCTCTGCTTATTTTCTGCACCCTCTGTCCTGCACCCCAACAATCATTACCACCCTATTAGACTGCCTCACTTATCCCTGGGGCCCCACTCCACCTGTGGGGAGCTGGATCAACATCTGCCTCAGTGGTCCCAATCTGCAGCGTCGGCCATCCCTGGCCAAGCACCGCAGGTGGCATCACGAATATCCCCTGTAAATACCCACTTTACTGCATACCCAGGGTCACAGAGCCCAGTCACCGCCACCGTGATCTCCCAAAGAATTGACTGGCCTGGTTCTGAGTACCCCACACCTTGGTGGGCACTGCACTTGTACTGATTAACAGTAATCAAATTTTCTGGGAATTGTGCTAAATGTGCTAAATTTTACTACCAGATATTGTTACTATGTTGTAATAAGCTAAATAGCTATGAGGACATTACATGACTAGATAAGATTTTGATAAATCAGCAGAAAACAATCAATGACTAATTGAAAAGTATATTCTTTCAATTAGTCATTGATTTTTTCTGCTTGGGTCAAGTTCAGGTCCCAAACAGCACCAGTGAACTTAAACTTCCATGGGTTTGTTTGCCAATCAAACTGAACCTTAAAAGGTTTGCTCATCTTTTCTTGTGACATACAGTAACTTCTGACTTATGGTCAATCAGAAGTTACTGGCACGAGATGGCGCCCCAAACTGGAGCGGAATCGGTATGAGGTTTAGATACCGGAAGGTGAGTATATGATCTGGGGCAGGGGGCTTATGTTTAAAGCGCCACCCCAGTGCTGAAATAAAACTGCTGGCATGGTGATTTAAAGTTTGTATACATATCCATTATAAATTTGATTTTCCTGAATTTGAAATACCGTACCTCTTTAAGGCCTTTTGTAATTGAAAAATAAATTCTGTTATTTTAATTCTTTTCCATATTTAGTAGAATATCAATTCAAACATTACATAATTTGCATTTCATGATTGTTTTATCCACTATTGTGCTGATTAATTTCATATGTGAATATGGAAATCAAATTAACAAGTTGATATTATATTGACTTCAAAGCAAATAAGCAGAAAATTAATGATCAAGTGAAATGGATTTATTCGGCTTGGAAATACTGTGATATTTACATTTAAATATGATCTAAAACTAGGGATTATTTAACTTAACTATAAATGACAAATGATTCATATTAAAGAGCAAAAATTATTTTTGTTATTAATTTAACTACTTCCGAACATTGGACATAACAGCCTGATGCTCCTGGAATTTTTATAAAAAAAACAATAAAAACGGTACACATTTAGTATTGCGTTTCTAAAACATGTTCAATAAAAATGCCTGACTATCTACTAAAGTGATCACCATAACAAAAGAAATAAACATGCAATTTTTTCTAATTATAACAACAAACAAAAAGTGCAATAAGAAGGCGATCAGTCATATCATATGTAATTAAAAGGGATGTGTCTAAACAAAAAAAAGGTGAGCAAAACAATATGATTTCAGTCAGCTCAATCAACTGAAGAATAAACAATTTTTATGACCAAAATTGATATTAGTGTGCAAATGTACCAAAATATAGAAAAACTAGGCAAAAGTGGTAATGCTATAATTGTACAAATCTCAAAAAATAAAGCTGTCATCATTTTTACTGCATGATGAAAGGAATGAAAAAATATAGACAAATCCTGAAGTCTTCCTTTTTGTTTATTCTACTTCCTAAAAGCAGTCAAAATTGCTTTGTACAGTGCCTTGAATAAGTATTCATGCTTCATGAACTTTTCCACATTTTATAAGTTATACCCACAAACTTAAAAGTATTTTATTGGGATTTTATGTGATACTAGCTGTGAGCCCGATGCGATTGCATCGGGATTCTAGAACTGGTGTATAGTTTATTAAATTAGATTTTTAACTAATAATCCAATTATTCCATGATAGATGGCGGCCCAATTGTAAAGAATCGGGAGTGTAGCATGCATATATACATTATTCATTCAAATTTGACAATAATGCACATAAGACATGATATCTATCTATCAACTACCAATGTTTGTATGGTACATTTCAGTGTAGTACATGTCATGATTCTAAGGCAAGGCTTTTCGTACAGATACTGGCACTGATGTTTTGTACAGATTACATATATTCAATTTATATATGAATATTAATAATCTATGATTAAGCCAGTACATGTTTCCCCACCAACCACGGGAAGGTAGCCTTACAACTGGTGGGACCTACTCTACTCTACCCCTAATAATTAATAGTTAGACTCCTTTTAAAGCAGATATTTTTTGGCTATTTGCAGAAGGTGTAGAATAACCAAATACAATTTCTGCACTTGTCACCAAAGGACCTACCTACAGCTCACTTTCAGCAAGTAACATGTAATGTATATGGAACTTGCAATTAGCTTGCAGTAAATACGGCAAGCACAGCTTTAACAGGTTGACTAAATGCAACCACTAAAAATCAGAGCTAACTGTGATTTTGGCAGTTGAAACTGTTGAAAGCACATGTGCCGCAACTACTGCAAGTAAAGCACAAATTCCATTAACATTTCATGCAACTTACAGTAAGAGTGCTGTAGGTCACCATTAGACAGCAAGTGTCAAAATTGATGTGTTCACACTATAAATTCCACAAATAGCAGAATAAGTCAGATTTAAAAAGAAAATGTCTATTCTTTCCCTATGTGTCTAAATATGTACCTATGTGTCTAAATATGTACCTATATGTATGTATGTATTTATATGTACAGAACACACTTCAAGATAGAGATGTGTGTGAACAGCTGTCCCACCCGTCTCTAATGCTGCATTCAGACTTGCAGATGCGTCTGCAGCATTTTGCAGATGCATCTGCATGCAGACAGTAAACCCTATCTTTATAATGGGACGCACAGTGTCTGCAGATGCTTCCAGACAGTTGAGCACACCCATTCACTCCTATATGTGATCTCTGCGCAGGCAGATGCTTGGGTACAGATCACAGACTCTACTCCGCACCAGGGACACGACATGTTGCATCCCTGGTGATGGTGGGAGTGTGTGATTTGTATTCAGGCATCCGCCTGCGCACAGATCACATATAGGAGTAAATGTGTGTGCACAGCTGCCTGCAAGCATCTGCAGACACCGTGCGTCCCATTATAAAGATAGGGTCTACCGTCTGCATGCAGATGCTTACAGATGCATTTTCAAAACGCTGCAGATGCATCTGCAAATCTGAAGGCAGCCTTAGCTGTTCACAAAAACCTCACCCTGTGTAAAAAGAAAATGAAATCTCGCAGCAGCTATCCTGCTGAATCTTCAGGTTCTTATCACTAAATGCAAGCATTTAGATGATACACATCTACAATCTACTATAAAATGTGTGTTTATATACATATACTATGAAATTTAAAAAGAAAGTTCAAAAGCTAAAAAAGTAAGTACTATATATTTTAAATAACTATTTTATATCTAAAACCTATTTATAATATCTTTATAACGAAAGTAATATTTGTGGTATTTTTGTCTATTTCTATTCTTCTACATCTATAGCTAAATTAAATTATTGTAATATTTGTGTTTAATTAGAAAGTATGTATCTAAATAGAATATGTATGTAAATAATTGAAAGTAAAATATTTTTATACACTATATTTTTAGTGAAAAGTGAAACTAAAGACTATATTTCTTAAAGACCTATTTAATATTTAATAACTAATTATAATGTCTATCTAAAACTAAAGTAATTTGTTTGGTATTTTTGATTATTTCTATTGCTATACATCTATTTGTAAACTATTTTTTTATAATTTTTTTGGTCAATTCCTATACATCTATGGGTAAAGTAATTGTTTTTTTTTTTTTTAGTACTATACATCTATGGCTAAACTATTTTATGGGAATATTTTTGTTTAATTACAAAATAATTATGTATCTAAATGTAATATGCATATAAAGAATTTAAACTAAAATATTTCTATATACTATATTGTTATTGAAAATGAACACTAATGACTATATTTGTTAAATAACTATTGTATATATAATAACTAATTTTAATATCTTATTGTATAACAAATAATATATATATTTTTTTTCTATTGCTATACATCTATGGCTAAACTAATTTATTGTAATATTTGTATTTAATTAGAAAGTAAGTATGTATGTAAATCTAACATGTATCTAAAGAATTTAAAATAAAATATTAGAGAGAATATTTGTAGTAAAGAGTATTTCACTACTGGGCAGCAATTTGACTTGAATGGGTGTATCCAAATCTTTCACCTTAACATTGCATCGTGTTTTTACTCGTGAAAAATCCACATATAACTGTCCATGTCCAAAAACTGTTTGTGACAAAAAAATCCCTACTTTCTTCAGTGTATGGCCTTAGGATTTGTTGATGGTCATGGAAAAAGTAGACTTCACGGGAAATTGTTGACGTCTTAACTTGAAAGGTGAGGCAGTCTC
>JARQOC010000003.1:144324406-144369953 GCA_033576535.1 Allobates femoralis
GTCTGCAGATGCTTCCAGACAGTTGAGCACACCCATTCACTCCTATATGTGATCTCTGCGCAGGCAGATGCTTGGGTACAGATCACAGACTCTACTCCGCACCAGGGACACGACATGTTGCATCCCTGGTGATGGTGGGAGTGTGTGATTTGTATTCAGGCATCCGCCTGCGCACAGATCACATATAGGAGTAAATGTGTGTGCACAGCTGCCTGCAAGCATCTGCAGACACCGTGCGTCCCATTATAAAGATAGGGTCTACCGTCTGCATGCAGATGCTTACAGATGCATTTTCAAAACGCTGCAGATGCATCTGCAAATCTGAAGGCAGCCTTAGCTGTTCACAAAAACCTCACCCTGTGTAAAAAGAAAATGAAATCTCGCAGCAGCTATCCTGCTGAATCTTCAGGTTCTTATCACTAAATGCAAGCATTTAGATGATACACATCTACAATCTACTATAAAATGTGTGTTTATATACATATACTATGAAATTTAAAAAGAAAGTTCAAAAGCTAAAAAAGTAAGTACTATATATTTTAAATAACTATTTTATATCTAAAACCTATTTATAATATCTTTATAACGAAAGTAATATTTGTGGTATTTTTGTCTATTTCTATTCTTCTACATCTATAGCTAAATTAAATTATTGTAATATTTGTGTTTAATTAGAAAGTATGTATCTAAATAGAATATGTATGTAAATAATTGAAAGTAAAATATTTTTATACACTATATTTTTAGTGAAAAGTGAAACTAAAGACTATATTTCTTAAAGACCTATTTAATATTTAATAACTAATTATAATGTCTATCTAAAACTAAAGTAATTTGTTTGGTATTTTTGATTATTTCTATTGCTATACATCTATTTGTAAACTATTTTTTTATAATTTTTTTGGTCAATTCCTATACATCTATGGGTAAAGTAATTGTTTTTTTTTTTTTTAGTACTATACATCTATGGCTAAACTATTTTATGGGAATATTTTTGTTTAATTACAAAATAATTATGTATCTAAATGTAATATGCATATAAAGAATTTAAACTAAAATATTTCTATATACTATATTGTTATTGAAAATGAACACTAATGACTATATTTGTTAAATAACTATTGTATATATAATAACTAATTTTAATATCTTATTGTATAACAAATAATATATATATTTTTTTTCTATTGCTATACATCTATGGCTAAACTAATTTATTGTAATATTTGTATTTAATTAGAAAGTAAGTATGTATGTAAATCTAACATGTATCTAAAGAATTTAAAATAAAATATTAGAGAGAATATTTGTAGTAAAGAGTATTTCACTACTGGGCAGCAATTTGACTTGAATGGGTGTATCCAAATCTTTCACCTTAACATTGCATCGTGTTTTTACTCGTGAAAAATCCACATATAACTGTCCATGTCCAAAAACTGTTTGTGACAAAAAAATCCCTACTTTCTTCAGTGTATGGCCTTAGGATTTGTTGATGGTCATGGAAAAAGTAGACTTCACGGGAAATTGTTGACGTCTTTAACTTGAAAGGTGAGGCAGTCTCTGATGGAGATAAATAAATCCTTGGAATAAACGCCACATTTCCTTCTGCAGACCCAGTAATGACTTTTGCTTGAATGAGATTGTCAAACAAAGTGATGACAATGAAGCGATTCCCATTGCAAAGACCTTTTATGCTGTTTAAAGGTGTGCAAAAGCATGACAATGGTACCAATGTGTAATTTGAGGCGATGATAAGGCATTCCCATTGGTGTGAGTGAATTTAAAAATTCCACTGGATATTGGTCTGAATCTTCAGTCTGAATGGAATCATCACTAATGTACTCAGTGTATTCATCAGCAATGCAATCCATAACCTGAGAGTTCACCATTTCCACATGGACATTTTTAGGACAAAGATTGTCATGTGATGCAACAATGTGAATGCTTTCATTGTTATATATTACATTTACATACATGATAGATATATCTAAAGAATTTAAAATAAAATATTCTTATAGACAATATTTTTTGTAAAGACTTTTTCTGAATGAGGCAGCAACTTTCCTTTAATGGGTGTATGCAGTACTTTCACCTTAACAATACATCTTCTTTTCAGTCGTGAAAAAGCCACATATAACTGTCCATGTCCAAAAATGGGTTGTTGGGCAAAAAATCCCTACTTTCTCCCAGTGTATGGCCTTGGGATTTGTTGATGGTCATGGGAAAAGTAGACTTTACGGTAAATTGTCGATGTCTTAACTTAAAAGGTAAAGCAGTCTATGATGGAGATAAATCAATCCTTGAAGTAAACACCACATTTCCTTCTGCAGACCCAGAACTGACTTTTGCTTGAATGAGATTGTCAAACAAAGTGATCACAATGAAGCGATTCCCATTGCAAAGACCTTTTATGCTGTTAAAGGTGTGCAAAAGCATGACAATAGTACCAATGTGTAATTTGAGGCGATGATAAGGCATTCCCATTGGTGTGAGTGAATTTAAAAATTCCACTGGATATTGGTCTGAATCTTCAGTCTGAATGGAATCATCACTAATGTACTCAGTGTATTCACCAGCAATGCAATCCATAACCTGAGAGTTCACCATTTCCACATGGACATTTTTAGGACAAAGATTGTCATGTGATGCAACAATGTGAATGCTTTCATTGTTATATCCATCATGTATGTAAATGTAATATATATGTAAAGAATTTAAAATAAAATATTCTTATAGACAATATTTTTAGTAAAGACTTTTTCAGAATTAGGCACCAACTTTCCTTGAATGGGTGTATCCAGCACTTTCACCTTAACATTACATCGCCTTTTCACTCGTGAAAAAGCCACATATAACTGTCCATGTCCAAAAACAGGTTCTGGCAAAAAAATCCCTACTTTCTCCAGTGTTTGGCCTTGGGATTGTTGATGGTCATGGCAAAAGCAGGCTTCAAGGGAAATTGTCGACGTCTTAACTTGAAAGGTAATCCAGTCTCTGATGGAGATAAATCAATCCTTGGAATAAACACCACATTTCCTTCTGCAGAGCCAGTAATGACTTTTGCTTGAATCAGATTGTCAAACAAAGCAATGACAATCAAGCGAGTCCCATTGCAAAGACCTTTTCTGCTGTTAAAGTTGCGCAAAGCATGACAATGGTACCGATTTTTAATTTGAGGCGATGAGAAGGCATTCCCGTTGGTGTGAGTGAATTTAAAAATTCCACTGGATATTGATCTGGATCTTCAGTCTCATCAGGATCAATGGAATCATCACTAATGTATTCAGTGTATTCACCAGCAATGCAATCCATGACCTTAGAGTTCACCATATCCACATGGTCATTTTTAGGGCAAAGAATGGCATGTGATGCAGCAATCTGAATGCTTTCATTGTTATCTACATCAATGACAATGTTTTCACCAAATATAGCAAGTATAATTGAGCCAGTGCAGATCATGTCTTGTGGGATTTCAATGGTATCATCTCCAAGGTTGAAATCATTGCACAATTCACCATTTCCCAGTTGAAGTAGCCAATGGCTATATTCAGGATCAATGGAGCGCATATTGTTGAAGAGTGGCAATTGAGTGAAAAGCTGCCATTGTCGTGAGTATTTAATACAACTCTCTATAATGTCAGTTCTTGTACCATGTGGGATGATAGGCAGACACTGTCGAAAGTCTCCTCCTAGAACAATGACTTTTCCTCCAAAAGGTGTTGTATTTTTCTTGGAGATATCTGTTGTCATGACATCCCGTAAAAGTTGATCTATCACATGCAATGCATATTTAGATAACAGAGTGGACTCGCAATAATGAAAAGTTTTGTACTTTTCAAATGTTGTGCAGCACCTGTATCATTTTTAATCCTTGAAACGGAAGTTTCATTGATTGGAATTGGTATTCCGTAAAGCGAATGGATGGTTCTTCCTCCTTGCAGTAAGTTAGCTGCAATCCCTGTACTGGCTGCAGGTGAGACAATTTCGCCTTCTCCTCTTAGTTCATGAATTAATAAATCATACAGATATGTTTTGCCACTGCCACCTGGACCGTCAATGAAAAAGCACTTAGGTTGTCCACTTCTATCGTGTAAAGCTTGATTGATCGCATCATAGGCCAAAGTTGTTGGTCATTTAAAGTAGCTTTCATTTGCTGAGCTCTTCTTAACTCATCATCCTTGTTGTATAGTGGAGCGATGTATGGCTTTCTTTTTGGTCGTGGTAGATTAAAATCAGTAAAAGTTTTGCCATGAAATTTTAGAATAGTTTGGACATCAGTCATAGCATATCCTTCACAATTCTCACACTCCTCAGTGTTGGAGTGATATGCATGGCAGTAGTCTTGAATAAAGTCTTGTTTAAATTCTTTCCACAACTCCAATGGATGAGCTGGAGGACCAAAAATACATATATATGCGAACATATCACGAAGCTGTGCAGGCATGTTGAGAACACAGGCATCCAATAAAGTATTTCTCCAAACAGTGTCATCGAAGAGCAATCCAAGAGCTAATGCTGCCTCTTTGAAAGTTGGGTATGTCACTTCATTAACAGTCTTAATGTTGTCAAAACTTGTTGCTCCTTTGACATGCAGTAACAACAACCTCAAATAGTACCGTTCTTGATCTTTCATACTGACAGTATACATTCTTCCAATCACTGAAGAACCTCCTCGCTTTCTAATTTCCCATGCACCTTCTTTCCAAACATAGTGCTCTGGAATTTGGCGGTAGAAGTAATCATGAGCATGCGGGTCACTCTCATTCAGCTCAAAGTAGCCCATAAGAGTAGATTTTCTGTGCATTGTGTAACTGATGTCATCAACAGAGTCATCCTCATGAAAATAAAGTGGTTGAGAATGTGGGAGATGTACGGCCAGGCGAATAATGGAGTGAGATTGTCTATGCATCGGGTAAGCAAATATTCACCAAGCTGCCTCCGGTGCACTCACGTATCTTGAATCCATGAATTGATGTGTTTCATCATTGTGGATATTGGTTTGGCAAATTTCAAGATTGGCTTTATCATGTCCTTTGTAGACATATTTGAATAGGTATTTTACACTTTGAATGGAAGCACATACCTCAACATTAATATGACACTTGTATGTTAATAGTAGGTAAGGATTATAGGGAACAACCCAAGAATTATCAATCATCTTTGAACGGATTTGAAAGGATGATCCTTCCTTTCTTTGATAAGTAGGGTATGCATCCTTAGCTATGAGTGTTCTTGGTTGGAAATCTTTAGGAAAACCTTTCTTACACTTGCCAAGATCCATACATGGAGAATTGGGGTTGTGTTGTCCACAGGGTCCATGAATCATGTGTTGCATCACAATATCATGGAGCAGAGGGTATTCTTCTGGATCAGGGATTTCAGCCCAAACTATATTATCCACTTCAACCTCAGTTCTTAGTTTGGATTTGCTATCCAGAATGATCAAAATGTGAGCGTGTGGTAGGCCACGCTTTTGGAATTCAATCACATGCACCATTGCACAAACTTTGCCAAATAATCCAGTGTTAATTTCTTTTAATAGGGCTTCCAGTTTAATTCTGAAGACACGGGCGACTAAATCAGGTCTATGTTCCACACGCTGCCATGGCTCTAAATTGTTTCTAATCTCCCTCCATTTAGGATTACAGGTCATGGTTACAAAAAGATCCGGTCGTCCAAATTTAGTCACAATAGCCATGGCATCCTGATAGCGTTGCTGCATGTTTCTGGGACTGCCTTCAAAGGAAGATGGTAAAATCACTGTCTTGCCAATGGGAATACCTTTCTCAACAGATTGTTTCAAGAGATGTTCCTGGAGTACGCAATAATCCTCCACTTTTAAATCCTTTTGATGATGACGGATAAAATTTAAGCGATTAGCCTCGATTTTCACATACGCATCCACTAAGTACTGCTGTGTTAGTTTGCCACCATTCAGGACAGGATTGAACTGATTCCGTACAGACAGCAAATAGCAGTAATACTGGAGCTGTGTAACCCGGCGTTGACTTTTGCCTTGATGCTTGAGTCCCTCATGCCAGCCTTGTTCTCCATGAGGGAAAAATAAAGGATAGAGTAATGCATCTAAATTGCTGTGTAGAATACTGACTTGCTGTGTTTTGGGGGCCAAGGGGTTATTTGGATCAGGTTTCAAATGAATTAAAATGTCTCTATTGAATGGTGGCTCTCCATCAGCATTTTCAAAGACCACAGCAACTTCATTGTCAGTAGGATTGTTATAGCGTCTAGGGTCTTGGCCTCTGTCTTGTTTAATGGCCATGATAATATTTGGCATGACGGTGCCATGTTCTCTTGCCTTCTGTTCTTCTTCTAATTCAACGTGACGTAGCATTTTGTAGGCCGAAACAAAGGGATTAATATTATCCAATTGAAGAGCAATGATACTCATTAAAGTAGGATTACATTTCACATTTTCTGGAGACTGTATACGTTGTTGTACAGCGCTTGCAGTATCTAAAATGTACAATTGAGCATATGCTGGAGGTTGATCTTGAGCAGGATGGAGTGTTCCAGTGCGATGATAAATTTGCCCATGAATACGGAAGCAGTATGGGCCATGTCCAGGAGGTAGAGAAACATGTGCACCCATGGAGGCAAAAGCAAAAGAACTATTAATGCTCCTTATATTCTCCATCAAATTTTGACTGTACTCACTCTCTCCTTTCAGAAGGCGTTGGAACACGTGCGGGTATTGAGGTAATGGTACCTTTACTTTTCCCTTGTGGCAACAAAGAGTAAACTGTTGATCTGATGGTCGTTCAGCAGTAAAATGTCGAGCCTCACAATGTTCACATATTACATTCATGAAACCACAGAAATGTTCTACAATAACATGATCCTGATCAATAAATCCCATTTGATGTATGAGAGGTGAATAGAATAAACGTAGAAATTTATTATGTAATCCTACATAAATGAGACGTGGAAGGGATGTAGATTCCAAACATTCAATAAATGAAGAAGTGGAATATATATTCCGTTCTGCCTCTTGCAATATAGAAGTGGAAGAAGAAGTTTGGCGTTCTTCACGACGTAATGTAGCCAAATTGGCCAAGTGGACTTGTCTAGATGTAGGAGATTCTGTATCTTGACGCATCTGTCTTTTCCTTTTAAGCCTCAAAATTTTACACTGTTTGCTGTATGGCGTCTCCTCAGCACAGTGTTTTCGTTTTGATGTGGCCTTGCGATGCGGTAAAGGCTGTTCAGTTGTAGTCAAGATAGTAGAAGAAGAGTTGTCAGCAGTCTGAGCATCAGACAAAGAGGTGGCAGCAGTCTGAGCATCAGACAAAGAGGTGGCAGCAGTCTGAGCATCAGACAAAGAGGTGGCAGCAATCTGAGGATCAGACGAAGAGGTGGCAGCAGTCTGAGGATCAGATGAAGAGGTGGCAGCAGTCTGAGGATCAGACGGATCTCCTACAGGCATTAACTTTTTCTGTTTGCGTCGTTGAGGCAGAGGCATTGATTTTTTGCCTAATCGTTCTGTCCTTCCTTCTAAAGACTTTATTGAAACCGGTGTTTTCAAAGCAGCCTTTTCCTTTTCCAAGGGAAGTTGTCTTTCTTCAGAACTCTCCTCCACACCCTTTTTGCGCATACGCACAGACACCTTGCGAACCTTTCCTTTTTTGATTTCCATAGAGGTAATGGGAGGTGTTAAAGGCAGTTCACTTGGTAAAATGTCAGTACACGAAGAGGCTGGAGTAGCATCTGTGTCAGACGGTTCTTCAGTGACTGGAATTTTTGTTTGTTTGCATGTAGAACGCGCAGTCATGGCTTTTGTTTCTATTCGTTGGCTTGTTTTTTCAGAAGACACTTCCGAAATACGTGTATGTAAAGCGGTCTTTGCAGCATCCAACGAAAAACGTCTCAGTGGAGAAGAGAGTTTACCAAACCGTTTGAGCTTAGCAGCCTTAGCCCTATCTAACCGAATACGTCTCTCTGCAGAAGTCTCATTTGCAATACGTTTGGCGTGAGCAGCCTTAACACGATCTAAGCGAATACGTCTCCTTTCTAAGGTCTCTTCCTCAAGGCGTTTTGCCTTAGCAGCCTTATCACTATCTAAGCGAAGACGCCTCTCTTCTGAAGTCTCCTTTGCAGTACGTTTCACCTTAGCAGCCTTACGCAGATCTAAACGAACACGTTTCTCTTCCAAACTCTCCTCTGCAATGCGTTTAGCTTTAGCAGCCTTATCTTGATCTAACCGACGGCGTCTCTCTTCCAAAGTTTTCTCTGCACGCTTCTTCTTCGGTGTAGATGCAGCCTCCTTGGCAAGAGTGATATTTTGTGTTGGAGAGCTCATCTTAGTAAGAATAGTCAGTGAATCCAAAGCAAAATGAGCTAGAGTGTGTTAGTTAAGGAAACAATGAATACTAACTGTGTAAACAGACAAAAACAATAAAACTAAAGTATGGTTTTCCAAAACCTGTTATAATGAAATGATAGACTTATTTAAAGTAACAAACAAAGATGTAATGATGTTAACTGTATGGAGTATTGAATGGCAATGAGTGTGTGTTAAAATTCCTTAAAAACTGCCGTGAAGGCAAAACAAATGAATGTAAGGACCCTTTCCGATACGCGGTATCAAAGCAAATTTTCAACATTGTAATAAAAGCGTTAATAGAAGCAGGATGACATGAATTTCTGCATAACCACCAGCAAGGTTGTTGTTTCATAAGGTGTTGAAAAATAGCAGAGTTACGGTTAATTTATACCAAGAACTGAAGGTTTTGGTATTATAGCAGAAGTAGTGGTTTTTATTTTTGTTGGTGGAATAGGGGAAACAGCGGCCTTAACGTGAAGTATGAAATGGCAGAATGTGACAAAGCAGGCTGAAAAAAGAAATAAGGCAACTTGCGTATGAGATATTGAAAGAGTCAGGTCAATGTAAAAAGTAACGTAAATGCGGTGATGTAGTGTAACGTTACGCAACTACAGCCCTGGTGACGGGTATGGAGAAATCGCGTTTAAAATTTAAATCTTAGCCCATGTTATAAAAGTATGTAAATGTGCATATACAATGGAATGTGAAAGGGGACCCAGTCAGAAATAGAGTGTAAAATATTAGGTATGTAAAAGTAGTGAATATCCTACTGGGATGACAGAGACTTTGACATGAGCATTAATTTCAAATAGCATCATAACCGTTGGAAAAACAGCATCTGCCGCATGTGGCGCATAGCCACAGCATAACTGCAGGACTTGCAAGCGTTTACGTGAATCCCCATACTCATTATAATCGGCATAATAGTCAGTATCTATTTATTTGCAGCAGGTGCAGCAATTTGGATTTTGCACTTGTAGCAGGTGCTGTATGGAAAAAAAACGATGGGTGACCACGCTTTTTATGGTGGCAGGAGCTGTGGCAAGTTCCCCTATACGTACTATGGGGATTAGCGGAACGACACTGCAAGTGCAGCAGTTATGCGGTGGCAATGCAGCAAAGCAAGCGGATGCGATTCTGTCAGGACATCTAGTGCAATGTCAAATAACCGCTGATGTGAACAGGGCAGGTAGCATTACCACCAAACTGTTAAATATAAGACAGGTAGTAGTGCAACAGTGTCATTACTATGAAAAATATAAAAAATTGACATATAATGGGTTAACGTACTCGTAACCGTGTGATGACTGACTCCTAACTCCAAAAAAAAAAGTCAAAGAGCCTGTAAGTAGTTAATATAGCATTGGCACGCATAAAAAATACTGGACGATTAATAAAAATAAAAATAGTATTAAAGTATTTAGTAATGAAATGCCAGTAGTAGACCACATAGTGACATAGACAGTGAATAGGCCAAACAATAGAAGACGTTAATGTAGCACTTACATCCTATAAAAGAGTGTGGATGTTAAAATAAATTTCAAATAGTATAGAAGAGTTTAAATTGCAAATGTCCTGAGTACAGCACCTAGTAACACAGTTAGTGAATAGCAAACTGAAAGTAGGGGGTTAATGTAGCATTTCGAACCCTATAAAACATAGTGTCGGAAAACAAAATGGCAAATGGCATAGAAGAGGATAATGTATAAATAGCCTTAGTGGACCACATAGTGAGATAGCAAGTGGGGCAGAAATAGAATAGAACGGGTTAATGTACAAATTGCCTTAGAGCCCTTTGACATCAGGTCTTTAGATAAAATTGCGGTAGATGCAGTGAAAAAAATGCATCTGCTGCGATAGCCACATTAACATTGCAGTTGCAGTGCGGTAGCGGTAATCCCTATAGAAACCATAAGGGGACTTGCGGCCACTGCGATTTAGCAGTTGCGTCAAGTGTTGCTACAAAAAAAAATGAACTTGGCGCACCTGCCGCAAGTGTTCCTATAGTTTGTATGGGTATTCCCGCAACAGCGCCGCAAGTGCAAGGTTTAATCGGCAATCGCAGCAGATGGTATTTTTTCTGGCCATGTGTGGTGAAGTTGTAAAATCACAGATGTCCAGCACATAGTGACACAGTTATTGAATAGCAAACAGAATAGAAGGGGTTAATGTATGAGTTTAAACCCTATAAAATAGTCATGGTGCAACTAAAATAGAAAAGGCATAGAAGAGGTTAATGTAAAAATGTCCTTAGTACAGCAGATAGTGAGATAGGCAGTGTGGCACTAATAGAATAGAAGGGGTTAATATAAAAAAGGCCGTAGTACAGCAGATAGTGAGATAGGCAGTGTAGCACTAATAGAATAGAAAGGGTTAATATTACATTGGCCGTAGTACAGCAGATAGTGAGATAGGCAGTGTAGCACTAATAGAATAGAAAGGGTTAATATTAAAATGGCCGTAGTACAGCAGATAGTGAGATATGCAGTGTAGCACTAATAGAATAGAAGGGGTTAATATTAAAATGGCCGTAGTACAGCAGATAGTGAGATAGGCAGTGTGGCACTAATAGAATAGAAAGGGTTAATATAAAAAATGCCGTAGTACAGCAGATAGTGAGATAGGCAGTGTAGCACTAATAGAATAGAAGGGGTTAATATTAAAATGGCCGTAGTACAGCAGATAGTGAGATAGGCAGTGTGGCACTAATAGAATAGAAAGGGTTAATATAAAAAAGGCCGTAGTACAGCAGATAGTGAGATAGGCAGTGTAGCACTAATAGAATAGAAAGGGTTAATATTAAAATGGCGGTAGTACAGCACATAGTGAGATACGCAGTGTAGCACTAATAGAATAGAAGGGGTGAATATTAAGATGGCGGTAGTACAGCACATAGTGAGATACGCAGTGTAGCACTAATAGAATAGAAAGGGTTAATATAAAAAAGGCCGTAGTACAGCAGATAGTGAGATAGGCAGTGTAGGAGTAATAGAATAGAAAGGGTTAATATTAAAATGGCCGCAGTACAGCACATAGTGAGATACGCAGTGTAGCACTAATAGAATAGAAAGGGTTAATATTAACATGGCCGTAGTACAGCAGATAGTAAGATAGGCAGTGTAGCACTAATAGAATAGAAAGGGTTAATATTAAAATGGCCGTAGTAGAGCAGATAGTGAGATAGGCAGTGTGGCAGTAATAGAATAGAAAGGGTTAATATTAAAATGGCCGTAGTACAGCAGATAGTGATATAGGCAGTGTAGCAGTAATAGAATAGAAGGGGTTAATATAAAAAAGGCCGTAGTAGAGCATATAGTGAGATAGGCAGTGTAGGAGTAATAGAATAGAAAGGGTTAATATTAAAAAGGCCGTAGTACAGCATATAGTGAGATAGGCAGTGTAGCACTAATAGAATAGAAAGGGTTAATATAAAAAAGGCCGTAGTACAGCAGATAGTGAGATAGGCAGTGTAGCACTAATAGAATAGAAAGGGTTAATATTAAAATGGCCGTAGTACAGCAGATAGTGAGATACGCAGTGTAGCACTAATAGAATAGAAGGGGTTAATATTAAAATGGCCGTAGTACAGCAGATAGTGAGATAGGCAGTGTGGCACTAATAGAATAGAAAGGGTTAATATAAAAAAGGCCGTAGTACAGCAGATAGTGAGATAGGCAGTGTAGGAGTAATAGAATAGAAAGGGTTAATATTAAAATGGCCGTAGTACAGCACATAGTGAGATACGCAGTGTAGCAGTAATAGAATAGAAAGGGTTAATATTAAAATGGCCGTAGTACAGCAGATAGTGATATAGGCAGTGTAGCACTAATAGAATAGAAGGGGTTAATATAAAAAAGGCCGTAGTAGAGCATATAGTGAGATAGGCAGTGTAGGAGTAATAGAATAGAAAGGGTTAATATTAAAATGGCCGTAGTACAGCACATAGTGAGATACGCAGTGTAGCACTAATAGAATAGAAAGGGTTAATATTAAAATGGCCATAGTACAGCAGATAGTAAGATAGGCAGTGTAGCACTAATAGAATAGAAAGGGTTAATATTAAAATGGCCGTAGTAGAGCAGATAGTGAGATAGGCAGTGTGGCAGTAATAGAATAGAAAGGGTTAATATTAAAATGGCCGTAGTACAGCAGATAGTGATATAGGCAGTGTAGCAGTAATAGAATAGAAGGGGTTAATATAAAAAAGGCCGTAGTAGAGCATATAGTGAGATAGGCAGTGTAGGAGTAATAGAATAGAAAGGGTTAATATTAAAATGGCCGTAGTACAGCAGATAGTGAGGTAGGCAGTGTAGCACTAATAGAATAGAAAGGGTTAATATTAAAATGGCCGTAGTAGAGCAGATAGTGAGATAGGCAGTGTGGCAGTAATAGAATAGAAGGGGTTAATATTAAAATGGCCTTAGTACTGCACATAGTCAGATAGCAAATGGAGCAGAAATAGAATAGAAGGGGTTAATAAAGTATGAAAAGAAGAGGGCACTATGGATAAATGTAGCTGATATGTAATTTGTAAAAACAAAGGGTTAATATAAGCATAGGCATTAGGAATATATACTCTGTTGTGAGATTGTACTGTGAAAACAGCTTTTTCACTTTTTCATTGTTCACCAATTCAAATTTCCCGCTCTAAGATGGCCGACGCGAAAAGTTCATTCATAAAAAGCCGGCAGACGCCAGCCGCGATGTGATTGGGCAGCGAAAACTTCATAAAAATGGCGCCGTGAATCCGGTTGGTCAGCACTATTGTGTGAAGATGCCGCTGTCCAATCACAACTCAGCGGGGCGGAGCTACAAACTTCCAGCCGGCCGAACGGCATATCCGAAAATCGTACCAGGCGCTCGGCAAGAAAAGTTTCGAAGTCCCCGCTGTGCGCTGACCAATCGGAATCAAAGCGCCATAAACAACAACCAATCAGAATCGCGCCTCATTTCTCAATGGATGTCTATGGGAAGTCGACATCCAATGAGAATCGCGGCGGCAATTTTGAAAATGCACTGAACTTTCCTTGCCGAGCCCCTGGTGCGATTTTCGGACACGGCGTTCGGGAGAGTGGAAGTCTATAGCTCCGCCCCGCTGAGTTGTGATAGGACAGCGGCATCTTCACACAATAGCGCCGACCAACCGGATTGACGGCGCCATGTGTATGAAGATTCCGCTGGCCAATCACACGGCGGCTGAAGTGTAGCGGCATTTTATGAATGAAGATTTCGCGTCCGCCATCTTAGAGCGGCGAGTTGTACGGTCGGCGCCTGAATGCGTGTTCGGACACAGCGGTCTCATAAACCGCAGAGGCGGCTAGAAGCGCCGAAGTTTGCGCTTGTAGCGCAGAAGTCGGCGCTTGCAGCGGCGAAGTGTCCGAACTGTGGCGCACGCTCCATGCAGCGGCGATTGGCGCTGCATGGCGCAAAATAGTAAAAGTGGTGAAAAATAAAGATAGTAAAAAAGAGGTGAAAATAAAAGTCAGCATCAGGAATATAGGCTCTGATGTGAAAAGGTAGATTGTCCAAAGGATATCTTAGCTGATGAATGGTAGATCCCGATCCGGCGCTTGCTTCCCGACGTCCCGCACGAAGGATGGATATCTCGGCTCAAATGTTGTCGAACAGACGGTCCAGCGGTAGCTTCTCGTTGTCCTCGAAAGACCCTCACGAAGGATGGATTTCTCGGCAGAAATATAATCCAACAGATAGTCCAGCGATAGGTTCTCGTTCTCCCACAAAGAGGATTCAAAGAGGTTGAAGATTCAAAGTTCGCGCTATAAATAAGCGGGCTTATCTGATTGGAGGGCGGCAACTTATGTGATTGGTCGCTATGTATTTTCAAAAAAGGCGCGGCGATTGTGATTGGACGGCGCCTTCCTATGGAGATAGATAGACAAAGGAGGCGATTTTATGGCCGAGCCGCTGGTTCTATTTCCGGCCAGACGACTCGGCTCAGAGCCATCATTCGACGGGGCCGGAAAGTGTCAATCAGCGATTCGCGGCAATAAATACCGTATTAGCAACGACTGTGTGTGTTTTTAATTTTTTTTTTTTTTCATAATTATTTTTTATTAAATTTTTTTTTTTTTTTATTATTTTTAAATTTTTTATTTTTTTTTTTATTATTATTTTTGAATTTATTTTTAATAATTTTTTTTATTATTAAAATTTTTATAAATTTTTTTTCATTATTATGTTTTTTTATTTTTATTATTTTTTTATAATTTTTTAATTATTTTTTATCTATTTTTTTATTTTTTTTTTTTTTTTTAATAATTGTTTTTATTATTGAAATTTTTATAATATTTTTTTCATTATAATTTTTTTTTTTTTTTTTTATTTTTTTATTATTTTTTTTATTATTTATTTTTTTTTTTTTTATTATTTTTGTTTTTTTTGTAATAATTTTTTTTATTATTAAAATTTTTATAATTTTTGTTTCATTATTATTATTTTTTTTTTTTTTTATTATTTTTTTATTATTTTTTAATTATTTTTAAAATATTTTTTTTATTATTTAATGTATTTATTTTTTTAAGTCAGACTGAGACACAGTTCTCATTCAGGTCCGCCTTTTTTTATTTTTTTATTATTATTTTTATTTAATTATTTATTATTTTTTAATGATTTTTTTATTATTTTTTAATTATTTTTAAATTTTTTTTTTATTATTTAATTTTTTTTTTTTTTTAAGTCAGACTGAGACACAGTTCTCATTCAGGTCCGCCTTTTTTTTTTTTATTATTATTTTTATTTAATTATTTATTATTTTTTAATGATTTTTTTATTATTTTTTAATTATTTTTAAATTATTTTTTTTATTATTTAATTTATTTATTTTTTTTAAGTCAGACTGAGACACAGTTCTCATTCAGGTCCGCCTTTTTTTATTTTTTTATTATTATTTTTATTTAATTATTTATTATTTTTTAAAGATTTTTTTATTATTTTTTAATTATTTTTAAATTATTTTGTTTATTATTTAATTTATTTATTTTTTTAAGTCAGACTGAGACACAGTTCTCATTCAGGTCCGCCTTTTTTATTTTTTTATTATTATTTTTATTTAATTATTTATTATTTTTTAATGATTTTTTATATTATTTTTTAATTATTTTTAAATTATTTTTTTTATTATTTAATTTATTTATTTTTTTAAGTCAGACTGAGACACAGTTCTCATTCAGGTCCGCCTTTTTTTATTTTTTTTATTATTATTTTTATTTAATTATTTATTATTTTTTAAAGATTTTTTTATTATTTTTTAATTATTTTTAAATTATTTTTTTATTATTTAATTTATTTTTTTTTTTAAGTCAGACTGAGACACAGTTCTCATTCAGGTCCGCCTTTTTTATTTTTTTTATTATTATTTTTATTTAATTATTTATTATTTTTTAATGATTTTTTATATTATTTTTTAATTATTTTTAAATTATTTTTTTTATTATTTAATTTATTTATTTTTTTAAGTCAGAGTGAGACACAGTTCTCATTCAGGTCCGCCTTTTTTTTCCCCATTGACATACATTACCGGTGTGTCGGCGATTTTATGGCCGGCCACCTGGATCTATTTGTCGGCCCTAAAATCGCGGACACACCGCTAATGCATCTCTATGGGCAGTGAGATCGAATTCTGATTGGTCGGCGTCCAATCCGAAATCGGGCTGACTGCCCATAGAGATGCATTAGCGGTGTGTCCGCGATTTTAGGGCCGACAAATAGAACCAGGAGGCCGGCCATAAAATCGCCGACACACCGCTAATGTATGTCAATGGGGAAAAAAAAGGCGGACCTGAATGAGAACAGCGTCTCAGTCTGAGGGGCTCTTCTGATTGGCTGAGGGCAGTATACAGCGACCAATCAGAAGAGGGCCTCAGATCTCATTGAGGTAGAATGGGGGATTTTTCGTCCATTCTATCTTAATGAGAAGGAAGAGGACGTCGGAGGTGGAAGTTTGCGAAAAGAAGACAGAAGATCCCCGGGGCCGGACGAAGAGGCGGAGATGGCGGAAAGAAGAGAGAAGACCCCGGGGCCGGAGGAAGAGGACGGCTGGCCGGACGGAGGACTTGTGGATCGGACGGACGATCAGATGACTTGAAGGCATGTAAGTGATCGACGGGGACGTTAGCTAGGGCACGGCGGGGGCTTCAGGTGTAGGGCCTTAGGTGACAGCGGCGTTAGGTTAGGGGACTGCGGGGGCTTACGGTGTAGGGCTTTAGCGAGAGGGGCAGGGGACAGCGGCGGGAGCTTAGGGGCGGCGGTGCCTTAGGGGATAGGCGGCGGGGCTTAGGGGGTATCGGCGGGGGCGTAGGATGCTACAGGGCTTAGGGGGTTGGGGCTTATGGGCGGCGGTGCCTTAGGGGGTAGGCGGCATGGCTTAGGGGGTATCGGCGGGGGCCTAGGATGCTACGGGGCTTAGGGGGTAGGGGCTTAGGGGTGGCGGTGGCTTAGGGGGTAGACGGCGGGGCTTAGGGGTATCGGCAGGGGCTTAGGATGCTGCGGGTCGGGGATTAGGTGGTCGGGACTGCTGCGGGGCTTAGGGTGTAGGGGTGCGGCGGTGTTAGCGACAGCGGCGGGCATAGGTGCGGCGGGTCGGGGCTTAGGGTGTAGGGGTGCGGCGGTGTTAGCGACAGCGGCGGGAGGTTAGGAGGCGGCGGGGCGGTGTTAGCGACAGCGGCGGGCATAGGTGCGGCGGGTCGGGGCTTAGGGTGTAGGGGTGCGGCGGTGTTAGCGACAGCGGCGGGAGGTTAGGAGGCGGCGGGGCGGTGTTAGCGACAGCGGGGGGGCATAGGTGCGGCGGGTCGGGGCGTAGGGTGTAGGGGTGCGGCAGTGTTAGCGACAGCAGCGGGCATAGGTGCGGCGGGTCGGGGCGTAGGGTGTAGGGGTGCGGCGGTGTTAGCGACAGCGGCGGGCATAGGTGCGGCGGGTCGGGGCTTAGGGTGTAGGGGTGCGGCGGTGTTAGCGACAGCGGCGGGCATAGATGCTTAGGGTGTAGGGGTGCGGCGGTGTTAGCGACAGCGGCGGGCATAGGTGCGGCGGGTCGTGGCTTAGGGTGTAGGGGTGCGGCGGTGTTAGCGACAGCGGCGGGCATAGGTGCGGCGGGTCGGGGCTTAGGGTGTAGGGGTGCGGCGGTGTTAGCGACAGCGGCGGGCATAGATGCTTAGGGTGTAGGGGTGCAGCGGTGTTAGCGACAGCGGCGGGCATAGGTGCGGCGGGTCGGGGCTTAGGGTGTAGGGGTGCGGCGGTGTTAGCGACAGCGGCGGGCATAGGTGCGGCGGGTCGGGGCTTAGGGTGTAGGGGTGCGGCGGTGTTAGCGACAGCGGCGGGCATAGATGCGGCGGGTCGGGGCTTAGAGGGTAGGGGGTTAGGTGCGACGGGGCTTACGGGGTAGGGGCATAGGTGCGGCGGGGTAGGGGCATAGGTGCGGCGGGTCGGGGCTTAGGGTGTAGGGGAGCATCGGCGGGGTAGTGTGTTAGAGCGGCAGGGGGCTGTAGTGTACAGCGCGATGGTATACTACAGTCCCATGGCGCTTATGGGCATGGGACTGTAGTATACTATAGCGGTGTAGACTACAGCAGCGGCGG
Source organism: Allobates femoralis (assembly GCA_033576535.1). NCBI lineage: Eukaryota > Metazoa > Chordata > Amphibia > Anura > Aromobatidae > Allobates > Allobates femoralis. The sequence goes on from JARQOC010000003.1 coordinate 144,342,338, forward strand.
GGTAGTGTGTTAGAGCGGCAGGGGGCTGTAGTGTACAGCGCGATGGTATACTACAGTCCCATGGCGCTTATGGGCATGGGACTGTAGTATACTATAGCGGTGTACACTACAGTAGTATGGGCTTCTGTGGCTACGCGGCCACGGGGAGAGTCCAGGAGAAGCAGCTCGGACTCGCTAACCAAGCCACCGGAAGCAGCGCCGCTCCGACGGAAGTCAGTTACGGCAATTATATAATAGATATTAACACAAAGTAGCAAGCATTTATTCAGTGTTAAAGAAATGATAAATGGTTTCCCAAATATTTTAAAAGTATAACTCTGAAAATTGTGATGTGTATTTGAATTCATCCCTGATACACCGATACACCTAAATAAAATCCTAAATAACCACTTGACCCAGAAGTCATCTACTTATAAATTAAGTCCTTCTGTGTGTTCTTTATTCTCATTATAACAGCTGTTCTATGAAGGCATCAAAATTGTGATTAAGAACTTTAGGGATCAAATAGCATCATGAAAACAAAGGAACACACCAGGCAGGTCAGAGATAAGGTAGTAAAGAAGAATAAAGCAAAGTTAAATTTAAAAAAAAATAGCCCAAGGTCCGAGCATCTCACTGACCACTGTTCAATCCATCATTAACAAACAGGAGTATGGCACAACTTAAATCCTACAAAGACATGGCCGTCCACTTAAAGAGGTTGTCCAGGCTTTTTATAAAATCTAAGTGTATATCTAGGCTGCAGAATGCTGACAGTTTTTATTTTACACCCTGTAAGCATTTTGCAGGTTTACTTAGATATCACTGTTTTGTGTCTGGAGGAGACCGACCAGGGGGCTTGTTTGTTTTGGAGCTTGTGTGTAAACATCATAACTAGTCTATTCACACCCACTTTCCTACAAATTCACGCCACACAGCAACAAGCCCGCACCAGTTCCAAGCATGCTTGCCCCTCAGTCTTAGTTTGCTTGCCACCCCCTAGTCTCAGTATACCTGCTCCCCTCCAGTCTAAGTATGCCTGCTCCCTCCCAGTCTCAGTATGCCTGGCCACACCAGTCCCAAGCATGCCTGGCCATTCCACACCCTATTGCTCTATGTAGTCTGTAATAGAACCACCACATTGCATTAAGATCAGTCATCTCCTTCTAAGACACACTGTGATGAATCTGCACCTCTGAGGAGATGATGCTCATAGTGCTGTGGTGTGTGCTTACTTCTTCCCCCTGTGCCCATGCTGATGTGATATGATGAAGCATGCTGAACCTCACAGCCGCCTAGGCCCGCCCCACCACCCTCATTCAGTGGTTCATTCATTAGAAGAGGCGGGCACGGGTGGCTGTGAGGTTCAGTGCGCTTCAACATAACAGATCAGCACGTACACATGCAGGCACACAGTAGAAATGTGTAGCATAGTGTAGCTGTGTTGTATTTCCTTGCCAAGATGGTGCCCAGCTCTGCAGTGATACCTCTTTGTTTTGCCTAGGGGACCACCTCTTCCTGAGCTAAAACACAGTACCTTAAAGGATATTATTATTTACACAATCTTGTTGCCTAGCTCTTCATCAACCCTTTCAAGGGGTGGGCAGCAGAAGACACCTGACTTACATTACAAATCCCATTCCCCATGCCCCAGGTAACACCTGAGCTTGCAGTTGGATGGAGTGATTATTGAAGCCTGACATATTTGGAGCAGAAATAAGGGAAACAAATACATTTTTTCAGCTCACCATTAATTCATCTGGAATGCTGGATAAGGCTAGTGGGCAGCAATGCAAGGACAAGTTCAAAATTAATGATACATATAACACACTTGTTCACATGCCAAAAATCTGTATTATAAACATGTGGAATGAAATAAAGTGATTGCACATTTTCAAGAAGCAATATCTATTATATGGTGTTTCATGAGTGTGAACAGACCCATAAGATTATGTACGTAAAGCATATAATGACCATATACTATTTTTATATGAATTGATATCACATATGTTTAAAAGAGATGGCATTGCATGCTGCTGACCCTCTGCAATAATAAAGGTTTGCTTTAAAAAAAAAAAAAAACTAAAATAACATTAATAATACAAAATAAATAAATAATGAAATTAAAAAAATCCCCTAAAATGAAAAAAAAAATATTAAGCTCTCTTAAACGGGTGTTTTAAGGACATCGTAAGGTTCTTGGACTTTACAGTTGCTGCTATATCTGGCACTGTTTCCAAAATTCACACCCTGCAGATGTCATCAACACCTGCAAACTCCAGGGAGCTTAAAAAAATTATTTTAAAGCTCCAAAAAATTCTACAGATTGAAATATAATGGTAGTATCAATAGCTGTGAACACTTATAAGGTTTGGGATTTCAAACATGGAGAATCATATTGCCAGGTCAGTTTTACTATATAGTGAACATTTGGAATTTTTTCCCATTTTCCAGTACAAAATGTGGCAGAATTAATGGTTTTATTCAAAAGTACAACTCGTCCCACAAAAAAGAAGCCCTTATTTGGCTGCATTGATGGAAAAATACAAAAATGTTATGGCTTTTGAAAGATGGGGAAAAAAACAAAAGTGCAAAAACAGGAATTGACCCAGGATTTAAAGGGTTAAGTAAAATATTCTACATTTATTTCATTCCTTCCTGTAAAATCGAAAAACAGTTATTTATTTTATTGTACTATGCATACCGTAATTGAAATAAATATTTAATATATTTTGCTATGCTATAATAACGAATATTTTGTATCATTTGCCTGAAATACTCAATAAAAGTATTTGCCTGGCAGCAGTTCTCTGTAAGCAGAAATGCATATTCTCCAGAGATGGACTGTCCTTTAGTAAAATATATTAGACTATATCAGGTCTGTGCAATATCAGTAGAGAAAGTAAAGTTTGTATGTTGTATTTGTGTTTAAATGGGGTTTCTCTGGTTTCTTCCCACACTTCAAAGACATATTGACATGGAAATTAGATTGTTAACCCCAATGGGGACAGTATTTCTGATGAATTTAAATTGAAGTGGAATTAATAGTGCTATATGAGAGAATAACTATTATTATTACATGCTTAAAAATGATGTAACCATAACATACTGTAACTTAGTGGTTTAAGGGGATCTCTTCTACTTTTAAATTGATTACCTATCATTAGGGAAGGTCAACAATATCAGATTGGAGAGTGTGCAACACCCAGCATTCCGACCACTCAGCTAGTCTTATTGGCTGTGGGAGCTGGATGTTGTCACTTGCAGCTCCATCAACTGTATATTGTGTTAGGTCCCCTGGTACCGCTCCTCAGCTCACCTCTCCTGGGTATGCATCCTGTGCTCCTCTACCGATCAGGCACCCGGTGTCTAGGCGTGCTGTGTCTCGGAGCCATCCCCCAGGTCCCCTTCCTGTCTGCTGACAACCGGGCTCACACATCAGCATACTACAATGGTTAGAGTCATGAATCTAATCAGCGGTGTACTAGGCGCGGCCGCGCTCCTCCCCTGTGAATCTAGGGGCCGGAACGGCTCAACCTGACACTCCCCTTGACCAATAGCTTTCCCTCCTCTGGTATATAAGGCTACCTCCACTGCTGGGAGGTGCCTGATTATTGTGTTAGTATGCTTCTGCTTCTCTGACTGGTATTCAGGACCAACTTGTGCTCTCCTCTCGTAGAACCTGATCCAGCTCTCCTGACCCCGGGCTTTGGTGCCTCCTTCCCTGTATGGCCTTATCGTAGTATAGGCTAACCTTACGAGCCGCCCCCTTGATACTAGCAGCTGTGGTATTTAGACCCCCTGGGTTTGCCCCTGACAATCCCTGTATAGGGGTTGGTTAAACTAGGACCAGCTCACCCAGGGGAGTTCGGTACCGCGGCCCAGTGGGTCCACTCTAGGACGCCTTGCCCGGAAGCGTGACATATTGGCTGTGGCTGGGTATTACACATACACTCCTACTCGATTTAATACTTTACTTTTAATACTTTTAATACTTTAATACTTTAACTTTCTAAAAAATGTACAAAGTCTTATTTCTTAACTCATTATTCGTATTGTTATTATTGGCTTTTATTGCTTTGTTTGTGTGTTCTTCATTCAGTTAGAGCTACTGTATATTATGTGATTAAATAACAGTCAGTCTGCAGTATTACTCTATTGTTGGTACATATCCTATTTTCCCTTTTTGTTCTTCTTTTAGATCATTTTGCTACTTTATTACTCAAAGTCTAAAACACTAATGTATTTTTTTGCCTTTTATAATTTTTATTCCATTGACATATTACAATCATTAGTGAAAGAAGAGCTCGACAATAAACATATGAAAACTCTTTATCTTCATTACATGATGCTTCAATTCCAGGCCAGCTGCACTATAATTACGCTCCAATGCTGGCATCGAATGTTCTGAATATACCGCTGGATAAACAGCATTCAACTCATACAATGAGAAATAAAGTATCAGGGCTTTTCTTTTCAGTATTGTGGTTATGCCTTTGCCGGTTGCTTTGTCAGAAAAATTATAAGCAACAAAAGATATGGCAATTATTCATGGCTGGCCATTATCATAAAGATAAAATAAGCATAAAAAAACAACTTTTCATTTTTAGAACTGTAGAATCCATAGCCCTGCCTTACACTATTACTTTGTGATTGTAAATTATTAGAAGAACAATTTAGACAATTTCAGCACCAACTTATTTATACATCATTAGATATTGACTTAACTGTGCTATTCTAATCTGTTTTATAGATATCAGGGGTAGCCTAAAGATATTATGCATCTTGGATTATACACCACCACCCCAACCCAGTATTTCTCAATAGTTTGTCACACGTATTTCCCTCCCATACATTTTAGATAGCCATTGGCCAAACAATGGTTTTACTAATCCATCAGCAATCTCACCCAACACTCCCATTCACAGGAGTACTCATTTTGCTCCTGTCCTGTGCTACGTATAAGGGTATGGCCACACTGACGTGAAAACAAATGGTCCGATTCTCATCCAGTAGAGTTGGAAGAGTGACATCCGTTTTTTGATCCATGTGGCATCCGTCTGCAGTCCGTGTGCAATCTGTTTTTTTTCTCAGCAGCTATTTACTGTATAATCATTTATAGGAACATTTTCCATTGTTCTCAGCTGCAGAATGATAATGTATCCGTGAAAAAATTGGATGCCTCTAGGATGGTCCGTGTGCTGTCCATATGTGGTCCAATTTTTTGTCAGACCCATAGACTTGCATTGTGGACTTTCGTGCAAAAATCGCATACTGTCGCAGAATTTTGCAACTATTTTCTCATCCAGAATCTGGATGAGAAAAAAACGTCCAACACACCCTAGTCTGTTCTACACCATTAGCTAACATGGGTCTGACTGCAACGCGATAAAATTATGCATTGCAGTTATTTGATTTTCAGACAGTGTGGCCGTGCTCTAAGGCTAGGATCACACTCGCGTCATAGGCGCAATAGGCGCCGGATATGTGCACGTCTGGAAGAGCACTGATTGGTACAGCAATACCGGTGGGGGAAGTTACCATGCCGACTAAGGATGCTCCACTAGAATTGGTCAGTGATCGCTTTCTGCCTCCTTTGTGTATATTGGACTTTTAAGGACATTAACAGCGGCGATGTACGTGCTTTATAAGCGTTCAAGCTGGGCTTTATGCCCTAAAGCTGGTAAGATACAGTTAGTTGGTTTCTGTCTAGTATATGTGGGATTTTTATTGTTGTTTACCATTCACTACCTATTGATTGGTGGTCAGACAATGGGGGTGGAGTTTTATGGTATAAATAAGATTGTGTCACTGTGGGATTTATGCACTTGATAAAGGTCCTTGACCAAAACGTTGTGCTTCTGGTGGACGGAATAAACATATGAAGATTTAAGATACCAGCTTGTGAGGCGCTGTTCTTCCTCTTTTTCTTATTTTTTTTTTTTATCTCACCAACGATGTCAAAAAGATGTCCTAACGACCGAGATCGTTGGTGATATCTTAACGACATTGAAGCGTGTAATGGTACCTTTAGTGTGTTGTGTCCTGCATGCATGTGTGAATCCTGTATGTGCGGTAAGCATCATCCAAAAGTTACACATGGCAAAACACATATGTTTGCCTCATGCCCTCATGGTAGTCCCTGTCATTTTAATGTCCCATTTCCTGTCACCATGCGGATCTGTCGTGTCCAAAGTGGGAATGTCTGACTGTGGGGTATAAATTGCATACATATATGTGTTTGAGGCAGCACATGTGTGTTTTAACGTTACAAGCAGAAACCCCACACAACATCATCATGACAGGCAAAGACTCGTGTTAGGCTAGGGTCACACATGGCAATCCATTTTTGGAAGTGTTTTCCGGGACCAATCCGTTTTTTTTTGGGTGACTTTTGAGCCTCCTGTGCCCCTGAACGTTTTTTGGACTTAGTCATTTTTTGCCAAAAAATGCTAGAAAAAACGGATCCGTTTTTTAAGGCACCAAAAAACGGATCCGTTTTTCCATAGGGCCCCATGTTAAAAAAAACAGATCCGTTTTTTTTAAGGCACCCAAAAATGTTGCTAGCAACCTTTTTGAGTAAAAAATGCTCCTAGCAATGTTTTTGGGTGTAGAAAAAAACGGATAGTGTGCTTATTACATATAATCCGTTTTTCCATCAGTTTTTGGACTTAGAAAAAAAAATGCAAAAACTGATGCCAAAAACGGACCAAGGGCTTATGTGTGACCCTAGCCTTACATTGCTTTTGGAATTAGTGACACTATATGTGAATGTAGTCCCCGCATAGTGTATTTAGTCTAAAAATGACTATGATATCTTACGTCATGTCCTGTAAGCATACCAATATGGGCATTATTCATTCTTAAAAGAAATAGAATTTTGGAGGCCAACATAATTGTGTGTTACCATGTGGTAGTGGTGGTGCATGTGTGTGGCTATTCATGTCAATGTGTTATGTTGTTGCCAATAATTAACCCATTTTGTTTCCTTTTCACCCCATAACACCAAAAGCACAAGAAGACCCTGAAAAAAGGGAAAGAAGTGACAAAAGCCAAGCACCATCACAAGGGCGGGTCGTCACACAGCCGCCGTGAGGTATGTTAGTTGGGCACATATGGGGTTCATAAATTGCAAGTGTTTCTGGTTTCATGTGTGTGGTTTGAAAACAACATCACATATCTATGTACCATTCACAGGCACAGGTGAAGGAGCCGTCTCACACAGGACAAAAATCATCCCAGAAACCAAGCAAGGTTGAGCAGAAGACTAACCCAGAGCTACGGCACCTGTTGTCGTAATTACTTATGTCCACTATTAATTATGTATGTGTGTCATCTGGGCCTGTCACACATTTCCTAAGGGCACTATGTAGTCTTCTCTCCTGGAACATATACATCCAAATACATGGCAAAACATGGAAATCATATATGTTTTCTTAGTTTGAATTGCTCACCATTAATTTTTTGAACATTTATCGCAGGCCACAGGAAAACGTTCCAAAGATATTCTGAGCACCTTGGAGGCTAAACCCAAGGTCGACAATAAATCTTTAATCAACCTTGTTGAGCCTCACAATTTGCTCTTGGACCAGAGCCACCCTGGACACCATGGGTGTAGTCAAAAATCGCAAGATTTGGAACACCATCTACCAAGAGCTATTTCCAAATTATAAGGCGATGACACTTGAGTAGCAGCAACAAATTGGTGTATCCCCATGCTTTACAAGCCAACAACACAACACAGACAGCAGTCTTCCTCAATGTTAGAGAAGTGATATGTTTGTTTGTATCTTGCAAATAATGGGTTGTCCTTCCTTCATGTAGCTCACATTGTCCATGTGTGATGGAAATCTATCTGGGATAAGTATGTCCATGATCTGAGAGAAACAGAAAAATACTGGAGTGGTGCCGCAGCTCATCCACCCAGGCTGTACAAGCATTACGACCAGTTGGGATTTCTGCAAATTAACGGTTGAAAAGCGTATATAAGTGCCTACACATAATATTTTAATATAATGTGTGACATCAACATATGAAGTACATGTGAGTAATGTTTTGCCTTGTTCCCCAAAACAGAACATTCAGCAGTACACCGGCTGCTGACCTGGATGTTGCAGAAAGTGGCGGGGAGAGACACAGCAACCATGAGCCAGGTAAGGACCTAGTGCCATCTGTTTACACCGAAAAAGACACCAATCTGACACAAACAGAAGCTCCTTTGAACATCTTACCCCAGGAACCACAGTCTAACCCACCTCGGGTCACCTGGCCGAGACGCCGTACTGTACAAAAAGAGGATATGCACATGCTCATCCTGGATGGGCTGCATCGGCTACAGGATACATTGCACACACAAAATAGTGACCTGCAAAGGCAGATAGAGGAACTGAGGACCAGAGACGCCAACCAGCCCATCAATAAGTTGCAGCAGTTGATGTGGTCTTATTTCATTTCATTTCAAAAATTCTTTTTATTGTTTTACAAGATATGAAGATATTAATCAGATAATTACAGAAAAGAAGAATTCAGCTCATGACAATCTGTGGAAAATGATTAATTAATTCCAAACATATGTTTAAATACGGTTATTGTCAAATTATCAAATTATCTAGAGAAAGTTAAGCACAAGAAGAAGAAGGCATAGTAAATGTGAGAGGGATAGAGGAAAGGTAGGAGAATAGGAGAGAGAATAATAGATTGGAGGGGAAGTAAGAGGCAGGGGGGGTGGATCAGGAGGTGGAGCTTAGAGGATCTCCATTGAGTAAATGAGGCGAGGGGTCAAGATTACGGTACTATGAGCGACTTTTTGAAGAGTACCCAAGCTCGCCATTGGTTATTAACAGATGCTTGTGTGTGGTTCACAGAGGCAGCTAGTTTTGCTATTAGATACAGTTGGTCAGTTTTATCAATTAACGACTGAAGAGTCGGGATTTGAGGAGATCCCCATACCGTTGGTAAAAGAAGTTTCGCTGCAGCCAGTATTGTACAGATTAACACAGAGAACTCACCATGGGAAGCGTCTAGGGGTAGATTTAACAGGACTACTTCCGGGGATAACTTGATATTTTGTTTAGTCACATCTCTGATCAGGCGTGTCGTCTGGTTCCAGTAGGGGATCAGGGATGGGCAATGCCACCAAAGGTGGATATAGTTTCCGCTTACATCACCACAGCGCCAGCAATTCGTAGGGAATTGTGTCTTCCATTTGTGTGTTCTCAGCTGATCAGTAGACCAGCGGGAGAGAATTTTGTAGGAGTTCTCCTGTACCTTGATGCATTTAGTCGGGCCATGTGAGTGGGTGTAGATATATGAAATCTGTTGAGGCGTAAACTTATAACCTAAATCTTTTTCCCAGCTATGTATATAGGCTCTTTTCATGGGTACATCTCTATCCAAAATGCTTTGGTAAATGGTAGAAAGGATCTTAGTAGGTCTAATCTGTCTTGCACAAAGCGTTTCAAATGCCGTGGGATTGCGGGTAAGTGCCGAATCGAATCGTATGTTGTGTAGGAGTGATTGTAGAGTCTTATATTGGAGGAAATTAATAGATTCGAGGCCTGGTATTTTGTGCAGATTAGATAACGGGAGAAGTGCTCCGTCTGCATATAATTGGTCCGCTGTTAGGCTGGCAAATAGTCCGATGCGGTATTTGCTGGGGTTGTGTATTAGGTTCGCTCCCGTTAGGATATCTAGCAGAGTAAGGAGAGGAGTCGATGGGGGCGTCAGGTAGGTATGTATATTGGTCCATATTCGTAGGAGTGTGCTTGTGAGAGGATTATGTTGGCATTCAGGTGATTTGTCACTGCAATGCGTCAGTAGGAGGGGGCGGAGGGGCTGACGGGATAATTTGTTTTCTATATCAATCCATAATTTGTTGTGTGTGTGTCGTATGATATCAACAGAGCGTGAGAGGACTGCTGCGTGGTAATAGATTTTAATATCTGGTGCGCCCATTCCTCCTTTTACTTTTGGAAGAGAAAGAGTGCGGAGATTTAAGCGGTGTCTCTTATTTTTCCAAATGTAGGCGTAAAGAAGAGAGTTGACCTTGCTTAAATACGCATTAGGGACATGTATTGGCAACATAGAGAAGAGGTAAGTAAATTTAGGCAGGATGAGGCTTTTGAGGATGTTCTTACGACCCATCCAGGATAAGAAAGGGTCCCGCCAAGTTTTCATAGTGGCAGTTACTCTGTCTAATAAAGGGGGGTAGTTGAGGGAGAAAAGAGCTTTATGAGTTCTGCTAATTTTTATGCCTAGATAAGTGATGTGCGATTTGGGCCATGAGAACGGGTATGTGGTTTTTAATCTGGATAGGATTGGTAGTGGGACATTCAGGTCCAAGGCCTCCGATTTCGATGTGTTTATTTTGAAATTGTTGATGTGGTCTTATGTCCCAGACCTGACAAACATGTATCCTCAATACAAGTTCCAGTGTCAGGCGGAATTAAACAATCTTGTGGCAAAATATTGCCAGAAAATACCACTAAACATCACTGTGGTATGTGATGAAGAATCCGCAGAAGCTAAGTAGGGGGCACCTCATGTTCAAGTGTGGGAATCTGGTCGTTTTCGTGTGTGGTCCCTTGTTATTTGTTGTTATTTGTGGTTTAAAAGGGGCCTTGGGTTATTGTGGATAATATTTGTAAAGCCATATGTTAAGTTAACGGCACGCACCCTTTAAGTTTTTTGCACAAATATGGAGCCAATTCTGATAACCATGTGAAGTAAACATGTTTGCTTTTTGGTTTAAACAGTGTTTGTGCTTGTCTACATGACCACGTGGCTACGTTACTCATGTTAAACCTCACTCATTTCAATATGCCCATAGAGGTGGCCACTGTTTGGAATCTGCACACAATACAAGTTTAATGTTTGCATCTGGCACGCCCATACATGACATACCTACCAAATGCTAGGTCGCTGACATTCTTTTGAGGCACTACATTGTGTGTGCACGTTATGTGTCAATTGTGTAGGCACTATATATGCACATCCCAACATCCATGCAGGTATTTGAGGGTGGTTGAGCCAGCAGCGCTGCCCATAGATCTACTGTATAAGGCTTCAGGACCTCAGACAGCGGCACACATACTGTAGCAATAGCTATAGTATGCGCGCTGCTCTGAGGAGCCCGGCGCTTTCATTCATAAAACTGTACAACAGCTGACAGGAGTCAGCTGCTGTACATAACAGATTACAGCATTATATGTCTACCTGAGTGGGTGGAAGGTCTCTAGGGGACTGGGCACCCCCTAGAGACATTATATAAACATTTATTTATTAAATTACAAGTTTAACAAACCACAGAACAGTTTGCTCATCCCTGCGGCAGCAGGGATGAGCAAACTATCCGGTAACCGAATTGCTCAGGATTACACATCCTGAGCAATCCGGCTACCGGATTGCGGCTTCAGCAATCTGGTTCCCGGATTGCTGAATGTCAGAAGACAATTGCGTTCACCGCAGCCGGATCTGGATGCAGTGAATGCAATTCCAGATTTAAGTGTGACCCTAGCCAATGTAGACTCAGTCAGCATTGTACACACAGACATGACATGATGTACTGTTCTGGCAGGGAGACATCACATGTGTAGAGTGTGTGTGCTGGTAACAAGGCAACTAGGCAACAGCACGTACCTCAGGGTCACTACCAGTCTCTCTGAGGGGGATACGGCCGGCTGGCACCTTGTATCTGGCGACATATGTCATCGGCAACCAGGGCAAGGAGAGCATCAAATGTTGACATGGACATCCAGAGGAATCTCTGGAACTTAACTGGAAATGCCCAATTGGTGGTATACACATGAAATGATCCATATTGGGGTCTCAGCAAGTTGACCTCATGGACCCACAGCCTACTACAACATATGTGTACCATGCATTAATGCATGCGTTTTTTTAAGCCACACAAAATTACACAAAATACATCAAAACGCATGCAAAAATAATTTTTCCGTTAACGGATCCTTCAAAACAATGCATTCTCCCAATGTGACCCTAGCCTAAGGAAGCCAATGCTAGAAATCTCTGGCAGTAGCTTATCTATTCAGAAATAAATGGATCGAAATCAGGATTTTAGCTCTATTTATCTGTTGAGGGAGCCCATTCACATTATACTATCAGATGTTCTTATCAACATTGGTGGGTTCAGGAAACGTTAACCTAATGTGTATACAGGCCTTAAGAATATAATTACATGCATACATATCACATATCTAAAAATCTCGTCAATTTAGGCAACAACACTGGGATATTACATCACATAAAAGTGTAACCCTGTAAAAGAGTGGAAAAACTGCCCACATTCCCACTTGAAGATAGTGTGATTATATAATGCATAGCTACTGCATGTTTAAGATGCTATTTAAGGCTGGGGTCACACTTTGAGGGTACCGTCACACCAGGTGACATCGCCGGAGATATCGCAGGCGACACACGGGAGTGCGCACGTTTTTTGGCACCCCACCAGCGTCGCTGTCGCTTGTTTGCACGTGGCGATACCTCCAGCGACGCATTGGCGATGTTTAAAGCGACGGCGCTGTTGGGGTGTCTATAAACCCCAGCAGGGATCCTGTTACATGGGAGCCTATGGCTCCATTCGCCTGTAATATCACCGATCGCTATGTTACACGAGGCGAGCATACACATCGCCTGAGAGTGGTTGCCTGGTTTCACAGCAGTGCTCTGAAACCAGGCGACCACTCTCAGCCGATTTTTCGGCACAAAATCGCCACTTTACACGCGGCGACTCGCCGGCGATGACGCTGATGATAGGCCACACCCCTGCATCACCAGCGATGTGACCTGGTGTGACAGTACCCTGAAAGGCAATTGCGGTGACCACATTCAGATCCGGATGCGGTAACAGCAATTGCCTTCACACACGTTTTTTTTTGCAAAAATGTGTGCTTGAAACCGCAATGTGTAACCGGATTGATTCAGATGTGTAATCCTGAGCAATGCGGTTACCGTCTACTTTGTTCATCCCTGCTGCCGCAGGGATGAGCAAAGTGTTACATTTTTATTAAAACATTAAATATTAATGAATAGAAGATTTTTCTTGAGCCAGACTCAAGTTATTCAGATCCTTCTTTATTCGGTGTGAATTTTATAAAAACATCACACAATCCCGCATGGGGGAGCAGAAACACCAGACGAGTTTCGGGGGAACCACCTTAATCGTTGGTGAATATAAAAATGACAAACACACATATATATACACAATCTAAAAACCTCACACCTGTATCACATTAGATTAGATCCGTTAACCCTTGCCTGCCTTAAGAGCACACAACGATCCCAATTTATTATTTAGTGAATACCCAGGAAATCAACAAGATAAGCTTATCATATAATGTGCATAGGTACAGAATAAATTCATACAAATGTTCATGTTATGAAGAAATTAATATTGGTCAAAATATTAATTCATTTTTGTATCTAAAAAAATACAACATATGGATTTTGTTTCCTATCAATTTCATCGCTTTTTTCGTGCTGATTATTTTCAAGAGTGCAATCAATAGCAGTAAAATCACTTTTGTATCTAATAAAAATACAACATATCAGTTCTAAAATTTATGCGATTGCATCTAATGCCAGTATCCAATAAATTTCACAATTGCGTAATGCCCTTTCCCAATCTCCGCCCCTATATGGACGTGATATTCTCTCAATACATTTTACTTTTAGAGTTGAGAGATTCCCCCCATGAATATCTTTAAAATGCCTGGATAAACCAGACATGCTGATACGGAGTGTATTTGAATCAGGTTTGACTGCTGAAATGTGCTCAGCCATTCTCTTTTTTAAAGTGCCAGTCGTGCATCCAATGTAATACTTATTGCATTCCACACAGTTGCCATATAGACAACATGTGTGGATTTGTAGTTCACATATGATTTTATAGGAAATTTCCTGTTAGGCGGGCGTCACACACTACGATTTTGTGTGGGAACTCAATAACGATGTCAGTGGTGCGGCTTGTGGACACATGGTTAGTGAGGTGTCACATGTATAGATAACGTTCAGGATGCAGTAGCGATGTTCCATGCAGGTATCGTTCACACAACCAGCGATTGATGCTTGTCAATGAAGTGAATAGGAGAAATCGGTCAGGAGATCGGTTATGGAGGTGTCACACAGAACAATGCAGCAGATTGGATGATCCACATCGTCTGATATGGGGTCAGGTTCTCATATCTGTATATAACGATCTGACCACTTATCGGTAGTCACATCATGCTGTCACACGCAACGATGTCGTAGGAGCGATGCAAAATCAGGAACTTTCCAGCGATATGTTTGCATATATTGTAGCGTGTGACGCCCGCCTTAGTCACATTATTATGAAAAACTGCACTAGATTCCATGTACTGACACAAGTTACACCTGTTACCGCCACATCTGAACGAACCCTTATAATTAAGCCAAGTTGGAATCTTTTCAGGCTCATTAGTATAGGTACTTGGGGATATGATGCTGGCTATGGGTAGGGTCACATTGCAAACATGAATTGCATTCACCGCATCCGGATCCGGATGCGGTGAATGCAATTCCGGGCACACACATTTTTATTCAAAAATGTGTGCAGAATACCGCACTGCGGTCACCGGATGGCTCAGGATGTGTAATCCTGAGCCATCCGGTAACTGCAGAGTGTGCGGATCCCGATCGGCCAAGTTAATAAAGATTTAATTTAAGTACAGAACTGACTGTTAGAGGTCTGTAGGGGGGCTTAGACCCCCCCTACAGACCGGGCGGCCACTTCTATAGTGTTCTTCTACAATTGTACCTATGGCACGGGCTGATCTGAGCTCCGTGCATGTGATCCAAATATCCCCCTCCCCCTATCACTATACAGGGGTGCATACACCCCTGTAGTACAGTACTGCTTTATTTAAGTTATAAACAGCAAGATTTGTCCCAAACGGAAGATAATTAGATATTTACATGTTCCATAGGCAGAGTCGAGTGATTTCCATGGGCGGGGCTGTGTGCAGTAGCCTCCGCCCGCTCCTTCTTGATGCCCGCCCCCTCTGGCCGTAATCCAGTGTTGTGGGGGTGGCCGAGTCATTAAAGGGGCGTGGCTAACCATGAGCCGCGGTTAGCCACGCCCCTTTAACGACTCGGCCACCCCCACAACACTGGATTACGGCCAGAGGGGGCGGGCATCAAGAAGGAGCGGGCGGAGGCTACTGCACACAGCCCCGCCCATGGAAATCACTCGACTCTGCCTATGGAACATGTAAATATCTAATTATCTTCCGTTTGGGACAAATCTTGCTGTTTATAACTTAAATAAAGCAGTACTGTACTACAGGGGTGTATGCACCCCTGTATAGTGATAGGGGGAGGGGGGATATTTGGATCACATGCACGGAGCTCAGATCAGCCCGTGCCATAGGTACAATTGTAGAAGAACACTATAGAAGTGGCCGCCCGGTCTGTAGGGGGGGTCTAAGCCCCCCTACAGACCTCTAACAGTCATTTCGGTACTCAAATTAAATCTTTATTAACTTAGCCGATCGGGATCCGCACACTCTGCAGTTACCGGATGGCTCAGGATTACACATCCTGAGCCATCCGGTGACCGCAGTGCGGTCCCAGAAACGCTGCGAAAACTGCTGCCTGCATGATTTTAAACGCAGGCAGCAGTGCCGGATCCGGCCACCGGATGGCTTGTGAAGCCATCCGGTGTTTTGCATAGGCTTCCATCAGGAGCCTTTCCTGGTCCGGTTTTGAGCTTTTTTAAAGCTCAAAACCGGATCAGGATTTTAAACAAAAAACGCCAATGTGACCCTACCCTATATCAGGTGATTTTTTTGCAATTGTCCTTCATCCCCTGGAGAGAATTTTATAGAGATGGTCATCTTGGTATAAAATCGGTATGTTTTTATCTAATAATTTCTTAATCTCTCCAAAGTCGGAACTATAAGATGATTAAATATTAATAGTAGCTGTGCCCACCCCCCCTACAGACATGCTGTCCGCTTCTGTGGGCATGTGAGGGGTTAATGAGCCAGTTAGGCTGGGGTCACATTTGCCAAGGCAATTGTGGTTGCCGCCTGCAGATCCGGAGGCGGTAACTGCAATTGCCTTCACATACATTTTTAAGGAAAAATGTGTGCAGGAAACCAGAATCCGGTAACCTTATTGCTCCAAATGTGTAATCCGGAGCAATGCAGTAATCGTATACTTTGTTCAACCCTACTGCCGCACGTCGTTGACGGCAGCAGGGATGAACAATGTAGACGGTAACCGCATTGCTCAGGATTACACATCCGGAGCAATCTGGTAACCGCATTACGGTTGACAGAACCGCTCCAAAAACTGCAGCCTGCATAATTTTTAGCACAGGCTGCAGATCCGGAGCCGGTAACCGGATTGCATGTAGAACAATCCGGTTACCATAATGGGCTCCTATGGGGAGTGGTTCCTGATCCGGTTTTAGCTTTTTGACAGCTCAAAACCAGATCAGGATTTCTAATTCCTGCCGCATGTGTGACCCTAGCCTAAAATCTATCTATTTTATACTCAGCAACAAAAAGTACTGTATTTTTCACATTATAAGATGCACTTTTGTTCCCCCAAATTTTGGGGGAAAGTGGGGTGCGTGTATTATAAAGCAAAACTGTCTGTTGTGCAGTAGGGGAGGGGGGGGGGTCTGTGGAGCGGTGTCTGGGGGCTGTTGGGAGGCTGGAGGAGGCTGCAGCTGTGGCCCCGTGGTCACGTGGGGCCGCTCATTATCTCCTGTAATATGCACTGCTTCCCGCTGTCAATCACCAGTGGGAGCAGCGCATATGACAGGAGCGGGTCCGCAGTTCAGTGGCTGTGGTCCTGTGTGGGCAGTCAGTGCTTTCCACACAATGAAAGTTTGGAAAGTACTGATTATCTCTGGGAGGAAGAGCATACTCACCCCTCTCCTCGCTCCCTGGCGTCTACACCATCTGCGCCCTCTTTGCCGGTATTCGGTCCTGTGAGCGTCACTGCATAGTGACATCATCACTGCGCGCTGCTCACAGGATCGGATGCCGTGCACAGCATAGACAGTGGGGATAGAGTGGATGGCAGGGAGCGACGAGAGGGGCGAGTATGATTGTTTCGCTTTTTTAAGTGTGACTGTGCCAGCACGGGGGACAATGCCAGTATGGGGGACAGTGCCAGCAGGGGAGTCAGTGACAGCAAGTGGGACAATGTCAGCAGGTGGGTCAGTGCCAGCATGGAGGACAATGCCAGTATGGGGGACAATGCCTGCATGGGGACCAATACCAGCAGGGAGGACAATGCCAACAGGGGAGACAATGCCAACAGAAGGGACAGTTCCGGTAGGGGGAACAATGCCAGCAGGGGGGACAATGCCAGCATGGGGGACAGTGCCAGCATGAGGGACAATGCCAGCAGGGGGGTCAGTGCCAGCAGGGGGGGACAATGTCAGCATAAGGGACAGTTCCGGTAGGGGGAACAATGCCAGCAGGGGGTCAGTGCCAGCATGGGGGACAATGCCAGCAGGGGGTCAGTGCCAGCAGGGGGGACAGTTCCAGCAGGGGGGTTAGTGCCAGCAGGGGATACAGTGCCAGCATGTGGGAACAGTGTGTCAGCATGGGGGGGCAGTGTGTCAACATGGGGGGACAGTGTGTCAACATGGGGGTACAGTGTGCCCACATAGGGGTACAGTGTGCCAACATAGGGGGACTGTGCCAGCATGGGGGGAATGTTTACCAATGTGGTGTCTATGTGTACCAGCATGGGGGATATATATATATTTATACTGTTTGTAAGACGGACACTGGCATTATAAGGTGGACCCCATTTATCATTAAAAACAATTTTTTTCTCTTTTCCTTCACCAACTGTGGGTGTGTGTCTTATAATCTGGTGCGTCTTTTAAGGCAAAAAATACGGTAAGTAGCAGTCTAGGATAAATACTGAGACAAGCCCAGGATAATAGGACATTGTTTGTTTGTTAGATGGTGCTAATGTTGATAGAAGTTGCATAGAAGCAGGGGTTGTGTGTGACGAGGGGTACCACCATATCTCAAATAGTATGTTATGAGGGGAAGCAAATATTAATTTGCAACAGAATTCCAGGTCTCAGCAAAGATACCCTGTTTCCCCAAAAATAAGACAGTGTCTTATATTAATTTTTGCTCCCAAAGATGCGCTAGGTCTTATTTTCAGGGGATGTCTTAGTTTTCCATGAAAAAGTATTCACATTTATTGTTGAAAAAATGAACATTTATTATATATGTAGAAGTAGTTGTCATCACAAACCAGCCCCCATCATCCCCATCAGCCCCTTGCACCCCACCATCCCCATCATGCTTTTGCAGTCCTCAATGTCACTATCTTCTCCTTGCAGCCCCCATCATTCCCTTGCAGCCTCCATCATTCCTATCATCTCCTTGCAGCCCCCAGTATCCTCATCATCCCCTTGCAGCCTCCATCATCCCAATCTTCCTTTTTCAGCCCCCAATATCCCCATCATCCCCTTGCAGCCCCCATTATCCTCTTGCAGCCCCCAATTTTCCATCATCCCCTTGCGGCCCCCATAATCTCCATCATCTCCTTTTAACACCCAGTGTCCCCATTATCCCTTTGCAGCCACATCATCCCCATCATGCTTTTGCAGCCCTTTATATGGTATCCTGATCGTCCCCTTGCAGCCCCTATCATCTACACCTTCTTTTTGTAGCCCCCAATATGGTATCCTCATCATCCCCAGCCATAATTTCAAAACTTTAAAGTCAAGGTTCAGGGTTCGTACTCAAGTTCGGTTTAAGGGCCCTTTCACATCAGCGTTTTTTTTTCAAATCGCGGCAGATGCGGTGAAAAAAACGCATCTGCCGCGATTAACGCATACCGGCTGCACTTGCGACGCGGTTGCGGTGAACGCCATGCAAAGTATAGGCGTACTTGCGGCAGGTGCGGCAAGTGCGGTTTTGCACTTGCGGCAGGTGCGGCCGTGAAAAAAAACGCGTCTGACCGTGGTTTTTTTCGGGGCCGCACCTGCCGCAAGTGCAAAACCACACTTGCCGCACCTGCCGCAAGTACGCCTATACTTTGCATGGCGTTTACCGCAACCGCGCCGCAAGTGCAGCCGGTATGCGGTAATCACGGCAGATGCAGTTTTTTCACTGCATCTGCCACGAATTTAAAAAAACACTGATGTGAAAGGGCCCTTAGTCCTTTCTCTAACCCAGAATTTAAAAAAAGTCCAGCAGGGCTAGCAGAACGAAAACATTGCTGGATTCTCCCATCACTAGTAACTGGTTAACAATTTATTCAGTGATAGCAAACACAGGCAGATTATTAATGAAACACTGGAGGCTTGGGCTGAAAAATGGCAATTAAAGTTACTTATAGAACTACGCAAGGACATGTAGTTGGGAAGAGTAAATAAAATTGATAGCTAAATTGTAAAAATTTGGGTAACACTATCACTCAAAAGACCTCTGTGTACATGTTGAATTCAAAGGACTTATGTCTACCTTCAGCCTAAGGCCTCCATTCACACTGTGCATTTTTGCTCTGTTTTTGCTCTGTTTTTGCTCAGCTGTTTTTGAAGCCAATTCCAGGAGTGGAACACTCAGAGGAAAAGTTCCTTTTCACATCTAAGGTTGGTGTGCGTTTTGCTTAATTTGCGTTTCTAGGCGTTTATACCACTAAAATCACCATCCTCAGGATGCTGTACTGTAAAATGCTTAGGCAAAGTGCCTATCATAGTGGTCCTGATGCTGCAGCCGGCGGCTTGTAATAGAAAGTATAGAAGAAAGCCGACAATTGCGGCTCAGGGGTTAACAGCTAAGTTAACCCTTGATATGCCATCCTGAGTGGACAGCATGTCTCTAGAGGGGGTGGACACCGACTACCGACATGCTGTCCACATGCATTCTCATTATTTAACCCTTTGTTCATCCCTGCAGCAGCGTGGTGTGAAGCCAGCCTTAACTATGTCAGCATCACAACTGCTCCTTGGTTAACTTGGTTAACTGTGTTTGTAATGTTTAATGCTGTGGCTCAAGGGCTCTAAGGAATATTCCTTACCAATATTACTTTTTCACTTCTACATAAAGGCTTAAAGAAAGAGTTTGAGCATACAAAGGTATTTTAGAACATAAGGCACAGTGGGAACAATTTAAAATACTGCTAACAGCCTTGGTTTCATACAGTGGTGCTTGAAAGGTTGTGAACTGTCCTGAATTTTACATATTTTTGCATAAATTTGACCTAAAACTACAACTGATTTAAACATACTGCACTATATAAAAGTAGATAAAGAAAACCAAATAAAACAAATGAGTCAAATTATTAGTTTGTCACATACTTTTGTGATCTGTGAATGACCAAAGCATGTGAACCTTTATGATTAATGAATAATTTCAAAGTTAAATTATAGCCTTGTGTTTTTGATTAATGAGATCTTAATTAGGTAGGAGTTGCCTACCTGTTTTAGTTAAAATAACAGGAATTCATAAAGGTCTGATATTCACAGAATATGTTTATGGATGTGTATAATGGTATTAACAAAGGCTATTTCTGTGGACCTTGGTAGAACACATCCCCCAATCCCTAGACCTAGTACTCCATGTTACGCAGGGGATAGTGGGGGGAGCTGAGTGGAGGGTGGAGAGAAGGTAGAGAACCCGGAAAGGGAGTGCAGGAACTGAATTAAAAACCTAGGAACACTAAGTTGCGAGAGCTCAAGGAGGGAGTGTAGGTTCATGTTCCTGGTGAGAAGTGAGACGAGTATGAACCGGACGCTCAAACAGAAACACCTAACAAGCTAAGAAACTGTAACACGTGAGAATGAACCTGGGCCCGGAAGCCTGTGCCATCGGATGGCCATTACAGGTCCCAAGCTAAGTACTGAGGAGCAACATAGGGGGTCCACGGCGCACACGAACCAGAGGGGATACTGTGGGACCACGCTGACACCAGGGAGGCTGCTCTGTTGAAATGTTAGACCTTACAATGGGTTATCGGTGGAGCCTAGACCTCACCAAGTTCACCCCCAGTGAATTAGCACACTAACTCCTCTCTTGGCAAATCATTAAATTCTTTATTATTAAAAAATTTCATAAAATTAAAATTAATAAACACTTATACATGTTTACAGGGTGCTCAATCCCCCTATGCACTTCTTAAACAGGGTTGGCAATACAAAACAAAGGACCACGGTTATTTATACACACTTAATTACAGCACCATCACTTTTATATCTGATTACTGAAATACTCTTATCATAGGCCTATAACTGCTCACTATTCATATGCAGTCCCGCTGTATTTATTTACCAATAGTCACATGTGATGCACGCCCTGAGGAAGAAGTTACATAGAGAAAACTTTGAAACGTACGTAGGCTATTTCCAGGGACACAGTGGCAACAGGGGACCAGAGGGACTTGGTACAAGGAGCACTTTTGGCACCAGGTACTGTCTGAAATTTTCTTAACCTATTCATGTGACTATTGGTAAATAAATACAGCGGGACTGCATATGAATAGTGAGCAGTTATAGGCCTATGATAAGAGTATTTCAGTAATCAGATATAAAAGTGATGGTGCTGTAATTAAGTGTGTATAAATAACCGTGGTCCTTTGTTTTGTATTGCCAACCCTGTTTAAGAAGTGCATAGGGGGATTGAGCACCCTGTAAACATGTATAAGTGTTTATTAATTTTAATTTTATGAAATTTTTTAATAATAAAGAATTTAATGATTTGCCAAGAGAGGAGTTAGTGTGCTAATTCACTGGGGGTGAACTTGGTGAGGTCTAGGCTCCACCGATAACCCATTGTAAGGTCTAACGTGTATATAAGTGAAGCACGAAATCATTAGGGGATTTTATGTTTATATGCTCTGTTGAAATGGTAGGATGCTATATGCCCAAGCCATAAATTAACCGGCGGGGATAAGGGACTGTATGCCCCTATCCCGACCTCCAGCATAGACACAAAAAGGCCGTCACATAGGGGTAAAAGTGACCCCAGGGAGGGTCCCGCAAAAGCCTGGAACCGCTGGCCTTGAGAATGTGCGCGGGACTGACAAGAAAGGCCCAAAAGGACTAAGAAGGGGTTGCCTCAGCAAACTGTCCCAGCTGCTAACCGGTCACCGGGACCGTGAGTAAAACTGCTGTAGACAGTGACTGTGTTGATGTGTAAGCAGTGAAGTAAAGTACCCGGTGAACTCAGGATTTGTGAGAGACTGATTTTTGTGCTGACAGCGGAGGCTCGCCTGCACAGCCGCACACTGATTATTCTAGCCGCAGGGGAGATCGCCTGGACTGATGGCACGCGGTGTCTCAATCTTACTCTTCTATACCTGCCCTGGGGAAGCAATTCCTACCCATGGAGGGCACAACATCTTGGCTGCCAACCCTCATCGTCCACAGAGGCCTGGACGGCAGCAGTGGCCTAAACTGGCCACAAACCACAGGTGGTGTCACAAACTACTTTTAGAAACTTTATTCCCCTTTTTCTTTAACGCCTTCTTATTGCCACACCTGGGCATACGGAGCCAGGTCACGTCACCGTGATATTCCCCTGCAGACTGAAGAGAGGGCCCGGTTCCGAGTACCCCTGTCCCAGGGTGCGACAACTTGGCATCACAAACAGGATAACGGACCTGGTAAAACCGGGTCTTGTGCGCCTGAGACTGTTAATTAGACTTTGTTTTAAGGTCCTCAGAAATGGTGGCCCAAAAAGACTAACACCATGTGCTGGCAGAGGGGCGTGCCAGGGCCCCTCATCGTGAGCCAGGCTAGCACAGAGCAGGAAGTCAAGCTCCTGCCCTTGCCATTCTTTGCTCCAGGAAAGGGCAGTTCCAGCCACGACAGAACTCCACCTATGGGTGTGATGGCCGACAATGGGCAGAATCGGCAATGCCACGAAGGGTGGAGGAGATGGACGATAGCACCACGAGCAAGGTGCATGATGGTGAAAGGAGACTGCGGAAAGACCAAGTGATGGTAGAGTGCAGGGAGTGGGGTAAACCCCCTGAATTGGCATGGGCCAAGTTATACGCCAAAACCGTGTCCTGACTCCATGAGAGAGGGTTTGATGTCGGGGGTAGATCCCGTATGGATGGCCGAGGAACGTTCCTGACTAAAAAGACAATTGGAGCGCACCCACCTCGACACCGTGGAGCGATGGCGGGAGGTGTTGGTCGCACCTGCTGCAGCACTGGGAGCGGTGCCGTGCCCTGCTTCCCCAGTCTGGGAGCCGGAGTTTGTCGCACCGGAGCCTGCACCAGAGTCAAGCCTGCCCCTTGGTGTTGACGACTATCGTGGGATGCTGGCTTGGATATATTACTCGACCGTTGGCCAAGGATGGACGCCCCCCGCAGAACTGATAAATGGACAATGGGATCTGTATAAGAGAGTAGCAGCATTGACTGAAACTGTGCAGACCATAACCACTGCTCCACCGAGCGCTTCAAGACTTGAAGATACCTCAACATCAAGACGGAGTTAGGGTCCCCGGAGGAGAGGAAGGATGATGGACCGCTTTGATGCTGATGGACAGACGATATGCCATCATTGTGCCCGGTCCGGGAATATGGCTCGAGATTGCCCTGGACCTGCTCCGCTCATATGGTCGAAGAAACCGTAAACCTGGTATAGACTCACTACTTGTAAATAAAGCTTTCCCTTTTCAGTCCCCTGGATCTATCCTGGTAGAATGTTCCCCTTGTTATTCATGTGAAAGGACATTATGATTACAGACATTGAGTAATCAGAACTTTCTTGTATATAGTTAGTGTACCCCGGCGTGTACTCTGTTGGTTTTATGACTAATGTTTTGTGACCTTAATAATGTGAACTGTACATGAATGTTTTGCACTTGTATCGCACCGCTCAAACATCAACTGGCACGGCCGAAGAATCGGTCCGTTTAGTCCCTGTCACCGCGTCCAGGGCATGTAAAAGGGTTTTTCTGGTGGTGGATTCCCGAATCAGATGAGACTGCAGGAGAGAGACATTCGCGGAACTGTAACAGTTTAAAAATTTTGCACTTTTTCTATCTTTTGTCTATTATATTTTTTTAGCCGATAGAAGAATTTTTATTAAGTAACGTCTAAGATTGCGCATCCCGGATGGGAAGTAAACAAATGTCAATATGTTGCAAATGTTTTGGTTTACTGCACAAAAAAACTTTTGAGTTATGTGTCACCCGTGCCTGGTCTTGGCGCAAGGACGTGCCAAGCTTTTCTCCAGGGAAGTTTGGCAACCTGGCGGACTGGTGGCCATTATATTCACAGCTTAATAGTCTGGCTGCTGTATAAGTGTTATTTAAATATCAATGCCTATCCAAGCTGGTGTTCTGTCCCTGCTCTCTGTGCTCTGTGCTGGGAGGGGGGAAGTGTTTTGTCCTGCACTGCCTGGATTTCTATTATATGAAGGTTGGTTTTCCTGTAGACATGTAATGTGTGTATCTGCTGAGCCAAATGATCAAATGTTCTTATAATCACACAGAAATTTCTCAGACTGCACACACTATACACAAACCTCATACACACAATGAAGATCTCTAAGGCCGGTTTCACATCATGGTTTGATCAGGTCTAGGGCTGTCCGATGTGAACCTGACAGCCCCGGACCCGATTTTTTACACAATGTAGTCCTATGGTGCTGGATAGGGCTGGATGGCAGTGATTTGCCACCCAGTTTTGTCCCTGTCCGGCAGCATCAGGCTGCATTCATTTTTTTGCTCCTGACACAAAATCGGAGCTTGCATCATTTTTATATCCGGGGCAAAAAATTAAACCAAACCGGATCCTGCCGTATTCTCCCGGATTCGGTGTCCCCTCTTCTATCTACCCAATTGACACTCCCTCTAATTGGCTCCCCTTTCTTCAGTTCCACTCACTTCCCTATCTTAGGCCCATCTCCATCCAGGGATGGGTGTTTGAGCAATTCCCCCATCTTTCTGGCCTGGAGTGACTAGTGGTGGATGCAGTGTGTGGGTACCGGGTAGTGCCCTTCCTCACCTTGGGTTGGGGGTACCACACATCTGACTAAGGTGCAGTACTTCTGTGTTGACTGGACCTTCAGGGGCACCAGATATACTTTTACTGTTATCTAAGTGGTGAAAAAAATTTAGAAGTTTGATAAAAAAAAAAAAAAGAATCACACTTTTTGTGCCATGTTCTGCAACCCATAGCGTCCTAATTTTTCCAGATCTGGGGCTGTGTGACAGCTTATTTTTTGCAGCTTGAGCTGACGTTTCTAAGGATACCAATTTTGGGTGGATGAACGCGTTATTGCATTTTATATCAATGTTGCGGCAACCAAAAAAAAACAAAATTTTGCCGTTTGGACCTTTTTTCTGTTACGCAGTTTGTGGCTTTCATTAATTGATTTTATATCTTGATAGATCAGGAATTTTTGAATGTGGCGATACCAAATATGTGTATTTTCTTTTTTTTTCGTAATACTTTTATTTTGAATGGGGGAAAAGGGGGGTGATTTGAACTTTAGTGCGTTTTTTTTTTTCATATTTTAAAAAACTTTTTTTGCAATACATTCTTTATTTAACAGTGCCCCATAAGGGGCCAGAGTGCTGCAGGGTCCGATCGCTTGTACCATGTCCCGATGAGCTACAGCATGTCGGGATATAGCACTTCCTTCCACTTTCAGTGGTTGGCAGCACCTGCCAACCTTTTGACAGGAAGCGGTCCCTGATAGCTTCCGGGTTCACACCAGGACCCAGGGCTATCACGTGAGCACCGGATATCCAGCAGTCTCTGATGCAGGCGGGGAACAGCGCATTTCCCGCTGTGACGGATTTGGATCACGCGGTCAGTGAATGACAGCGGGATCCAAGGGGTTAACAGCACTGATCAGAACCTGGATCCGATTGGTGCTTGAAGCCCGAAATCGCAGCTGATGAGATCAGCTGAAATGTAGGGTGTTTGACATAAGTGGCGCACTGGAGCTCACATCAAGTACCAGGACCTGATCCATGACATTGTATTATATCAAAGGTCAGGAAGGAGTTAAAGTGTAAATATCATTATATGAAAAAAACTTATTTTCTCACACTTTTCTATGCTATGTGTTAAACTGCATTTTATAGCTGTGTGGGCATGTCCAGCAGCTAATAGGGAGCAGTGTCATTTGACAGCAGAAAAAGGGACAAGAGAGATCCTGAGCTGTGTGGAACCAGCAGACAGGGGGTTAACATAGATAGTGAGAGATCTTTCTGGCACAAACTAGTTTGACCTAATCCTGAGCTCTGATGTTGCTTAGCAACTGTGCTGTGAGCTCAGCCTAATCTGATACATTGTTACATGCCCATATTCACTGAAGATGGATTTGAGTGATAATAAACATATGTCTGCTTCCCACAAAGTACAGTTGGTGCACTTTGTAGAAGGTTTATGAATGATTTGCAACCAGAATTTTCTATTGAAGTATATTAGAAAATGTATTAAAATAACTTGCTCTGCATTATTATTAAATAAAAATTTAAATGGCGGTTACACTTTAAGCATTGCTTGTGAGCTTTGAATCAGCACAGAATAAATGTGCACCCAGCCTTAATTGACAGATTTTTGAGTATTGTATTTGTATTTCTTTATCATGAACCACAGTTGAAAGAGAAAAGTTTAGATTTTTCTTGCAGAATTAATGAAGTTTAACTTTTAGTTTAAGCAAGTAACGGCACATAAAAAACTCCCTGATGAAGCTAGGTACACAAAAATCCTGGCTTAATCTGAACCCAAAACTGTTGTATATGTCCTGTGTTACATTTATTATCTGTTTTAGACACTTTTTATGACAGGAAAGGGGTGTAACCTTAATTAATAGAAGTGATATAATGTGCCAAAACTGCACCACAATTGTTGGTGCAAATCCACCATTACGAGGTGTGACATTAAATAAAAGTGTGCCTATATTATAAAACAAAGAGATCAAATGTAATAATAATAATATTTTTCATATTCCGCAGCACTTTCCAATTCAGAGGGTATTCGATACAATACAATAATGTATAATAAAATACAATACAATAGTAAGATAAAATACAATACAATATGAGACAATAAAAATATAATACAATACAGACCATATGAGACACAAAATAAATAAATACATCCATGAGTCCATTAGAAGTGTGGATCCTGATCACAAGCTTATGAGGAAATAGGGGCAACACAAAAGGTAATAGTAGCAAATGCTGTCCTATATGGTCCAGCCATCAATATAATAAATAGGGAATTCACATAATGCTGCATGAACTGTTCACCAACCAGGATCTCTACAGTACAGATAAAGTGCTATAAAATGCATGGGGGTGTAGAAAGATGATACAAGAGGCCACATTTGGAGAAGGACAGAATTGGAATACTTACATAGATGATGTGAGGTTGTAGGCTAGTCTAAAGAAATGTTTTTATCGCTCTCTTAAATCTATGGATATTTGAAATTAATTGAATTTTTCTTGGTAATCCGTTCCAGAGAATTGGTGCAGCTCGTGAAAAGTCCTGGAGATGGGAGTGGGAGGTTCAGATTGTAGATGATGTCAGTCTTAAGTCATTTGCGGAACAGAGGGCATGTGTAGGGCGATAGACAGAGATGAGGGAGAAGATGTAGGGTGGTGCTGAACTGTGGAGGGCTTTGTGGGACAAATTG
>JARQOC010000003.1:144370053-144382234 GCA_033576535.1 Allobates femoralis
CGGAGCTTGCATCATTTTTATATCCGGGGCAAAAAATTAAACCAAACTGGATCCTGCCGTATTCTCCCGTATTCGGTGTCCCCTCTTCTATCTACCCAATTGACACTCCCTCTAATTGGCTCCCCTTTCTTCAGTTCCACCCACTTCCCTATCTTAGGCCCATCTCCATCCAGGGATGGGTGTTTGAGCAATTCCCCCATCTTTCTGGCCTGGAGTGACTAGTGGTGGATGCAGTGTGTGGGTACTGGGTAGTGCCCCTCCTCACCTTGGGTTGGGGGTACCACACATCTGACTAAGGTGCAGTACCTCTGTGTTGACTGGACCTTCAGATATACTTTTACTGTTATCTAAGTGGTGAAAAAAATTTAGAAGTTTGATATAAAAAAAAAAAAAAAAGAATCACACTTTTTGTGCCATGTTCTGCAACCCATAGCGTCCTAATTTTTCCAGATCTGGGGCTGTGTGACAGCTTATTTTTTGCAGCTTGAGCTGACGTTTCTAAGGATACCAATTTTGGGTGGATGGACGCGTTATTGCATTTTATATCAATGTTGCGGCAACCAAAAAAAACGAAGTTTTGCCGTTTGGACCTTTTTTCTGTTACGCAGTTTGTTGCTCTCATTAATTGATTTTATATCTTGATAGATCAGGAATTTTTGAATTTTGCGATACCAAATATGTGTATTTTCTTTTTTTTTCGTAATACTTTTATTTTGAATGGGAGAAAAGGGGGGTGATTTGAACTTTAGTGTGGTTTTTTGTTTTCATATTTTAAAAAACTTTTTTTGCAATACATTCTTTATTTAACAGTGCCCCGTAAGGGGCCAGAGTGCTGCAGGGTCCGATCGCTTGTACCATGTCCCGAGCAGCTACAGCATATTGGGATATAGCACTTCCTTCCACTTTCAGTGGTTGGCAGCACCTGCCAACCTTTTGACAGGAAGCGGTCCCTGATAGCTTCCGGGTTCACACCAGGACCCAGGGCTATCACGTGAGCACCGGAGATCCAGCAGTCTCTGATGCAGGCGGGGAACAGCGCATTTCCTGCTGTGGCGGATTTGGATCACGCGGTCAGTGAATGACAGCGGGATCCATGGGGTTAACAGCACTGATCAGAATCTTGATCCGATTGGTGCTTGAAGCCCGAAATTTCAGCTGATGAGATCAGCTGAAATGTAGGGTGTTTGACGTGAGTGGCGCACTGGAGCTCACATCAAGTACCAGGACCTGATCCATGACATTGTATTATATCAAAGGTCAGGAAGGAGTTAAAGTATAAATATCATTATATGAAAAAAACTTATTTTCTCACACTTTTCTATGCTATGTTTTAAACTGCATTTTATAGCTGTGTGGGCATGTCCAGCAGCTAATAGGGAGCAGTGTCATTTGACAGCAGAGAAAGGGACAAGAGAGATCCTGAGCTGTGTGGAACCAGCAGACAGGGGGTTATCATAGATAGTGAGAGATCTTTCTGGCATAAACTAGTTTGACCTAATCCTGAACTCTGACGTTGCTTAGCAACTGTGCTGTGAGCTCAGCCTAATCTGATACATTGTTACATGCCCATATTCACTGAAGATGGATTTGAGTGATAATAAACATATGTCTGCTTCCCACAAAGTACAGTTGGTGCACTTTGCAGAAGGTTTATGAATGATTTGCAACCAGAATTTTCTATTGAAGTATATTAGAAAATGCATTAAAATAACTTGCTCTGCATTATTATTAATTAAAAATTGAAATGGCGGTTACACTTTAAGCATTGCTTGTGAGCTTTGAATCAGCACAGAATAAATGTGCACCCAGCCTTAATTGACAGATTTTTGAGTATTGTATTTGTATTTCTTTATCATGAACCACATTTGAAAGAGAAAAGTTTAGATTTTTCTTGCAGAATTAATGAAGTTTAACTTTTAGTTTAAGCAAGTAACGGCACATAACAAATCCATGACGAAGCTAGATACATAAAAATCCTGGCTCAATCTGAACCCAAAACTGTTGTATATGTCCTGTGTTACATTTATTATCTGTTTTAGACACTTTTTATGACAGGAAAGGGGTGTAACCTTAATTAATAGTAGTGATATAATGTGCCAAAACTGCACCACAATTGTTGGTGCAAATCCACCATTACGAGGTGTGACATTAAATAAAAGTGTGCCTATATTATAAAACAAAGAGATCAAATGTAATAATAATAATATTTTTCATATTCCGCAGCACTTTCCAATTCAGAGGGTATTCGATACAATACAATACAATAATGTATAATAAAATACAATACAATAGTAAGATAAAATACAATACAATATGAGACAATAAAAATATAATACAATACAGACCATATGAGACACAAAATAAATAAATACATCAATGAGCCCATTAGAAGTGTGGATCCTGCTCACAAGCTTATGAGGAAATAGGGGCAACACAAAAGCTAATAGTAGCAAATGCTGTCCTATATGGTCCAGCCATCAATATAATAAATAGGGAATTCACATAATGCTGCATGAACTGTTCACCAGCCAGGATCTCTACAGTACAGATAAAGTTCTATAAAATGCATGGGGGTGCAGACAGATGATACAAGAGGCCAGATTTGGAGAAGGACAGAATTGGAATACTTACATAGATGAGGTGAGGTGGTAGGCTAGTCTAAAGAAATGTTTTTATCGCTCTCTTAAATCTATGGATATTTGAAATTAATTGAATTTTTCTTGGTAATCCGTTCCAGAGAATTGGTGCAGCTCGTGAAAAGTCCTGGAGATGAGAGTGGGAGGTTCAGATTGTAGATGATGTCAGTCTTAAGTCATTTGCGGAACAGAGGGCATGTGTAGGGCGATAGACAGAGATGAGGGAGAAGATGTAGGGTGGTGCTGAACTGTGGAGGGCTTTGTGGGACAAATTGATAATTTTATATTGTATTCTGTAGTGGATGGGCAGCCAGTGCAATGACTGGCACAGGATAGAGCTATCAGTGAAGCGCTTGGAGAGGAATATAATCCTGGCTGCTGCATTCAAGATGGATTGGAGAGGAGAGAGTTTAATAAGAAGGAATAGTAGAGAATTGCAGTATTCCAGAAAAGAGTTAATAAGGGCCACAATTAGAGGTTTTGTAGAGTTAACAGTAAGAAAAAGTCGAATTCTAGAGATGTTTCTGAGGTGAAGGTGACATGAGCGAGCGAGTGACTGGATGTGGGGAGTGAAAGAGAGATCGGAATCAAATACAACCCCAAGACAGCGGGCGTGCTGCTGAGGAGTAATGGTAGAACCACATACAGAAATGGCAATATTAGGTTTCGGAAAATTAGTAGATGGAGGAATCACGAGAAGTTCCGTTTTTGACAAATTCATTTTAAGGTAGAGAGAAGACATGATGTTAGAGACAGCAGAGAGCCAATCACTGGTATTTTGTAGTAATGTGGAGGTGATGTTAGAAGAAGAGGTGTATAACTTGGTGTTGTCAGCAAAGAGATGGTACTGAAAACCAAATCTACTGATGGTTTGTTCAATAGGAGCAGTGTATAAAGAGAAGAGAAGGGGACCTAGGACTGAACTATGAGGAACCCGAAATGTGAGGGGAAGAGGAGAAGAAAGGGAGCTGGTAAAAGATACAGTGAAGGAGAGGTCAGAGAGGTAGAAGGGAACCATGAGAGAGCTGTGTCCTGAGCTCAATAGAGTGGAGCTTAGAGAGAAAGAGCTGGTGATCCACAGTATCGAATGCAGCAAAGAGATCCAGGAGGATCAACAGGGAGTAGTGACCATTAGTATTAGCTGTTTGTAGATCATTAGAGACTTTAGTGAGGGCAGTTTCAGTAGAGTGTGAAGTGTGGGAACCAGATTATAGAGGGTCAAGAAGAGAATTGTCAGAGAGATAGCGGATCAGACGGGAGTGGACCAAGTATTCCAGGAGCTTAGAGATGAAGGGGAGATTAGAAACAGGTCAGTAGTTAGCAGCAGAGTTCTGGGTGATGGATGTTTTTTTAATAATGGGTGAATGCTGGCATGTTTGAAGGAGGAGGGGAAAACATCAGATGAGAGGGAATACCTATTTTAGTTAGGTGAGATGTGACAGCTGCGGAAAGGGATTGAAGGAGATGTGGGGGAATAGGGTCGCTGGTGCAGGTAGTAGGGTGATAAGATGTAAGGAAGTGGGTGACTTCTTCCTCTGTGACTGATGTAAATACTTAAGTTGCAAAAAAAGTTTGAGAAAAGTATTATAGGAGTGATACCTTTATTGGCTAACAAGAAAAATTATATTTGTAAGCTTTCAGAGCTCAAGGCTCCTTCATCAGACAATATCACAAGGAGCCTTGAGCTCTGAAAGTTTACAATATTAATTTTTCTTGTTAGCCAATAAAGGTATCACTCCTATAATACTTTTCTCAACCTTTTTTTGGGGACTTAAGTATTTACATCGATTTCTCTGGTTAACACGGTACCACAATATTATTTTGTATTGTACTCCTCTGTAACTGAAGAGGGAAGGAGAGAGGGACTAATATGGATGGAGTATGCAAAGTGTTTGAAAGGGCAGTAGATATAAAGGAGAGAAGCAACAAGGACAAAATTGATGCACATACACATAGTGAATACATTTTGCAGCACAAGTAAACAAGTTACATATCTGTTTGTTTGTCTTGCATGACTTACCAGTTTCCTTCCCCGTTTAACTGCCCGGTATAACTGCATGGCACTTGTACAGTTTGCATTTATGCAGCTGGCATGAACGCAACCCTGCATGAATGCACCCCTTAGCTGACTCTAAATATATAGTGAGTTTCAACTTAGATCAGTGTTAATTAAACTTGTTAAATGTACTAGCTTTATCACATTTTAAGTAATATTACGTTCTCATTGTCCAAAAACGAGACACTTTTAGAAAATCTGTCCTCGTTTGCTATCTCTTTTACTTAATTAAAGTGTAATACAATTATAAAACTATTTTAAACATGGATCAAATGTGTATTTTGCAGATGTATCTGCCTTGCTTTAATAGTTTCAGCTGAAGTCCTTTACCATAACCTCTTTTTGGCTTCCGTTATCAATGATTCAATGTCACCTTCTAGATTTAGAACTGAATTAGGCAACATTTAATACATCTTTTAATTTAAGACATGATGTAAAGTGCCTATAAGGTATTCAATAAGCAAGGGTACAGGATGATGTCTCTTTTTTGTAATGTAATATGACATTAAAATTCATCCACAAGCGTGACTTGATAATTTGCCCTTTTCATAGAGTAGCGCATGCCAGGGGCTTCAGAAATTCAGTGGTAATAGCAATACTTTACATGTCATATAGTTTAAGAAATCTAGGATGAAATGACGAAATAAATGATTTATTCATGTTTAAATGTATTTTATTCAGGTTACTGTCAGTATTACTTGGGTTCCATTTGAAAATATATTTGTATGTCATTATTCAATGTAATGATACAACATGAGTAATATGGTTTACTATTCAAAAACCTTACAATAACCAAAGGGCAGTGAAAGACGTGGATGTCAGGAATGCTGCTAACATGGATGAACGTAACAAAGTGCAGGGCTGTGCATGATGCAGCTATATCTTTAGTGTCATCGACTAAGGGCTCTTTCATATGTCCATGCAACACGGTTGTTGCACACACTAGAATGCATGGACTGGTCATGGGTCTCCTGACTCAACCATGTCAGTCTCATAGAAATATATGAAGTCATCATGCTCTAGTCGGGAGAGCCGCAGCCAGTCTGAGCATTGAGGTCTGTGCAGAGACTGTGTTCACAGATGCCTCAAAGAGCCCTTAAAGTTGATTGGTATGAATCCAGCTTTCACAATAAGAGTATGTAGACATGTGTGTTGCCCCACTGGTCAGAGCGCCTCTAAGGGGTACTGCACCCAGACCAGCATGTGTGGTATCCCTGTGGTCAGTGAATGTGGAGGTTAATATGTGGCTTATTCCTCGCATCTACACACCCTAAACTCAGGGCACTACAGGGTTAGATCCTTTGCTAGGAGACCCAGCCCCAGTGGGAGGAGTTCAGGGCAAGCAGTGTGAGGGCGAGAGGAAGTTAGAAGCAGTGAACGTCTGAGGAGAAGAAGGAAAGGGAGCCCTGAGTGAGGAATGGGGTCTTCCAGGGAAGAGCAGCAGTTTCGGGACTGAGGAGCCATCTTAGGTTCACCCAAACAGCACACCGGAGTCCGAGTCTGATGGAGAGCTCCAAGCCCAGCAGAGAATACTGGTCTACAATGGAGACTTCAGTCTCCCGAGCATCTACACAGCCACTCACCAGTTAAACAGGCACCGCCAGAAGAGAGATAGCGGCAGGCCATCGAGGGTTTGCCGACGACAGCACAGGTGGTAAGAGAGCACTGGAGACCAGGCCAGGTTTCAAGCCAGCCAGGCTTCACACCAACAAGGACTGGAGTAGTAGTAGTAAGGAGGGACATCTAACAAAGCCACATAGAGACACCTTGTTCATTGGCCACTACCAAGGCCAGCTACCAGGAACTGTGTGACTGTTAACCAGTGTACAGTGACAAGTAAACACCCATACAGAGTCATACAGCCTCCGTGTCTCCATTATCTGAGTCGTTGCACTACGCATATTCAGCACCCCCACCATAAGTGCTGTCCTGCCTCGGAGACTCAGCTCCACCATCTGCAACATCCAAGCTTGAGTGCCATAGTCCCCGTAGGTCTGAAGTGGCCCTGGTGACCATCACCAACAGTGACACCCCAACTGCAGCAAAGGGCCCAGATACCTGAGTCCCTGTATAACCTGGGCGAGTCACATTGCGCATGTGGTGCTTGAAGCCGAAAGAGCGGTGTGGGTGTACTGACGTCACCCTACCCAGAAATTATGCGATTCGCGTCATTCATGCCCAGCCAGCGTCGTGGAGAGCATGGAGGGTCTGCTTAGAAAATGAATAAAAATCACGCCCATTAGAACGTGATCTTCTGACAAACACACCAAACAAACAGGGCACCAAACAAAAACGCCCTGAGGGCTAAAGAATATAGCCCCTACTAATTATAATGCTTAATGAGTGAGTGTAAAATCGTTTATATGTACTTTCACAGTATGCTTTTAGGAGACAAAAGGAGTGTGAGAATGGTGATAGGATGCTGCAGGGACATGATTTTGTAGCTTAAGTGGTGTTTTGGAGGTGACAGGATCCCTTTAAAAATGGTAGCGTCTCCTATATTGGTTAATGGAATTTTTTTTAAAAAAAGTCCAGAAAACACAAGCAAAAAGACAGCCTAAAAAAATTTAATGAAGGCAAAAAAAACAACTTTCAGTGGAAAAAAATACTCAAGATATGGAAAAAAAACACTGAAAAAAGACTCTTCAGGTGTAAAACTCCAAAAAAAAGAAGCGATTCTTGAAGTGTCTTCTGCTTGAGAAACTGATGTTTTCGTCCCCCTGAAAAAAAAACCATAATGGTAAAGGTACCGTCACACGCGGCAATATTGCTAGCAATTTCACTGGCAATTTGCTGGTTGCAGTGAAATCATGGACACATTGTTCTATTTGTACACAGCAACAAGATAGAACAATGTGTCCATGATTTCACTACAACCAGCAAATTGCCAGTGAAATTGCAAGCAATATTGCCGCGTGTGACGGTACCTTAACATACCCAAATATATCCTACCATATGTGAAGTGCCATTCTTATAAGATAGTACATGCTATTCACTTTTTCTGTCAGTGGTCTCATACGGTAGTTGATTGTTAAATAAAAATTCACACATTAAGGTGATAAATTCCCTTATGTAATTATGTACTTTAGTTTGAATAGCTTTTTGTCTCAAATAAATAGTAATTTCAGCAGTATGTACAGAATATAAGGCTATGTGCTGACGGTCTGGAGGAGGTGCGTGTTGAAAACAGCTGCTCCAAACCTGAGTGAACCTGTGGGAGGGAGACCGCAGCCGCCCTGTACTCACCATGTGTGGTGGGTGCAGGGACGCTTCTCCCTGCATTCACCTGATAGCAGCCGCTTCCGACTCCGCAGCATGAAATAAATATGCTGTGGAGGAGCGGAATGCCGGCAACCTGCACCGCACCTGTCAAAACGCTGCAGTCAGGTTAAGCATAGTGAGCATGGGTTTTCTACAAACCCCATCCACTATGCTTGTACTGAACTACTCAGTGTTTTGGATGCAGCGGCAAGACGCTGCATCCAAAACGCTGCATATTCTTACAGTGAGTATGCAGCCTAATACCTAGCATGAAGTAAACAGACAAAATCGTTAGCACATTCTAATAGAGATTGATGTAAACAACGTGCCCAGAGAGAAGAATATTTTATAAAGATTTGGTCCAGTGTGTGGTCTTGTCTATTAATATAAAAAGAGGAAATTAGATATACCATATATACTCGAGTATAAGCCAAACCGAGTATAAGCCGAGGCCTAAATTTTACCCCCCAAAACTGGGGAAACTTATTGACTCGAGTATAAGCCTAGGGTGGGAAATGCAGCAGCCCTCATACTAGTATATGGCCCCTCATCACTGTATATAGCTCCCTATCACTGTATATAGCCCCCCATGCTGGAACATGACCCCCTTCACTGTATACTATATACAATATATGGTCCCCATGCTGGTGCACACAATAAAGTAATAAACAATTTAACTCACCCTCCATTGCTGTCCTGCAGCACCATCTCTCTTCCGGTCTTCCTGCTTGCAGTGGCATGTAATCATGTGATCAGCACAGCAATGACATCATCACTGCTGAACTGGTCACTTGCACAAGCAAGAAGACCAGAGGAGAGATGGTGCTGAAGTGCTGAAGGACAGTGATGGAGGTGAGTTAAAAGGAACCTGACAGTTCATTTTAGCTCACTAACCTACCACTGCTTGTCCCTTCACCTTGCTAGCTCATCCCTAACCATCCCTCTCTGTCCTAAAACTGCACTATAAAGCTTCTGTAAAATTATTTATTAACCTACATGCAGTCTACATCAGTAGACTGGTATGGACAGTCTCCAGTGCTCTATTCTCCGTCCTCGCTAATGCATCTCACGCCCCGTTAGGCCTCATCATTCCATGTCCACTGTTAAAATTCCCACCTCCTCCATACATTATAACGTGCACCCGGAAGTCAGTTCCGATCTAGTGCATTGTGGGTGTATGGCCTATCTTCTATATGCGCACTCGGCATGCACTGGGAGCCGGGCTGTACAGTCTGATAAGCCCCCAGAATGCAGTGGACCAGAAATGACGTCCAAGTGCACGTCATAATGTATGGAGGAGGCGGGAATTTCAACATAGGAAATATTGCCATGTTTCAGGGCATTTCAGGAAGCCCTGAATCGCGTTGACTAAAAAAAAATCAATATTATATTCACCCTTTGATGTCTCGTGGAATACGGTAGCCTGGATTTTAACCCTTCATCCTCCCTACTCTATATGCACCACGCTGGGGACTGCGGCAGGCGTGATATGCTTTTATAGTGGTTGCCACTCTCACAACTACACAAGGAGATACCTATTTAGGTAATATTGTATCTCTCAGAACCTTCATCCTCCCTACTTGATTTTCTGAGATAATCACCTTTGGCTTTTCATTGGCTGTAAGCCATAATCATCAACATTAACAGAAATAAACACTTGAAATAGATAACTCTGTAATGACTCTATATAATATTTAGGTTTCACATTTTGTATTGAATTACTGAAAAAACTAACTTTTTGATGATATTCTAATTCATTGAGATGCACTAGTATGTACAGAACCAGCAAAGGCTATGAGAGTTCAGAAATCTCCTACTCACACATTTGTTGTTTTTCCTGACTGAAATGGACAACTGCTGCATTTTTGAAGAAAAAAAACATATTAATTATTTCAGCATTTTGCAGCATTTTTTACCATTGAAAGCATATTTTCATCTTTTATGATGATTGAAACTAATTTTATTTAAATGTACAGTAAACATATGACACACCACAAATGCATCTAAAAACACGCAACAAAAATGCAGGAAAAAAAGCAGCAAAAAAACAAGTGCAAACATATCCTTATACTACGTTCCCTTCATGAGTTTTTGATGAGTTGTTGACATTTCGTATTTTTGCTGCACAAAAAAGCAATATCTTACAGTACCAGAATGAAATGTTGTGGATGAAATGTATAGAAATCTCAAGTCCACTCAGATTTTTTATTTAAAGCAGCCTAAATTGACCTGCAGTGTGAGCTTCAAATTAGCAATATGTTATTTTCTCCCTAGCATACGTTGAGTTGTATATGCGGATTTTCCCCATAAAATTTCATACCAATGGGAAATTTGTACGTAAAAAATGCAGAAATGCACTAAAACTGCATGTCATTTACACATGACTGTGTCAATAATGTTTTGTTAAAGCCAAATTATAGAATCATAGAATGATAGAGTTGTTATAAGAGATGAGCAAACTTTTCCCCAAATATGTTCGCCAAATTCAAATTTGGCACGAACATTGACAATTCGGTTTGTGATCGCAAAACAAGAGCAATTTACCAAAATAAAATAATGAAAAACGTGTTTTTGTTCTGAGGAAAAGTTGAACATTTCAAAATAGACTCAAAATGTTCCTTGAAGGTTTGGGGCCAAAACGATTGCTGGATCTGGTGACTGAGAACACAACTAACCTAAGGTTAGATGAGTTCACAGCCATTGGGTCTACCATTTCCTTTCAACGTGTATAATTTTTTTGAGCTCTCTGCAGTTTGCAGGTGTTTTGACACCTTCAGGGTGTGAATTTTGAAAACAGTGCCACATGTGGCAGCAGCAGTGAAGTCCAAGAACCTTACAACATCCTTTAAACATCCATTTATAAGAGCTTTATAGATTTATTTATTATTTACATTTTTCTGAATAAGGTTAGGTGTTGTTCCCAGCCAGCGCGTTTTCAGGCAAGTGTTTTAGACCCAAACAATCAGGGAAAGTTTTCGGGCCATTTTAATTTTCAAACTTTTTTCCCAGATTAAAGCTACACGCATTGATTTTTTAGTAAGAGATGCTGGAGAACAAGTTGCAGGCCTCTAGCGAGAAGGTGTGAGGTATGAAAATGTAAGACATTACAAACACTCCTGTAGAACAGGGTTTGGCAATTCTTGTTATCAAGGGCTGGAAACAGTGCATGTTTACAGGATTTCCTTAGCATTGTACTAGGGGTTGGAATCATCAACTGTGCAGGTGATTAAATTACCACCTGTGCATTGCTAAGGAAATCCTGAAAATGTGTACTGTTTGCAGCCCTTGAGGACTGGAGTTGCTCACTTCTGCCCTAGAAGTCTCTGTAGAGATAGCCAGAGGGCAAGAGGAATCCTCAAGCCCTTCCATTACAACTGTGGCTCTACTTGGACTCTTTTAGGCCCTGTACCCATGGTACATTGTTTGATGCTTTTTGAAGATTTTGAGAATCTGCTGCATTAAAATCTGCATGTCTATCCTCAGGCCAGCAAAGTCCATGACAGGTCAGAAATGTTTTGCCCACTTTGATTTTTTTTTCCTTGAACATGTGACTCAGATTTATTTTTACTGCCCAAAAATCTGCACCAAATCTGCAAGGAAAAAAAAGACATTGGAACAGCACTTCTGAACTCTCATAGACTTTGTTTGCTTGAAGATAGGCATGCAGAGTCTCAAAATCTGCTTTAAAAGAAGCATCAAACAACATACCGTGGGCATGGGGCCTTACAACAATATGTTGGGGTCAGGTTCGAGGAAAACATGATCCATATGCTGTGAGAGCAGGCATGCAGGCACTGGTGAGAGTATGACAACTGGTGCAATCATGAACATTACAGCAGTTCAGACTTGAGGGGTCATACAGGCTATTCTGCAAGTTTGAATTCTACTGAGCTCCCTGAGGTCACTCTTCCTCAAACGAACTGTCTCACAATACCGGTGAGATATATCTACGACATCTTATGCAATATGACTGCTCTCATGAGACAGCTAATGTTATGAGCACTCACGCCACTGAGATGATCTCAGGTCACAGAGCGGTATTCCCAGTTGCGTGATACCCACTGTGTAACCTGAAACAACTTCAGGGAAGTCATAAGGATGTCTGAGGTTCATGATGGGCCCAGAAGCATGGTGACAGTGCCACTGACGCTTGCTAAGTAATAGTGTAGCAAGATAATGTCTGTGCCAAATAATTGGGGCTCCACAGTGAAACAGTTTGAGCTGTGTT
>JARQOC010000003.1:144382334-144815645 GCA_033576535.1 Allobates femoralis
TTATAATGGACTATTACATAATTAGAAATGGCAGAAGATGACTTTTTTTTCTTTAAGGAAAAAGCTGTTTAATTTTTCACTTTATTAATGGGTTTTCCTCACCCAGAAATGACAGGTCCAATATTTTGTAATGGATCTGATGGTAATTAAAATCACTATGTTACATTTCTATTGTCATCATGAGGCATCACCATGACTGATTATGTTAAAATAAAAACTACATACCCTCACCTTTTTCTTAACAATGTTTTACATAACAATAATAGTATAATTGAACTATGCTCTTATATGCTATATATAAACATTTATATATTGAATTTTTATATGTGCACATAAAAACAACTGACATATATTAACATTATAGATATCTTCAACTAATTTATCTGAAGTCTGGTAATTAAGTTAAAAAAGATTACCGACAGCCTGCATCACTTATAAATTGTATATATAGCAAAAAAAAATAATAATAAAAAGGTAATACAGTGGAGAGTACATAGTATATCATTAAAATCATTACTATAGCCACTGCACTCTCACTCCACTTTACCTCCTCTCTGCTTTTAAAGGGAAGCTGTCAGCTATTTTATGCCCCCAAACCTATCACTACCTGTTCCTGCACATTTCTAGCACATCCCTAATTATCCCTTTCTGATCTAAAAGTGTACTATAATGGTTGTGAAAAATGAGTTTTTCACTTACATGATCGTATGCTAATTAGGCATCTTGAATACTGTATATAGTCACTGTGGGCGTTCTCCATCTCCCTCCTCGCTGCTCGTTTATCACGTCCTGGTGGGCGTGATGATAGAATTACCAGAGCGTTCCTGGCTTCTCAATTCAATCTGCTCCTACTGTGTATGATGCCGTGGCAGCATAATTTCCGGACCTGCGCATTGCTATTACTTGCGAGGTGTATCTGCCGGCTTCATAATGCACAGTGCTTGTGCTCAGAAGCCCTCAGTCTGGCTGTCCTGATCTGGCTGTGAATCACTACAATGACTCTCTCAGATGCACCCTAGATCAATTATCGCTGCTCACCCTCAGAACCTCCAAACACAGAGTTTAACAGCCCTGGCTCACCTCACAAACTCAATTCCTCCAACGATACTCTAGGAATGCTAAATGTCTATGGACAGAAA
The DNA here is from genome assembly GCA_033576535.1 of Allobates femoralis. Lineage (NCBI taxonomy): Eukaryota > Metazoa > Chordata > Amphibia > Anura > Aromobatidae > Allobates > Allobates femoralis. The sequence continues at coordinate 144,383,474 of JARQOC010000003.1, forward strand.
CCCACACACCTGAAAACTTCATTCACTATAAATTTATGCTAAGAACTTACAACTCTTCACCTTGTCAAACAGACCTACTTCACCACTCTGATCTTCTGACTATCTAACAATCTAAAAAAACTCTATTCACCTTTCAAATTTCTAGTTCTCACCCACAAAGCTCTTCATGGTACAGCACCTCCCTACCTCTCTACCCTCATCTCTGTCTATTACTTCACCCATTCTCTTTTCTTTAGAAGAAACCTTATACTAACTGCTACATTAATCCATACCTCTCACTCCCGGCTCCAAGACTTCTCTCGACTCCCGAGCTGCACCAATCCTCTGGAATGTTCTACCCCAAAAAATTAGGTCGATTCACAACTTACATAGTTTCAGGCGCTCCCTAAAAGCACATCTTTTCATGGCGGCCTATCATGCATCCTAGTCAAAGTCATTTAGACATAGCATATTCACTCCACCAGACTCAAAAGCATTATAAAGAATGGCTGGTGGCCACTCATGCAGCTCTTATCTATTCCCCATTTCCTCAAGATGGACCATCATTGTAAATAAGCATTATAAGGATAATCCCTGAGGAAGGAGCAGAGGCTGCTCTGAAACTCGTCCGAATAAAAAGCATTGTTATACCAGACATCCCTGTTTTGTTTTTTTTCTCATGAGCACGGATCACCAACACTTCGTCTTGTTTTCCAACGTTGCATGTGGAGGTGTGGATCCAGCAGCAGCTATATGAGCGTTTGTACTGGTTGTGGGTTTGCACAACCATACCAGGTGAGCAAATTTCATCAGGCTTTTTGCCGCTCTCTGCTAAAGAGATAAGACCCTATGTGCAATTTTTGTCTCATCTTTCTAGACTCTTAATTACCCTGTTTTACGGCTTGTCCTGTCCGTGAGTAGTCACAAGTGTCACATTACAGCTTATCAGTGAGTAGAGATGAGCTAACCTTTTGAAGTTTTGGTTCAGTTTAGTTCACTGAAAGGGTATACTTTGAACTTCTGAATCCCGTTGAAATCTATGGGAGGCAAAATCAAGGGCATAGAAAACACCTGAAAAGGGGCCCAAAAGCTGCCAAAATAGCTCAAATTAGGGACAGACACATGGTGTTGGCATGGTGCTCAGAGAATCCTGCTAAATTCACAACCCTGACGTCACTAATGGGATCTTTTTCAGACACTGTGTATCTCATTTAGCTATGTTACAGAATCCCTAGGAAAGCTTCATTAGTGTGCAAGCATGAGGACTCTTCACGTTTGGATTGTAAGCGTCAATATTTTGTGCCAAAATATCAACTAATACCTCACATTATCATTTGCACATTTTATACATTTTTGCAGGGTGTAGTGGTGCATTCTGAATTCAGGTGGTGTATTGGTGAGACTGTCCTGCAAGATACACTCATATAATGTTAACTAGCCCACCCTACCTGGCATCACTAATAGGCTCTTTTTCAGAAACTGTGCATCTCATTTATCTCTGTGACAAACTTCCTATGCAAGCTTCATTAGTGTGCAAGTCTTATGTTTGGAGCCGCCTCCCTCTATATTGGAAGGTTGTGAGTGGCTGTCTCATCAGCATTTTGCACCTGGGCTGTACCCAGCACTATAATGGAGGTCTACTGTATTCTGTTCGTGCGTTTAGAATTAGATTTGGCTCCTTGGTGGTGAGATTTTACATGCCCTCCTTTGGTTTTCTATTGCATTACTGTAGGGACTTGCAAGCGTGAGGACCCTTGACATAAGGGTTGGAAGCTTCTATATTTTGGGGAAAATAAATAAATAAATTCAGGAAACAGACAAGAAGGAGACTCTAATAAGAGTCCTCACATTGCAAAGAATTAGGGCCAGATTCCATCAAAGTAGCATCAATTGATGCAAAATAAAATTTGTATAATGGCGAGGTCAATGCAGCCCACTGAAAAGTGCAACATCGCTTAGTCTGCCCAGTCTGCCACAGGGGTGGAAAAGTCTTTTGAGATCCCTGACTTTTTCACATTGATGAAAGTTAGATGGTCAATCTTTACAGGGGACAGCCTGATGTGGTTATCGGATAGGACACCTCCAGCATCGCTGAAGACCTGTTCTGAGAAAAGCTGGCTGCCGGGCATAACAAAACCTCCAAGTTGTGACTAGCAAGCTCACTCCACTCTTCCATTTTTGAAACCCAAAATGCACAAGGGTCCAAACCACCCTGATGTCATGGATATTGAGCTCTAGATACACCTGCACCATCCTCCCCAGTTGTTAATTATGTGTCAGACTTGTAATCAGTTCTGATGTTGGATGCACTGGTTTAAAAATTTGGTCAAATGACTCCAAAGAAATTGGTCTTGACAGTAAAACTGCTGCTAATGTTTCTACACTGATGACTTGATATCCACTGGTGGGATGTGTAGATCTGAAATATGTACTGTGTCTCTCACTGCTGTGTTGGAGAAAACCAGTCCTAAGATTGTCTACAAGCGTTTTTCGATACTCCAGCATGTGTGTGTCCCTGTCCAAGGAGGGAAATATTTGGCTAAATTTACTCTTGTACCATGAATCCAAGAGTGTGGCAGCCCAGTAGTCGTTGCTAATTCAAATACTAACAATAGGGCATTATGTTGCAGTTAGGGCAGCAAGAAGGCACTCATGTGTCTGACACATCCATGAGGCCTAAATCCTTGTTGTGTTGGTGTCAGTTAAAAATCAAACTTCCTTCCTCCATCCTCTCCCACCAACCTCTGACAACAGAAAGTAGAATCATTTCTTCCTCATCTCATGACTGTTCTGTGCCCACCACCTCTTCCTCCTTGTCCTCCTCCATTTGTTCCTAGGCTCTTGCACCTTCACTACCAGTTTGTCTGGTATCAAGATCCCCCCTCTGTTGCTCTATTCCACCCTCCCATGGCACCTGCCTGTGCGACAAGAGTCTGGACCTTAGAAGTATTGGTATCCTTTCCGCATTCCCCTCTTCTTCCTCCTCTTCCTCTGGTACCACCATCTCATCCTGCAGACTTTTCAAACTTTACTCCAGCATGTAGATGACCAGAATAGCTATGCTGATGATGGAATCGTCAGCGCTAACTATCTTAATAGCCATTTATAAACTGTGCAGAAGGGTATAGAGATCCTTCCTACAAGCATCATTTGTACCACATTCTGCTCACTTTGAGTCACTGTACATTTCATTACATCATACAGCCACCACCAGGTTTGCACCAATATTGCACACAGCCTTCCCTGGCTTAAGGTTTAGTGGAGAAAGCCATTGCAGAAACTCAGCCGGCATAGCTGTCCACAACTCTTCAGCTGTGTGACTTACATCTCTAAGCCCTGGCAGCAAAGTATGGAGGTGGGGACGATTCTGTTTAGACTATTGGAACATTAAGGGAGAGGTCAAGAGCACAGCCGGAGGCCTAAGAGGAGGTGTAGGATGCAGAAACACTGGATGTAGAGGTACATGCAGGGGTTTGTCTCAAGCGTTTTGGGATTTCAAGACTTGGTGAGTAGCCCCTTTCACACTTTGTCCCACAGCCACTAGAATCACTCAGTGCCCAATGAGCAAGATATAATGTCCCTGGCTATGTTTGCTCATCCAGGTGTCAGTGGTGGTATGCTCCCTGTCACACACAGAGTTTCTCAAGGAATGGGTGATGTTGCCTGCGACATGCTGATGTTGCGCAGGCACAGCTTTCTTTAAAAAGTAATGGTGACTGGGCAACTGATACTGGGGTGCTGCAATGGACATCCACTGTCGGAAACCATCAGTATCCACTAGGCAGAAAGGCAGCATTTCTGTGGCCAACAAATTGGAGATGGTCAAGTTTAAGGTCTTTGTTTTGGCATGTGTAGGAGGAAATAATATTTTATGTGACCACAACTGTGGGATTGAGGGCTGGCTGCTGTGCTGAGAGAGGGTGTAGCAGAGTGTACCTGACAAACCTTTGCACGATGAGGGAGGTGCAGGCGGAGGTGTTATGGTGGGTTAACAAACAAGTGGTGTGCTTGGTGTCTGAAATTGGTCAAAACTGCAGTGTGTCCACTTCCGTAGCAAGCTCTTACTCGCCCCGATTGTAGCGAGTAAAAAAGTGGAGGTTCTACAGCCAGACACCTATTGGACAATACTTGCCATGTTAACAGAGAAGTAAGAAGCAGTAAATGTGGTTGATTTTGTGAAAGGGATTAGGTGAGGCCCACTCAGCACAGTCTACTGAATTTATTTTTACAAACTTTGCAAATAACCTGAGTTGGATCATCCTTTGAGGTATCAAAAAAGGTTCAGACTAGGCAAACCTTACCACCTCTGACAACTGCTGCCAGCTGTTCAGAGCCAGAGTTGTGGCTGAGGATGTCATGCTTCCAGCCCTCAGTCTGTGTGCAGGAAGATGCAATCTAACATCCTCGTCTTTCTCCTCCTCATCTGATGCTACTCAGCTGCTTGACTCTGGGCTGATGCCAAGTGGGATCTCGACCCTCACCATCATCCTTTCTATTGTCCCCCTCCTCACCCCTAGAGTCATCCTCCTCCTTTTCCTGCCCTGAATGCAAAGTACAGTGCGGGTGACAATCACTGCTTTGAGGCCAAGCACAGGCTTTATAGGAAAGACTAAAGGATTTGGCAATCATTCCTTTGAGGCCAAACACAACCTTTCTAGGGGAAACTGAAGGATTTGGTAATCATTGTTTTGAGGCCAAACACAGTCTTTTTAGGGAAAAGTGAACAATTTGGCAATTATTGGTTTGAGGCCAAGTACAGCCTTTTTAGGGAAAAGTAAAGGATTTGGCAATAACTGCTTTTTCACCAAACACAACCTTTTTAGGAGAAAGTGAAGGATTATGCAATCACTGGTTTGGGGCCAAACACATCCTTTTTAGGGGAAAGTGAAGTATTTCACAATCACTGGTTTGAGACAAAAACTGCCTTTTTAGTGGAAACTGAAGGATTTTGCAATCACTGGTTTGAGGCCAAACACAATCTTTTTAGGGGAAACTGAAGGATTTCACAATCACTGGTTTGAGGCCAAACACAGCTTTTTTAGGGTAAAGGATTTAGCAATCAATACTTTGAGGTCAAACACAGCCTTTTTAAGGGAAAGTGAAGGATTTGGTAATCACTACTTTAAGGTCAAACACAACCTTTTTAGGGGAAAGTGAAGGACTCAGCAATCACTGCTTTGAGACCAAACACAGACTTTTTAAGGGAAACTGAAGGATTTGGCAATTACTGCTTTGAGGCCAAACACAGCATTTTTAGGGAACACAGAAGTCCAAACACTTTTTTAGGGGAAACTGAAGGATTTTGCAATCTCTGCTTTAAGGCTAAACACAGCTATTTAATGGGAAACACATAGATTTGGCACTCACCTGTTGTATGCAAAAATCTCAGCTTTGGCAATGCACACATATTTGGTAAATGTGGTAATCACACTTGTTCTTAGCAAAAAATGGCTATGTCCAGATGGATCCTCTCGCCTTCTATTCTATCTATAAAGTAATGGTGTAGCTAGCTATCTTTTTGTGTAGCATGGATGGAGCAGGACAGAGCAGCCTGTAGTGGCAGCAGCACTGTTCTTAAGCAGTAACACTCTGAAAATTGCTTCTTATAAACCAAGGGAGATTTGACTTAGGCAGCCAATGAAACAAGCCAGTTAACGACACAAGCCCTTGTGTCTATAAGTTGTGGATATTTTATGCGCCCTCATTGGCTGCCAGCCAGGAACATCCACACAGAAATTGCCATGAGAAAAATAGAGCCCGACACTACTCTAACCTCTCCTCACCCTATCTACCCATCAAAAATATCCCATCCACTATTCTACACTGTCAGAAGGTAGAAGAAAAGCATCACTTAAGTAAAGTAATGCTTTTGTTTAATCGACAAGTTAACGAACAAAGGTGTGTTGGCTTATTTTTTGGTAAAATGCTCGCGTTTCCGATCCCTAACCGAATCTGCAATGTTCATGCTGAATTTGAAATTGTTGAACATGTTCATGGAAAGTTCGCTCATCTCTATCTATGAGTAGTGACTGGAATCACAGCTTTGTTGATATAAGCTGAAAGGTTTTTCAAATGTTTAAGATACTGTATTTGGTTTCAAATTGAAGATATCTTCTTGCTGCCAATACATGTAAATCCATTCTATACATTCTCAGAATTATAATCTGCATTTACTTCTTTAGCTTTTTACTACTCAATCTTTGAGAGAATGTGTTTACCTATAGAACCCAACAGTGTAAATAATTTATATATACATTGGCTGATAGATAATAGTGTGTTAATTAGGTCATCAATATATTTCCTGAAATTGTACACTTCGCTTTACCACTCTTCCAGTACATGTCCAGAAAGGATAATTATTTTGTGAGTCTATGACTCTATTCTATTTTCAATTAGGCTCAGCTAAAGTAAACTACATTTTGGAAGCATAAAGGTTTACAGCATTAATCAATTCGACCAAACTAACCATGACATGAAAAGACTGTTAGATGTGTTACATGAAGGAAATATTTTAAAAAAAGGAAATTTGTTTAATAACTTAAAGACGGTGTTCACATTTTGGACAACCCCTTCTCAATTACTATATTAACCAATATAAAACAATAAAGGCCTATTCTTATCTATAATTTAGACACCGTTCAAGTAATGTGTTCACCTAGTCTCCCGGTGCTTGTATGACATAGATTTATCACACAAGCGCAGCCTTTTTAGGGAAGAGTAAAGGATTTGGCAATAACTGCTTTTACACCAAACACAGCCTTTTTAGGAGAAAGTGAAGGATTATGCAATCACTGGTTTGAGGCCAAACACATCCTTTTTAGGGGATGCCCTGTAGCCAATCAGTATTCAGTAGTTACTTTATTCTCTTAGATAAATTTGTAATCTGGAATGTGTAAGGATACCTTTACACGCGGCAACTTTTCTAGGAATTTCACTGGCAACTTACTGGTTGCAGTGAAATCATGGACACATTGTTCTATCTTGTTGCTGTGTACAAATGGAACAATGTCTCCATGATTTCACTGCAACCAGTAAGTTGCCAGTGAAATTCCTAGAAAAGTTGCCACGTGTAAAGGTACCTTAAGAGATACTGATACCCTCCAGCTGTCAATTTTAGATGTTGACTGGAAGTTGGAATGATGCATCCACTGATTGGCTACATAGATGACGTGACCTAATAATGTCACAGAAGCCCTTAACACTAGAAGTCCTAGGAATTTCGAGCTCCCCCCTGAAGTCCCGAAAGAGGGTCAAATGACCCTTAGTCCGAACTGACAACTCTGATTGCTCCAATTAGCATCCTTTCATTTGTAAATGTGCCCTAAAATCCTTCAGGTCATTCGACCCGTCTCTGGGTTCCAAAGTAGAAATATTAAATGACCCCTCTCTAGGACTTCTAGTGTTAAAGATATGACGCTAACATCACTGGAATTTTATCCTCACCAAAAGTGAGTAGAGGCTGTTACTATTTTAAATAGAGTAATATAGAGATCAAGAATCAACTACATGGACAACACCTTTGAAATAGAATATTAGCAGAAAAACAAATTTTAAACTCAAAGGAGTTGTCCAGTTAGGTAATTCATTTTTGAAACAAGTTAGAACAGTCTAAAATATCATACTAAAAAGAAAACCTGTTTATTTTCTCCATTCTCTGTTACTGCAGCTTATATGTGACCTGCTCCGTCAGGGCCGTGGGGTACTCGGAACCAGGCCGTACAATTCTTCGGGGATTTCATGTGCTCCATGACCCTGGCCATGTCAAAAAATGGGAGAAAGTTTATAAGGGAGATTAAGTTATGAAGCCACCCGTGGTACTCAGCAATTGGGTGGCCGACACTGCGATTCAGGTCCACTGGGGTGGTGGGTCACGCAGCAAAGATTAAACAGCTCTCCAGGGCACAGGGGGGCACCAGGGCAGTTATTAAGTCTATTAGATGATGGTATTCATTGTAGCACAGGACAGGAGACGCAGGAAATAATCCGAGGATGCAGCAGGGTGTAGTCCTCACACTTTACTCACAGTCTCCAGGTTACAACAACAAGCCAGGTGGTGTCCTCCAGGTCAGAGATCCAGCCAACTCTAGGGTAACTTGAGTGCACTTTATCGGGACCCCCTTCTGGTGTACCTCCCTGGGTCATCTCTCTTTGCTGTCTCTCGCCCTCCTGTCCAGCGCCTCACACACAGTGTCGCAAGCCAGCAGCCTCGGGCCCTGTCGGGCGACGTCCTCTCTGTCCACTGACCCTATGCCTTTTTAGCGAATGTGTGTGGATGTGGCTGCTTCACATAAAGATACTGCAGCCTCTGGTTTGCTAGTTGAGTCTTATAGTCTCTCCACTAGTCTGGGGCTGGTCCCCACTGTGACTCGGTCCCTCCATCCGACTATGGTCTAATGTACCCCACACGTTCTCCCTACTTCCAGGTGTCCTACTTTTCTCTACTTCCTCCACCCAACCACTCTACCTAGTTCCCACCCTCCAGCCTGAGTCGGGGCCCTCCCTTGAAGGGTCCGCCCAGATCCCCTTGCCTGGAGTGGTGTGGTGTTGGGTGCGGGTGTGTGGGGACCAGGTAGTGCCCCTCCTTACCCGACAGTGGGGTACCACACTTCTGGCTCAGGTGCAGTACCCCTCATTATCTTCCGCCTGAACAACTGCAACATCCTGCTCTCTGTCCTCTTTTCTCACACTCTTGCAACCCTACGATATATCGTAAACTTTGCTTCCTGGCTAAGCCACCTTTCTCCTTGCTATTATTCCATGGCCTCTCCTCTTTGCCAATCCCTTCATTGGCTTACCATTGACTAATGACAACAGTTCAAAGGGAATACCATGACATACAAAGCCATCTGCAACCTGTCCCCTCTTTACATCTGTGACATGGTTTTCCAGTACTTACCATTTCATAACCTTCAATGCACATAAGATCACATTCTTTCTGGCCATCTTATCTCCATTTCCCACAATCGCATACAAAATTTCTCTCATGTATCCCACATACTCTCTGCTGGAACACCTCAGACTCTCACCTATTGTGGAAACTTTCAACAGGAACCTGAAGACCCACCTCTTCTGACAAGCCTACAACCTGCAGTAACCTTAAGGCCACTATAATGCAGCACGACCAGCTCTTCACTGTATCATCAACCATCCCTTGTAGACTGTGAGACCTCGTAGGCAGAGTCCTCTCTCCTCTTGTACCTGCCTGAGTCTTGTATTGTTCAAGAATATTGTTAGTGTCTGTATTTTGTATATCCCTTTTCACATGTAAAGCATCATGAAATAAATGGTATAAAAATAATAATAATAATAATAATAATAATAATAATAATAAAAATATAATTAATAATAATAATAATAATAACTGAAAGTGGGCAACAAGAATTCAAGAGCTAAAAAAGCCGGCAATATTGCTGAGGGCTAACAGCAGAGAACCAACACATTACAGAAGTTAACCCCCAAACTCTCAGCATGGATGACACCAAAAGACTTACATAGCTCCAATGCTTTGTCATTCTGTGTCACATGCAATAAAAGCATGGATCTGCCTTGGCTACAGAATCAGAAACATTGGGTGCAGATGCCAACACAGATGTCATAATAAAATATCTTTACTTTTCTTGTAACTACTAATTGAGAAGGACCTAACAACTAACGTCTGACCTTATGACTTTATAATAAACTACAGTTTTTAATTTATATTAGTTTTTAATACTACTTTGTTTCCTGTACATAGCTATTTTAGTTTTTGTAATGGAAATACAGGGAAACTGTCTCTAAAGAAAAATATAATAAAGAAATTGCATTTTATCTAGTTTAAAAGTAAAATGTCTGCTATCTTGTACTCTGATTGGCTTATAGTCTAGTTACAGGTCAATGTTTTCCAAAAGAGTTAATTACTTGCTCATTAGTTTACTTTCTGAACCATTAAGATATAGTTAAGATTTAATTAATTAAGTTCGGCTTAATTTACATTAATTTAAAACCACCACAAAAAGATAAGAAACAATCAAGCTTGAGGCATTATAGACTTAACTGAAATACATTATCAAATAAGTTAGCCTTTGTAGTTTGAAAAAAAAAAATATAAAGCATAATAAATAGACATATCTCTGGTTGCTTTGACCTCATTCAGTATTGACTGCCAATAGTAAATATGGCAAGTCTGTAATCATCAGTTTAACCCCTTAAACAAAAAGCAGGAGTGATTGACGTTCCCCATATATTCCATGTTATGGTTGGTCCATTGAAAATGTAGTGCCTGTGCTCTATATTCTGGGGTGTCTGACATAGCATGTATTGTATGCAGGATGTCACTCACATAAGGCAAATTAGAAATAGTTTTGGGGAAACAATTTCCAAGCAGAATACTTTTGACTCATTTGAAATCCGAACTGCAAAGCACAAGTTTAGCACGATAGCTACACAAATGTGGCTCAAAAATGACCTTATGAGAATACTGAAAATGGCATATATATCACTACTTGATGTGGGCTCGATGCTATCAGGAGAGCTAAGACATGACAATGGGGGTAGGCTCTGTGGCACTGGGGGTAGAGGTCTCCCTCCTGTGCGGTCTCTCATCCCCCAGTGCTCTACGCCAATGTATGTGAATAATGTATTTCTGGTTAAAAACCTGTTTCTGTGTTTTTGTTTTTTAAAATAAAGTGTTTTCTATTTCCAGTGCAGGTAAACCAAGCAGCTGCTGGTGGCCAGCCCCGGTGCCTGGTGTTACCTGGCAATAAAAAATACAGAGGAGCCTTATTTTTTTTTGCCATATTTTCTATTGCTAGCCAAGGTAAACCAGGCAGCTGGGGACTGGAATTCTCAGCGTGGTAAGGCCCAAACATTTTGGGCCACTAACGCTGAAAATTGCAGCCACCAGCCGCCCTCTAGAAATGCCAAAACTGGTGGTTACTCCGCTCTTCCAGCTGTCATGTAGTGGTGGAAAACTGGGTACTGGCCCCGTGTGTATATGTGTGCATATGTACATGTGTGTGGGCATGTATGTGTGTGCATGTATGAACATGTATGCATATGTATGTGCATGTATGTGAGTATGTGCATGAGTGTGCATGTATGCATGTGTGTATATATGTGTATATGTGTACATGTATGAACTTGTGTGCATGCATGTGCATGCATACATGTGTTTGTGCATGCATGTATGTGTATGCATGATGTCCGGCTGGCGGTTGGAGATGCCTGGTAGGCGGGTGGAGATGGTGGGTGGGCAGATGTCCGGCGGACGAGTGTGGAAGTCGAGTATGGAAGTGGATGACAGACACAATTAAGTAAATACATACAATATATATATATATATAACTAGGAAAAATTCTCTGCAGCACTCAGTTACTACCAGTGGCGCACACATGCTAACAAGCGGTATATAATTGAGGAAAAAAATAAAAAACTAACGTTTTTTTTCAAAATACTCAAAATTGTTAATTTTTTATTTTATTGGGGTTCTTGGTACAAACATTGTCCAATGTCTGTTTGCTCATCAGCCGCGACAAGGCGACCCCTGGTCTGATGAGTCCTACGCTGACATCCCTGTCCTCCTTGTTCTCCCTATCCCACTTCTAATGGTTGGACACCATCTCAACCTAAGACCACCTGTGGGTGATGAGGGTACAAAGTTGCAGACATGGAGCCAGATTTTCCATTTGTTATACACAAAACAGAAAAAAATGCAGAGCACTCACAGACACAATGTGAACTGGTGCCAGCAGGAATTCTGGGTCAAATAACTAGAAAAAATTCTCTGCAGCACTCGGTTACTACCAATGGCACACACATGCTAACAAGCTGTATATAATTGAGTAAAAAATTAAAAAACTTACGTTTTTCTCAAGAAACTCAAAAATCTTATTTTTTTTACTCTCTTGGGGTTCTTCTACAAATATTGTAATGTCTGTTTGCTCATCACTAAGATTTTTGTTTTTTTTTTAAAAAAACGTAAGTTTTTAAATTTTTTTCCTCAAATATATACTGCTTGTTAGCATTTGTGCATCATTGGTAGTAGCTGAGTGCTGCAGAGAAATATTTCTAGTCATTTGACCCAGAATCCCTGCTGGCACCAGTTCATATTGTGTCTGTGAGTGCTGTGAAGTTTTTTCTGTTCTGTATAAATATATATATATATATATATATATATATATATATATATATATATATACTGTATATGGGATTTGGGACAGTTGAGGGATGCTTTAATTCCTCTGCCTCACAAAAATGTAATAAAGTGTTATTAAAAAGACAAGTACATAAAAATAGTACTAAAGTTGTCCAGCAAGAAATCAACTCACTTGCTGTAAAAATATAACATAATGGGTCTGTGGCTGAAGTTGTAAAAAATTATATTATTGTTTCAAAATAGGAAAACATTAATTGCAACATACTTCTAGCATCCTGCAAAATATTGTGTAATTGTATATTCTCAGTGTATTGTTGCATTATTTTATACTCCAAGTGCTATAAAAGCAAACCACAAAGTCAATGGGGAAAATATTGCTTGTTTCTATCACTTCGACACTATAGTTAAACAGGAATAAAATAAAATAAAAAAATGTGAAAAAATGTTCCATAATGTTAGATGCATGTATTCACAGATTGGTCAATTTCTCTGATCATCTTTGCTTCAGGGAGACTCTGCCTTATGAACATGTTTGTTTTTTTTCTAAGGTCATTTAACAATACAGATCATTTTTATTAGCACTACTTAATTTTTAATTCTTTTGTTAATCCCGGTCTAATGTTTTTGAGATGTGTTGCTGCTATCAATTTCTAATTGTGTCCTATGTTCTATTGGGTGTAGATACGGCTATAAAGGTACCTTTACACACAGAGATATATTGCTTGCAACTTACTGGTTGCAGTGACATCATGGACACATTGTTCCATTTTGTTGCCATGTACAAGTGGAACAATGTGTCCATGATTTCACTGCAACCAGTGAGTTGCAAGCAATATATCTCTGTGTGAAAAGGTACCTTATGAGATTTCCAAATGATTGCATTCTTATTTCCTTCACATGTTACAAAAGGTCACAATTAATTTTAAATTTAATTTTTAGTTATACATAAGGAGCAACTAACCTGGGGAGAGTACAGTGGTCAGATACTTCAGGTACTAATCAGATTCCATAGTCATACAGGTGAACCTTAACCTTTTAGTAGTCTTTTTTGCAAATGGATGTACTGCATATATGCATGGGATTGTACAAGAACAGGGGCTTGTGCATGGCGCAGTCACTGACACTAGAGCTAGCTCCATCCCTGGCTGCTTTAGATGCTATGATCAATGTGGTGATAAATAGCTATTGCCCCATCCAGTGGACCTAAGAGGCAGGGCTTCTCTCTCACCCCATAGGACCTGCAGAGAAGGAGATGTGAGAAAATCTTATACATGACAGTTTTCCAACTTTTTAAATATATATTGTTAGCATAAAAAGAAAAAAGATAGCGGCACTCACCGGGCGTGTTTCAAAGGTGCTTTATTTGGGTACCCTCATTCCAGGGTCCCACTCAGAAGGGAGGGGGTGCAGAGACAGCAGAGATGACGGATCTCCGTTTCGGGACTCCTACCCCTTCCACGGACCTCAATGAGACATTGAGGTCCGTGGAAGGGGTAGGAGCCCCGAAACGGAGATCCGTCATCTCTGCTGTCTCTGCACCCCCTCCCTTCTGAGTGGGACCCTGGAATGAGGGTACCCAAATAAAGCACCTTTGAAACACGCCCGGTGAGTGCCGCTATCTTTTTTCTTTTTATGCTATTATTGATGTGATATATAGCGGGCACCCAGAGGCGGCCAGCAATGCCCCACCTCGTATATACCCATATGAAAAAATAAGCACTTCTCCTAACTTAGCAGTGCCCAGTGAACGGACTCTTTTTGATTACTGAACAAATATATATTGTTGCCATCAATATCTAAATGAAATATTATCTTTTTCCAATAAAATGTTAAAAATGTTTCCTTATCAACTCTTGTCATGTTTTATGCTCTTTTGTGAATAAAGTTTGGTTATAAGAGATTCCAAAACTTTGCATTATTTTCTTTACATTTAAAACAACTTCACAACTTTTTCTGAATTGTGGTTGTATATCCAAATAGACTATAGTTAAAAAATTTTCATTTTTCCTTTACAACATTTTATTTTTAACTTTACGCCATTTTAAGTTGTATTTTTCCATTTGCAATATTTTGTCATTATTCTACACAAAAGCATATCATGCCTGTGAAAAGAAATCAATCTTAAGGACTTTATTAAGAAATATTGTAAGTAATGTACAAGAGTCTTAATGCAGGAATGGTAATGACTATTTCCACCGTTTGATGCCAAGCGTTACAAGACTCCTACAGCTTATCTCCAAGCTATGCTGGCAGTATCTGCAACATTATTAGGACAAAGATCATAGTGTGGTTGCTGAGATTAATGATGTACGTTTTTGTGATGCGACAAAAATGGGTTAAAGGAGTTGTGAAATATATTTTATTTAGAATTAAGTTGTGATCAGAACAAATGGGGCAGCAAGGAGAGAAGAAAGAGGAGAATGGAACTGAATGAGAACTAAAATTGTTGGAAAATATTAATAATCTATGGTTATAAGTCCATCTCTAGATCTTAATGTTCCTTTGTCATCAGTGTGCTGCATAATCAAGAAGTTTACAATGAAGGTCACTGTAGCAAGCAGGATTGTCTGGATGGTGAATAAGCAGTCCCATTTACGTTCAAAGAAATTCAAGCTGTCCCAGGTTTAGGGAGCATTAGTGTCAGTGCAAACTATTTGCTGACATTTGAATGAAACTAAATGCTATGGAGGACCCCACTGTTGATACTGATACATAAAATAGCTTGACTGCAGTTTGCCAAAATACACCTGAGTAAGCCAAAATCTTTCTGGTAAAGTGTCTTGCGGAGAAATGAGACCAAGACAAAGCTTTTTGGCAAAGCACAAAATCCTACTGTTTACTGAAAATGGAATGAGGCCTACAAAGAAAAGAGCACATTACCTACAGTCAAATATGGTGGAGGTTGAAATGTGCTTTGGGGCTGTTGTGCTGCCTCTGCCACTGGGTGACTTAACTCTGTACAATGCAATATGAAATCTGAAGATTAGTAATTGATTTTGAGTTGCAATAAAGTGCCCAGTGTCAAAAAGCTGGGTTTGTATCCTAGGTCATGGGTCTTCCAGCAGGACATTGACAACAAACACACTTCAAGAAGCACTCAGAAATGAATGGAAACAAAGAGCTAGAGAGTCCTGAAGTGGCCAGCAATGAGTCCGGAACTAAATCACATTGAACACTGGTGGATAGATCTTAAAATTGTGGTTGTGAGAAAGCAGCTTTCAATTATGATTAACCAGGAACAGTCTGCAAATGAAGAGTGGCCCAAAATTCCAGTTGAGGGGTATAAGAAGCTTGATGATGGTTATAGAAAGTGATTGATTCAAGTTATCTATTTCAAAGGATGTGCAACCAAATATTAAGTTGATTGTGCCATCAATTTTGTTCAGACCATTTTGGAGGTTTTGTGTAAAATTATGTTCAATTTGCCTTTTAATTTGTGTTATTTTTGTGTTGTTCCAATATACCTAAAGGATATAGGCTTATGTATGACAAAATGTGTAATTGCATTAATTTTCTAGGAGAAATACTTCATTTTCTGAAACTATTTAAGGGTGCCATTGCTTTCAGCCATAACTGTATATCATGTTAAATACATAGTAAAAAACTGAGTTTACTACATTGCAACACTCTGAATATGAAAAAACAATATCATCATATAAATTAAGGCTGTAAGAAAAAATCGCACATAGGGGATACCTGTGTGTGAATTAATAACTTTGTGCAAACACTGCTCACCTTATAATGGTTGTGGGGGTCACAACCAAACCAAATCACTCATGGTATATCTAGTGATAACCTGATGGCGGGCTGCTGCAATCTCCATTGGATAAGTAACAAGAGTGTTGTGGAAAGAAAAAGGTTTTTAGACCACACTCCTGCCTGGATGAATAATCTCAACTCGCGGAGATATATTTAATGTGATTTTTATTTTCTATGCATTTCGGGATTAATCCTTCATCAGGAAAAAATCACAAGGTTAACATAAAAAAATCACAAGGTTAACAGATGTGGTACATCTGTTAACCTTGTGATTTTGTCCTATTGAAGGGTTAATCCTGAAATGCATAGAAAATAAAAATCACATTAAATATATCTCCTCAAGTTGAGATAATTAATTCCAGGTGGGACCGCAGTCTGAACACCCTTTTCTTTCCACACCACTCTTAAAACAACAACATCAACATATCTGACTTATATGACTTAAAGTGTAAATGTCATTTCATTGAAAAAATATCCCCAATACTGCACTGGTTGTTAATGATGGGTCACATAGCAGCTAAAAAATAATGCTTTTTTATGCCATATGACTTATTTTCTCGCATTTTTATGTGCTTTTTAAAAAGCTGCATTTTATGGTTGTGTGGCGTGGGCAACATCTGCCAGCACTGTGTGTGTAATGTCCACAGTATCTGAGAGCCGGCTAATAATGAGCAGTGTGACAGCCTACAAGGGGTTAACAGGGATTGTGACTGAGCTTTGTGGAGCCAGATGACAGATCAGAGAAGCTTGTAAAGAGGAGTTTACATCCTGATATTGCTTAGGTCTGTGCTGTAATCTGATACATTGTTTCCTCACCAGCTGCAGTCAGCAGTGTAGGCCACACCCCCTTTCCCTTATATGGTTACATGCCCATATTCACTGAACACGGATTTGGGTGATAATAAACATGTGTCTGCTTAACACACAGTGTAGTGGAGAAATCTTGTGGAAAGTTTATGATTGGTAACCAACCAGAATTTTCTAATTAAGTAAATTAGAAATTTTATTAAAATCACTTGGTCTACATTATTATTAAATAAACATCTAAACAGCGATTACACTTTAAATGAACTTTTCCTTCCATTCTGATCTCCGTTTTATTTTTTGTGAAATGTTATGCTCATCATGGAAGAATAACTGCTGTACTTTATTTTTCAAGTAGGATTTGTGAAATTAGATGACTGAAGGAAATCTTTAGATAATTTACTAGCAAAAGCTATAACCACTTTAACATAAGTGGTATCATCTTTGATTAAAAAATAATTTATTTATTTGTGGGAACAAGTGGCTTCATTTACATGCTGTACAGTTAATTTGGCAAATGAAGACCTGCTTGAGATAATTCACACACAAGTGCAATCAATTTGGAATATGATACTAGAGCCATTTTTCATATTTATGTTAGGCATTTTAAATTCTATATTATTCATAAGATTTTTCTTAGATCAGTCACTGTGGAATGAAAACTCTAATGGACCATGGTCAAAAAGAATAATCATGATAATATATTTTTTCCACCTGAAAAAATTCCCCTTGCTCCCTTTAACAACCAATTAAAGAGCAGCCTAAATTTTTTAGACCAACATAGAAAATGTATGTTGAGTCCATGTCGGATGCTTTAAGACAAGTTATTTTGATAATTAATAACTTTAAAAAAATTAATATTTTGATTTAGAAGGTCCTGAGGATGGATCTTTTGAGGAATCTGCTTCTTTTTCAGTAAGTTATATGATCATCCATTTACTGAAGACTTACATCTCTCAAAAACTGCTAAAAAGACAAGAAGACATTTAGAAGAGGCTAATAAGCCTAAAGCAACATTAACCTCTCACCCTCGGACAATTTTCCATTTTATCATTTTTATTTTTCCCCTCCCCTTCTTGCAACAGCCATAACTTTTTTTTCCATCAATATAGCCATATGAGGACTTGTGTGTTGTGGGATGAGTTGTTAATTTTACCATGTAGTGTGCTGGAAAATAGGAAAAAAAAGTCAGTGCCGTGAAATTGCAAAAAAAGTGCAATTCCAGAATAGTTTTTGTTTTTTTATTTACCATGCTTACTATATGGTAAAACAGAACTGGCAGTATGATTCTCCAGGTCAGTACGAGTTCATAGATACCAAACATTGATAGTTTTTGTATTATATTAATTATTTGAGGTAAAAACTATCAAGCTTATCAAAAACAAAGTTGCGCATTTGTTGCCGTTTTGTGAGACCCATAATGTTCTAATTTTTTTGGAATCTGAGATGGTGTGAAGGTTTATGTTTTGTATCTTGATCTGATGTTTTTAATTATATCATTTTTGGGTAGATGCTATTTTTTGATAGCCTTTTATTGCATTTTATTACAGTGTTGCAGCAACCAAAAAAACATATTTCTGCCATTTTTATTTTTTTTTATGTTACTCAGTTTACAGATCAAATTTATTTATTTTATATTATCATAGACTGGGCATTTATGAATGTGATGAAAAGAAGGGTGACTTGAACTTTTGTGTTTTAAATTTTTTCATATTTAGAAAAACTTTTTTCTTACTTTTTATTGTTTTTACTAGTCCCCTTTAGGAGCCTTAAAGCTGCCATGGCTTGTGCTGTACAGAGCCATGCATTAGCATGGCTCTATACAGCACAAATGATCATCTTCTGTGAACGTCGGAAATCAGCCAGTGTTCATAGCAATTTATTATGACAGACAGCCTCATGATCAGGTCACGGGGCCCCAATGGAGCAGGGAATGGCACAATTCCCATTCACGAGTTTTAAATTGTACTCTCAGAGATTGACAACGGGGTTAAACTCATTAAGAGGTATTGGCCAATTTCCGATTGACTCAGGCCTGTTAGCTGCATACGTTGTCTGATCAGATCATCCAACACTTGCAGGGAAAGATGCAAACTCAGAGGACACGATCAATAACGAAAATATACGCCATTGGTCATGAAGGAGTTCAAACATTAAATCAGTTGCTGGATTTTCTGGCACGTATTGGTTGCATACTTCATGCAACAATAATCCATTGTATTTTGCATGTACCTGACCTGTGAGGTAGGGTGGCAAGACAAAAGCCCTTTTTATAAAGAAAAACATCCAGGCATCTTACTATATTGTGCAAAAGCATGTGGGAAAATATATTATGCCCTGATGAGATCAAGGTTGGACACTTTAGCATATTTATAAAAGATATTTGGCGAAAAGCCAACACTGCACATCATTAAAAGAACACCATACCCAGAGAAAAACATGGTGAAAACAGCATTATTGGGGCTGTTTTTTAGCTGTAGCTGGGAGCTTTAGTCAAAAAGGAAGGAATTTTGAACATTTCCAAATATCAGTTAAATTTGAAACAAAACCTTCAAAAGCTGAACAGAAATGAAGTTCACCTTTCATCACAACAATGTCACTAGCATACTTTCAAATCATCAAAAAAATGCTTTACCAAAACAAGATCATAGTTTTGAATGGCTTGCCCAACTAGATCGCATTCGAATCCAATTAAAAATCTGTGGGTTGACCTGAAGAAGAGGACTGTACACAGGAGAGTGGGTGGCTAAAGACCACTGTCTCAGGGATCTCCTCCACCTCGTCACTAATCTCCATCCACCAGCTGGACTGCAATTTTTTCCTTTTGTCTTTACTCACCATTTCCAGTATGGATACTTGTCCCTGCTCCTTTTTTTTAGCAGGTGGCTGAGAAAATGATGCCAGCTCTACCTGGTGTGCTCTTTCCTCTGACTTTTCCTTTAAAGATGTTATCTCTCTGATGCGTCGACAGTGTCACTTATAACTCTTGGCAAGTCTGCCGTTGATCAGAACTAGATGAAACCAACTTAATAGAGTAAAAACTTTTTTTATTAGAATCAAAGTTAAAAGTAAAAACCTACAAATATAGACAAACATAGCACACATAGATGGGAATCAGAAACATATTGATATACATGTATGCAGGTAAAGAATGCTTTGATAAGGAAGGTCAACCTTTTCCCCACAACGGATTAAGGGTATACCACTTTAAGGAGAAAATACCTCAAATTGTATTTTATATGAGTATAACGGTGTCATAAGATAGATATCTGTCACCGAGAAATAGTCATATATAAGAAGCAGTGTATACAATACAAGTGGTCTGATATAATAATTGAACAGTATCCTGAGACATCAGGGATTGGTAACCTTCCTTTTATTTCATGGATTCCAAGTATCATCAATGAAACACCCAACGCTTGACGCGTTTCGCCTTTCCAAATGTTAGAAGGCTCATCAGAAGTCTTTTTGGGGTACATATGTAATATTTAGTCTAAAAACAAAGAAATTGGCAGAGTATTAGTTTATCTGCACCACTAAATACTAATCAGTGGCAGCTTGAAACTGATGACGTTTTCTCAGACAAGATCAGCATAGGTGCCAGTGTAAACAAAACGTTAGATCTTAAAAAAATATTTAATGATCTATTCGTATGTTATAAGAACAATATTAAATCTTGGTGGGAGGTACAATCCCTAACGAGATATATTAAACAAGGTATCATCCCCATGGGACTCAGGATACCCATAGTACCTGCAGATAGGTCTAAGACACCAAAACTGCTGGAACTTTGGGAAAAAGAGTCCAGAGAAGCTTCAATAAGGTTTATGGGCCTTCTCCTCGAGGAGGAGAAAAGCACACTAGAAAAGACTTCCAAAATTTTGGAAGAATATATTAAATACGCCTTAAGCTTTAAAACCGATCAAGACTTCAATAGAAGGGAAGGAATTTTGCAGAACTCTATTGAGCGCTTTCAAACTTCCTTAAAAAATCGAAAACATAATAAATTCATTAAGGACGTAGCGGAGTTTAAGGAAAATAAGGTGTATTCTTTTCTCTTAGGTCCATCTGGCAACAAATCCTCAACTGACTGGGAACCCTCAGACCCAGATAACCCTAAAACGCCAGCTGGTCCAAAAATACTACCAAAAAAGAATAAGAAACGTAGAAAACCTTATAAGAAATGGGACGATCCAAGAGCACCCACTCCACCGGTGATCCCTCCCAATACACAGGCACCTCCTACTGGTTCCTCATCACCATTGCCACCCTTTCCGTCTACATCTATAGTGACTTCTTTTTTAGAACAGAGAGGGGTCCCATATGGCCTGAGGTCACAGAGGGGAGGGGAACCACTCCCCCGAAGACCTAACAAAACAGGTCATAAATCTCTCGACACAGGTACTGTCAAATGAGCAATTGGAAGTCCTGAAAAAAGGCCTCAATTTTGTTCCAACACAGAGATACGATGTATTTAATTGGACTAAAGATCTGTCCCTTTTTTGTAGGAAATTAAAATGGAAAAAATGTTTCCATAATACAAAAGGGGATGATATTGCTCTGTCTGGGATTAGTGAAGAAGAACGTATATCTCTACAGGACTTGAGGGACCTAGAACTTGAGAACCTTGGTACTTCAGGGACTGGTCCCTTTACTACTTTAAAAAGACCTAGTAAGAGAATTCCTCCCCCAGAAAAAGCTGACTCAATTGACATTTTCTATAAGATAGTATGTGACGAGCTCTCCAAAATATCTCCCATTACGCCTAAACATAGATTTAACTTCACCCGAATGGAACAAAAACATCTGGATGAACTGTCTAAAAATGATCAAATCATCATTAAGGCCTCAGACAAAGGAGGTAATGTTGTGATTATGGATCATTCCAACTATACTACTATGTGTCTTAACATATTAGGAGACAAAACATTCTATGGTAGATTGTCCAAGGACCCTACTCTTGCTTTCTCAGGAGAACTATATGCGGTTCTTGTTGAAGGTCTAGAAACACACTTGATATCGGAAAATGAAATGAAATTTATGACCCCTACTGATCCGGTAATACCCACTTTCTACGCTCTTCCCAAAATTCATAAGGGACTGACCCCCCTTAAAGGAAGACCAATGGTTTCGGGGATAAATTCGGTTACACAGAATGTGGGTATTTACCTAGATAGGGTCTTGAGACCATTCGTTCTCTCCTTACCATCTTATGTTAGGGATACTAGTGATTTCCTTGCAAAACTCGATGGTGTCACAATGGATGATAACACCTTTTTTGCATCCATTGACGTCGAATCTTTATACAGTTCGATTAGACATGATCTTGGTCTGGAGGCCGTTGATTATTTTTTGAAGGCAAGAGGTAGACAGTTCATCCGACATAACTCTTTTGTCTTAAAACTCCTCAGTTTCCTGCTGACCCATAACTATTTCACCTTTTCAGGACAGTTCTACCACCAGCTCAGGGCACGGCAATGGGGAGCTCTGCCGCGCCCTCGTATGCCAATTTGCTCCTGGGCTGGTGGGAAGACATACACGTCTTTAACGATTCAATGCGTAACTGGACCCGATATATCACCTATTGGGGCCGATACGTGGACGACATCCTTGTTCTATGGTCGGGAAGCAGGGAATCCTTTAACCTTTTTGTGCATGAACTCAATTCTAATAATCTGGGACTCTTCTTTACAAGCGAATTTGGCTTCAATAGACTCCCCTTTTTGGACATCCTCCTTTGTAAGGATGAAAAAGGTGGAATTTTTTCCACCATTTATCGAAAGCCGACAGCAACAAATAATCTGCTACATTGGGGAAGCTTTCATCCTGAACCCCAAAAAAGAGGCATACCAAAAGGACAATATATCTGTATTAAGCGGAATTGTTCAAATCCTGGAGAGTTTCACAAACAGGCAATTTTCCTGAAAAATAGGTTCCAGGAGAGAGGTTATCCACGCTCAACTTTGCGCGCAGCATATAAGAACGCGCAGGCGATAAATAGGGATACATTACTAGTCCCCGCAAAAAAAGAAACGAACCAATCTATCACACGTTTAATTGGCACTTTTGATGCTCGGAACGTGGAAATTATGGATATCATGAGGAAACATTGGTGCATCCTGCTGGCTGATTAGGACCTTAAAGATTATGTCATGCCATATGCAAGCGTTACATATAGAAGAGGACAGTCAATTGGCGATAGAGTGGTTCATAGTCACTATCAAAAACCTAAACCACAAACCAATTGGCTTCAAAGTCTAAAAACTGTAGGGACCTACAGATGTGGGCATTGTAAGTTCTGTCCATGGATACAACCCACAAAAACGATAACCTGCTCTACAAATAATAAGATCTATTCCTTGCATGATTTTGCCAATTGTAGCACACAAGGTTTGATCTATGTGATCACCTGTACATGTCCTAAAGACTACATAGGCAAAACCAAGAAAGAACTATGCAAAAGATTTGGCGAACATCTTGGGGATGTTAGGAATGACAGGGATACCCCCATTGCACGACATGTGCATGAAGTCCATCAAGGGGACTCAAAATGTCTAAAAGTTAGAGTTCTGGAAGTTCCATAACCATCACCGAGAAAAGGAGACTTTGACAAAATCCTCTTGCAAAAGGAAGCAAGATGGATTTACAACTTTAATAGCGTGCACCCGAATGGGCTTAACGAACAGTTGAGTTACACTTGCTTCCTTTAATAACGCTCCCAAAAAATAATAATAATAAATATATAAAAAAATCCCCTTTTTTGTAAGGCTCTAAGCGTCATTTGATTATGGACTATAGTGACCTTCAGATTAACATATTTTCCGGCCATTTAGATGCTATTACCCGAGAAGAGATATACATCAAAAATAAGAACAATTAAATATATATAGTTCTTCTTTATCTGAATTTCGAATAGCCAATTATGCTTCCCCTTCTAATTCCTAATTTTAATGTGTTTGTTTTGCAGTTGTAAATCTAGATGGTAACTGTGTATGCTCTTCAGGTTACATGCTATATATACACACAAATTGTGGTGTATCTTGGTAAATTATCTAGACATGTATATATACCTAATTATACACTTTCTCCTCACCTTAGGTTGATTTTCTCCTCTTTTTCATTTTAACATCCCCCCCCCCCTTTCTCTCTCTTTCCCCCTGATATCCCACATTTCCTTTAGGTAATCTCACTTTTCTATTTAGGATTCTATACCTTTTCCCTCTTCCCTCTTTTTTCCCCCTCTTTTCCTATGATAGATACTCTATATTCTTCTTTAATTATATCTCCCTGAAGTTTCTTTTCTTCACCCGCGACCCGTGCATGCGCTCCTTCATCGCTTGCGTTCCATGAACGCGGCCGTGGACCGCAAGCCGGCGCGTGATCTTTACTAGACGCTCTGACGTCTTTTGACACGACCGCGCATGCGCCCTTTGTCCCGTATCAGCGGGAGGCGCGGTTGTCATGGTAGTGGAACACGCTCCCATACTAGATAACGTGCACACCGTATTTCATGAGAAACAGGTGGGAATGATTAAGCACCACCTGATTCCACCTATCTAGTTAGAATCAACTGGCCAGTCTATATAAATAGAGGTGCCCAGTTCAGTCCTGTCCATGCATCCAGAGGCACTGGTGGCTGTAAGGAGGGTAAGTCTCTATGTCCATTCTGATGTATACTTTTTCTGGCTTTAGGTTTAGTATCATTTGTGTTAGGATAGGCATGTTTTTAATGAGACCTAATCTGGATCCTTTATACTTATGAGATCCTGATATGACTAGAAATTCTATTTGGTCTCTTATATATGCCCTCCCTGGTGTGAATATATAGCACCAGTTTAACCCTTTTAGCCTTATATGCATTTCATCTGTTTTCAGATGGGTCATCTTATTGACATTATAACATAGTAATTTTTTCCTATGTTAGGACTTTCCTAATTCTAGGACTGATCCTTGATCATCCTTCTCTATCTATATCAGAATTGGATGCTAGGATGTTTTTTGTCTAACAGGACACCCTATTGAAAGGTAATGAGTAATATTTACCTCCTCCTCTCTTTTTCTTCACTTTTTTATCCTTTATTTATCCCCTCCTCTAATATTCGATCTTATTTCTCTTTGTTCTTTTTCTCCCTATATAGCTTTACATATAAGGTTTTCATAGATGCCCATCCTATGGATGACTATTGCTGTATGATATCAGTCTCATACCCTGGGTAAGACTAAATTCCACTCTTTGGATATTAATAGGCCCAGATGCATCTTTTTCCTTACATCTAACACTTCTTCTTTCTGATTTCTTACAAGAAGTCTATGACCATTTTATACACATTGAGTAACTTCTTCTATACGGTCTCTCTTATCTCACCATAATGTTTCAACCAGAGCTGGGGTGCATGGGGTACTCGGTCACCGGGGCTTCTGTGTGGGATGTCACGGGTGGTCGGTATCCCCGGTGCCGTGCCCTGGCGAACAGCTATACCAGGTGTTGATGGTAAAACGGTGGGGGTGAAAGGGGGTTATTTACAGGGGAACGTGACGCCACCTGTAGAGTCCGGTAAGGTGGTACCGGCGCTGCCAGCCGGCCGCTGAGGTGATGGAGGGGGCAGCGGTGTGTGGTACAGCTCCCCACAGGTGGAGCTTTACCTCAGGGCAGCTATGATGGTGGTGAGACGGTGAGGGAGGACAGTGATGGTAAATGGTGGTGCAGTTCTTACCCGTCTGCTGTTGATGTTGATGATGTTAAGTCCTTTGAGCTGCGGCAGGAAGAATAACAGAAACCAGTTCTTGTTTAACTTTACTTTACTTGGTACTGGCTGATGGCATAACAATACACGGTACAGTTTGGTTTAGGGTGTTGTTACCAACTCAGGATTTCTCTTAAGGAGTCTTTAGATGTTCTTTCTCTGTCTTTCAGGGTTTCTATTCTCTTTCTAGATCTTTCTCTCTTTCCCACCTTTGAAGAGCTCCCCTGCCAGTCCTACGGTCTGTTTCTAGGAGATAAGGTCTGTCCACTACCCGGTCCGGACAGGGCAACCCAAGACTACAAAGTTCCCTTCCAGCACCGCTGTAAATGTCTGTCCCTTTTTATTTCTCCTAGTGTCCTGAACCGGTTTTCAGTCCTGAGGGGAGAGGTACCTTTGTGGTTCTGTCAGCAACCCGGACCTGTTGGGCCTGCAGCTCGTCGGCTTCGCAGTCAGGGCTGAACTCCTGGCTGCCTCGGTCGTCCATGTCACCTGTGTACCCTCAACATGACCAGCTGGCTCCTACCAGTTCTGGTCCGTTGCCATCTGTCCTGGGCCCCCTCATAAAGATGGGGTACCCTCCACTCAGCTGAGCTGCCAGGCGTGACCACTCTGTCTGCCTTCCCAAACCGTCTGAGGTAAATCTCAACTGTCACTCTAACTCTATCCTAAGCTCCGCCCACCACCTGTGGAACCTACCATATTACCAGTTCCCCCTACACTAAGTGGTGCGGTCCTAAGTGAGTGCTAAAAATAGACTCCATAAGGTTGAAATCCTAACCTAGCAACTTACAAGGAAAAACACATTTTATATTTAAGTGTAATACCATTCTGTGGCGCATACCCTTGGTGAAACACACCCGTCCGCGGGTGTCAAACCAAACCTGGAATAAAATACATTTACACATAACATTGAACATTTATCAACAATAAGATTGCTTCTTTTCTTCCCTTGCGGGAGGCTCACTGCTTATAACGTTGCATTTAACTTTGACTATAGTCTAGTCCATATTGGCCCAACTGGGACCAGGTAACAAGTTCCTTGATTAATGTCCATCAAATGCTGAAAAAGGAAAAGAAACAGTGCAATGCAAGGAAAATATACATTTAAAACGATTCTGCTCACACTTTAAATAGTGCAATACCGGGTTAACTCTTTACTGCTCAACTTTACTGACCCGGATTGCAAACCTCCCACTGAGACCTGCGTGGCGTTTATTTATCCCCACAATACAGGTCCCGGTCCAGGTGGCCCTGGGGAACTGCAGATAGATGGACTCTCCTCTCTCCAACCGCTGCTGCTGATGCTGGTACCACGACCCTCCATAGCTCGCGGGGCCCGGCCTCCTCCGTACCACCGGCTCCTTCAGGAACAGGATAAAGTCCTCCGCCTCGGTGATATCCTCCTCTTCGGGCTCCACAAGGGGTGCATCACAAGGGGTGCATAAACCGGTCCCAGGGAATCAGCAGCTGGGACTGCCATTGCCTCACAGCCGGTTACAGGTAACAGGTCCGGAGCCTGACCAGGTATATTGAGTCCGCTCCCGGCCGCCTCCTGCTTAGTTCTTATAGTCCATAACCGGTGTGGGCTGGCGCTCGACCCGCCCCCTTGGTTGATTGAGAGCAATGGGGGCGGGGAGACTTTTTGGCGCCTCTTGAATGGCCTATGTTTGTTAAGGGGCCGAGGCACGCTCCTAGGCTGGCACATTGTTGTTTATGCACTTTTAAGCCCGCCCACCACGAAGTTCCTGTGGGCAAGTCCTTCGGGCTTTTCCGGAGCCCGCCACTGCCTTCGTCACTCCTCGGCAGAGCGGAGGGGGCGGGGCTTATCTTCCCGCTCTTTCTCCTGCTGTAGTGACGCAGTTTGAATTTTGTGAGGCGATGTAATGGCGGCTCGGCACAGTTTTTATAATCCACACAGTTAGACAATAATAAAGTTCTTAAGGCACACTTCACCCGGTAGATACCAGGCTGGCTCGTCCTGTTCGTGACGCCAATTTGATGAGGCCAGGGCTGTCTGGGGGTACTCGGTCACCGGGTCTGCTGAGTAGGGAGTCACAGGTGGACGGTATCCCGGTGCCGTGCCCTGGGGATCATTTGAAGGGGGTTGTGAGGGAATTATTTACAGGGGGACGTGACGCCACCTGTAGAGTCCGGTAAGGTGGTACCGGCGCTGCCAGCCGGCCGCTGAGGTGATGGAGGGGGCAGCGGTGTGTGGTACAGCTCCCCACAGGTGGAGCTTTACCTCAGGGCAGCTATGATGGTGGTGAGACGGTGAGGGAGGACAGTGATGGTAAATGGTGGTGCAGTTCTTACCCGTCTGCTGTTGATGTTGATGATGTTAAGTCCTTTGAGCTGCGGCAGGAAGAATAACAGAAACCAGTTCTTGTTTAACTTTACTTTACTCGGTACCGGCTGATGGCATAACAATACACGGTACAGTTTGGTTTAGGGTGCTGTTACCAACTCAGGATTTCTCTTAAGGAGTCTTTAGATGTTCTTTCTCTGTCTTTCAGGGTTTCTATTCTCTTTCTAGATCTTTCTCTCTTTCCCACCTTTGAAGAGCTCCCCTGCCAGTCCTACGGTCTGTTTCTAGGAGATAAGGTCTGTCCACTACCCGGTCCGGACAGGGCAACCCAAGACTACAAAGTTCCCTTCCAGCACCGCTGTAAATGTCTGTCCCTTTTTATTTCTCCTAGTGTCCTGAACCGGTTTTCAGTCCTGAGGGGAGAGGTACCTTTGTGGTGCTGTCAGCAACCCGGTCCTGTTGGGCCTGCAGCTCGTCGGCTTCGCAGTCAGGGCTGAACTCCTGGCTGCCTCGGTCGTCCGTGTCACCTGTGTACCCTCAACATGACCAGCTGGCTCCTACCAGTTCTGGTCCGTTGCCATCTGTCCTGGGCCCCCTCATAAAGATGGGGTACCCTCCACTCAGCTGAGCTGCCAGGCGGGACCACTCTGTCTGCCTTCCGAAACCGTCTGAGGTAAATCTCAACTGTCACTCTAACTCTATCCTAAGCTCCGCCCACCACCTGTGGAACCTACCATATTACCAGTTCCCCCTACACTAAGTGGTGCGGTCCTAAGTGAGTGCTAAAAATAGACTCCATAAGGTTGAAATCTTAACCTAGCAACTTACAAGGAAAAACACATTTTATATTTAAGTGTAATACCATTCTGTGGCGCATACCTGCAGGGGCGCCACACAAACACCAATTGATTTTTGGTCAATGAATCATGAGGTATGTTCTTTATCTATATTTACATAAAAACATTACAAAAAAGAGCATCTACATTTGAACAACTCGATCATTCATGTTGTTATCTTCTGTAATGTGAATATATATGCCTCTAGGGGGAGAAAAACCTGATATCCTTTACTAAATATGTTTATGCTTATACACTGCCATCTGTTTTATTTTTTGTAAACTAATACTCTGCCAATTTCTTTGTTTTTAGACTAAATATTACATATGTACCCCAAAAAGACTTCTGATGAGCCTTCTAACATTTGGAAAGGCGAAACGCGTCAAGCGTTGGGTGTTTCATTGATGATACTTGGGAATCCATGAAATAAAAGGAAGGTTACCAATCCCTGATGTCTCAGGATACTGTTCAATTATTATATCAGACCACTTGTATTGTATACACTGCTTCTTATATATGACTATTTCTCGGTGACAGATATCTATCTTATGACACCGGAATACTCATATAAAATACAATTTGAGGTATTTTCTCCTTAAAGTGGTATACCCTTAATCCATTGTGGGGAAAAGGTTGACCTTCCTTATCAAAGCATTCTTTACTTGCATACATGTATATCAATATGTTTCTGATTCCCATCTATGTGTGCTATGTTTGTCTATATTTGTAGGTTTTCACTTTTAACTTTGATTCTAATAAAAAAAGGTTTTTACTCTATTAAGTTGGTTTCATCTAGTTCTGATCTAAACATAATTGTTACCTCCTAATATACATAAAAATAACCTCTAGTTCTCAAAAGTCTGCCATTGGCCTAGCCTCTTGCAGTCTACATTCATCCAATGGGTCACATTTTAGTTACACAATGCCCTCGTCTACCATGCACTTCCCTTATGAGGCCAAGTGTGTGTGTAGCGACCGGTGGCAAGGCCGCGGGTGTGTGTGTATTATCTTTCTCAACAGAATCCCCATACTCAGGTTTAACCGATAATAACGTTTCTTTACTGGCAAACATGTTTATATCACAGTCAACCGAACTATATGCGCACTTGTATATATTAGAGTCTCTGGATCTTCACTTCTTCCGGGTACGCAGCAAGAAAAGAAAAAAACACAACAATGACGGTATCTTTCCCTAACTTTCCCTAAAATCACGTACCAGTCTATCACAGAAGAAGATGTCGCTCCCACGTAGCAGGCCTGGGGATCTCACGATGACGGGTCCCGGTGCAGCGCTGAAGGGGGAAACTCCTCAGTCTTCTTCTTTGGTCTCCTTCCGCAGGTAACAGAATTTTTCTTTGTTAGTCTCTCCCAGTCTCAGGGCACACCGATCAGCAGGAGGGAGATCACAGCAGCACAGAAGTCTCTCTCAGTCTCGGGGGCACCCCGAGCAGCAGGAGGGAGATTACGGCAGTACAAATGGCTCCCTTATGTCGGTCACGGCCCCTGCACATGCACTCCGGGTGCTCGGCGGGCAAGGTTTTGCAGAGCGGCCAGAGTCACAGCACCAAAGTCCAGTGGCCCAGGATCAGTCACGGGGGCTTCTGCGGGGTGATTTTTCTGGCAAGGTGTAGCAAAGTAGCCCTCTTTCAACAGACATCCACACGCAGGTCTCCCCTGGCTCAGCTCTGGATCTACACTGACTTTCTGCTCTCTCTCTTCCTGGGTAAACACTTTTGCTGAAAAGGGAATTTCCCACTTCCTTGCGTTGTGTTCAGCACTTGTCCACAAGGGGGCAGTAGCAGACTGTGCACAGTTCATTTCCATATCCATTTCTATGATACAGTCTGAATTGCTCACCTCATTACATACCCCCCCACTTAAAGGTTGACAGTCCCTGTCAACAACCATCTGCTCCAAGGCGGTGGTGGCTGTTGATATCACAGGGATTGATCTCCGGCGGAGTAGGGACCTCTGTTGGGGGAAACCGTCATCCCCCCGTTCACCTTCGCTCCCTTGTTCAGGGCTCCAATAAACTCAGTCACGTTTTCTACCCGGGGAGAGTAGGATCGCCGGCGGTAGCGGCGCCGGTTGGGGGCAAATCTGCTTCCTTTAATGGGAACACCCCCAGGACCGGTGACATCGGCGGCCTCTGTACCCTTCTCTCCCTTCACAACATCAAACTGTACCATCTCCTCATCACCAACGCTGCGGAGGCACTTACGAGGATTGTTACGCTTTATGGCAGTCTGATGTACAAACACGTCATCCTTTGTGTCATTCCTGTTGATGAAGCCATACCCATCGCGGACATTAAACCACTTCACCGTCCCCTGGACCCGAGTGGCCAGTACTTGCTTATCGGTCTGGCTCTGTCTCTTCACACCCTTTTCCCTGATCTCCCCTGCCGAGCGAGCTGCTTTGGCTGGGGCATCTAGTTTAAAGGTGGCTGCTGTTGTGGGGCATGACTTGCTGGTTCTGGTATATCGGACCACGGGTAGAGGATGCGGACAACGGTTTGCCCTATGGCGGGGGTCACCGCATGTCCAGCACCTTCCCATAGGCCGGCTGGGTTGCTGTCTCGCTTGCCTGTCCGCCTGTTGGTCTAGCATGAGCTGTAGCTGTAGTATCTGTTTCTGCAACTCTGCTACTATCTGCTTCAATTCTTCCGTGTCACTGTTCAGAGTGCTGGCACTGAATATGGACCTGCAGGCCGTAGTATAAGTCTGGTTATAAGCTACTACCGGGAGGAGATTCTGTTGATCACACATCCTGCCGACTACGCCAGATGTAGCGACCGGTGGCAAGGCCGCGGGTGTGTGTGTATGATCTTTCTCAACAGAATCCCCATACTCAGGTTTAACCGATAATAACGTTTCTTTACTGGCAAACATGTTTATATCACAGTCAACCGAACTATATGCGCACTTGTATATATTAGAGTCTCTGGATCTTCACTTCTTCCGGGTACGCAGCAAGAAAAGAAAAAAACACAACAATGACGGTATCTTTCCCTAACTTTCCCTAAAATCACGTACCAGTCTATCACAGAAGAAGATGTCGCTCCCACGTAGCAGGCCTGGGGATCTTACGATGACGGGTCCCGGTGCAGCGCTGAAGGGGGAAACTCCTCAGTCTTCTTCTTTGGTCTCCTTCCGCAGGTAACAGAATTTTTCTTTGTTAGTCTCTCCCAGTCTCAGGGCACACCGAGCAGCAGGAGGGAGATCACAGCAGCACAGAAGTCTCTCTCAGTGTCGGGGGCACCCCGAGCAGCAGGAGGGAGATCACGGCAGTACAAATGGCTCCCTTATGTCGGTCACGGCCCCTGCACATGCACTCCGGGTGTTCGGCGGGCAAGGTTTTGCAGAGCGGCCAGAGTCACAGCACCACAGTACAGTGGCCCAGGATCAGTCACGGGGGCTTCTGCGGGGAGATTTTTCCGGCAAGCTGTAGCAAAGTAGCCCTCTTTCAACAGACATCCACACGCAGGTCTCCCCTGGCTCAGCTCTGGATCTACACTGACTTCCTGCTCTCTCTCTTCCTGGGTAAACACTTTTGCTGAAAAGGGAATTTCCCACTTCCCTGCGCTTGTTTCAGCACTTGTCCACAAGGGGGCAGTAGCGGACTGTGCACAGTTCATTTCCATATCCATTTCTATGATACAGTCTGAATTGCTCACCTCACTACATGTGTATCAGGGAACATCATCTTGGGCTGGGTCCAGGCTGCCAGACATACCTAATTTTGGGCAAATGCTATGATGTGTGGGACATATTTTCATGCCTCCAAGTACCATCCACTCCAACAAAAGTTTAATCATTATTTCCATCTATTAGCCAATGCAATCTTAGAGCCCATGCTTCTGGCCTCTATCTTCGGTTGTCCTACTTCAGGTGCTATTTCACTTGTGTCACAGGTCTTTGCTGCCCCATTTATTCCTTGCAAGAAACTTGTATCCTGCCGACTTCACCAAATGTAACATGCCATGAGGCGGTAGCCATGGATAAGTTAATCTGATTTAACACTCCATTCCACTACAAAAATTGAAGGGATTCAGGGCATGTTTCTGATAGTACAATGGTTACTATAGACAGCTTCATAGTCATGCTGGTCACACTCTGTATATCCTCAGACTCCTTTGTCCCCATGATGATGATGCCAGATAAGTTGATGAAAACAGAGTTCTTTTCACTGAAGAATAGACGTATTTACAGGTAGCAGGTAGTACACTTTAAGCTCCCTTCTGTATAATACGGAGGCATATACATAGTGTTTTTCGGAAATGGTACCCTCTTTGTGAACATTTCTAAAACAGGACAGATTCAGTGAACCTACGGGTTCCTGATACAGGGCCACACGGGTTAGTGTGTTACACTTTAAACCCTGCATTCAGACTACTTTCAGTGATCCACTACAACGGCTGCTTCTAGAGCTGCTTCCCTTTTCTTGTGTTCTCAGCTGGGCAGATCCTTTTCCTTCCTCAGGTTCCCCTTATAGCTGGCCAACACTGAATGTACTTCTATAAAAAATCTCTTTGCTGCAGGTATTACCAACTTGCCTGAATGATGGCTTTCTATGGCCACTAAACATTTAATTAGTGGACTTGCTCCCAATACTTACAAATCCAACACTTGTCTTTTCTCTCAAAATGTGTCCTTACTTCTTCTTTGCAAACCAACAATTTCCTCCCTCCTGAAGCTAACGCTGGTCTCTGTCACTTCTACCACAGTGGACTAGTCCAATGTTAACTAATGATTTCCCTTCTTTCTGTTGCTGGGCAACCTTAATCTTTCATCCATTTCTATACGAATAAGAGTGAAAAATCAGTCCCCTTGTGGGCGGTAGATAGTGCTGCAGTCCACATGTATATTAACATTTGTTATTACAGGAAAACATTGCAGTAATATAAATATTACACAAATGCAATTGATGTCTACAGGGGAAATTCCTCTCCACCTCCTTCCAAAATGAAAACTGGAATTGTTCAAAGTATCTCCTCTGCTTTCAGCACTTTGTAATCACACTCATTCGGTTACAAGAGCAAACTTTCTGCCATTACATGTCTCAGTGAGGAAAGACCACTATCCTCAATGGTGTCATCACAAATTTGTATGTGACAAACACCAATGGTCACAATCCATATGTAAGGGCAATAAAGCATAAAAAATAAAGCAATAAACAGAAAAGGAGGGGAAAATGAAAGCTCATAATAAGTAAAAATAGATATTTTATTGACATTATGTTAAAATATGATAAAAAAAGGAGATACAAACACAGATAAGGAACAAATTTTAAAATGGTGTGGAGGAAATCTGGCTGGTAGTGAGTTATGCTTAAAAGTGGTTAATAATACCTACCATAAATTATTTTTTATGAAACAGCACAGGGATGTATGTCTAAAGCAAGGTATCCTTTAATGTAAACATTAGCTAGTAAAAATTAACAAAGAGTTAATAAAAAAAAATAGTAATTGCTAACCATCAAGTTAAGAAATGCAAAGTAAGCCACCTTACAAAAAATTAATCAGATGCAAAAACAATTTCCCAAAATTGACAAGTTAAAAAACAGGGAGTAGGGCAGGTAATATAATACAAAATGGTAGTAGGAGGTATGCTGAGTTATACCCACTGATAGAGCAAGGCTAGCCGCCAAGGAAATAGTAGTCTAAAGTTACCTTTACACGCGGCAACTTTTCTAGGTATTTCACTGGCAGTTTGCTGGTTGCAGTGAAATCATGGAGACATTGTTCCATTTGTACACAGCAACAAGATAGAACAATGTGTCCATGATTTCACTGCAACCTGCAAATTGCCAGTGAAATGCCTAGAAAAGGTGCCGTGTGTAAAGGTACCCTTAGGGTACCTTTACACGTTGCATCATTGCATTCAATTTCACTTGCAACTTACTGGTTGCAGTGAAATCATGGACACATTGTTCCATTTGTACACGGCAACAAAATGGAACAATGTGTCCATGATTTCACTGCAACCAGTAAGTTGCAAGTGAAATTGCATGCAATGTTGCGACGTGTAAACGTACCTTAAGAGTCCTCCCACACCCAAAGTTTTGTACATAAATGTTTTGTCCTTTTCTATGGCAGGTGAAGTAAACTGCCTTAACATCCATTTGCATTTATATATATATCATTAGAAAGAGATTACATAAGAATTTCTGCTCCCTAACTAACCCCACAACCTCCGTCTCCCCCTATCTGACAACCATCTACTTACCTTCTCATCCTTGTACTCCTCAGCTGCCACCCATGTCCACCAACTCGAACACCCTCACAGAAACCTCACACACATTGACACTCACATACTCTCTGACTATTCTACCACTATCCTCCATGTCTTCACTTCACGACACAGAAGACTCCACCACTTTCTACAATTCTACACTCACAGCAGCGTTTGACTCAGTTGCTTTTCTCATTCACAGCAGAACACGACGAATCAACAGACAACCCTGGCACACAGACAGCACTAAAAAGCTGTGGCAAAAGTCTAGAGTTGTTGAGCCTTGCTGGAAGAAAACACACTCACAAGAAGACTACACAGCATTCAAACAAGCACTCCTCAAATTCAAGTCAGCACTCACCACCACTAAACAGAATTACTTCATTATCCTCAAATCCTCTTTGTCCCATAACCCCAGGCAGCTATTCTACACATTTAACTTCCTCCTCCGCCCCCCACTTTGCAACAAACTTCAGCAGCGAGATTGACCAGATCAGACAAGTCTTTGCTGCCCAACCACCATAACCCCCATGTATACCAGACCACTCCCCCCACTAACTTTACATCACTGAAGGAAAACTTGCACACCTCCTCTTCAAATCTCACCTCACCACTTGTTCATCAGACCCCATACCTTCCCACTTCCTACCCAACCTCAACACCACGCTTATCCCAGCCCTAACCCACCTATCACTAACCTCTGGTACCTTTCCTTCTGCTTTCAAACACGCAACAATTAAACCTATCTTAAAGAAGCCATCCCTTGACCCGACCTCCACATACAGCTACTGCATCATATTGCTGCTCTCGTTGGCCTCCATACTTTTTGAAAAGCATGGCCACACTGTACTTTCCTCCCACCTTTAATCTAACTCTCACTTTGACAACCTTCAATCTGGCTTCCACCCCCAGTACGCCACTAAAACGGCCTTAACCAAAATTACTATGACTTACTTACCACTAAAACTAATGGACACTACTGCATCCTGCTCCTTCTTGACCTGTCCTCTGCATTCGACACAGTCGACCACCGCTTCCTATTACAGATTCTTACTTCCATTGGTATCACTGAACTTGCCCTCTCCTGGATCTCCTCCTACCTTTCCAACTGCACATTTACTGTCTCCCATGCCCACACTACCTCCTTGCCCCATCCCCTCTCTGTTGGGGTCCATCAAGGCTCTATCCTGGGACCCCTTCATTTTTCCATCTATACCCTTGGCCTAGGACAACTCATAAAGTTCCATTGATTCCAGTACCATGCTAATCACACTCAGATCTATCTCTCTGGCCCAGATGTCACTACTCTGCTGTCCAGAATCCTGGAAAGTCTATCAGTCATATCCTCCTTCTTCTCCTCTCGCTTCCTTAAACTAAAAGTAGAAAAAACTGAACTCATCATCTTCACCCCATCTCGCGCACCTCCCTTACCTGATCTATCTATCACAATAAATGACATCACACTTTGCCCTGTTCCTGAAGTTCGCTAACCCTTGACTCTGCCTTATCCTTCAGAACACATATCCAAGCCGTCGCCACTTCCTGCTGCCTCCAACTCAAAAATATTTCCAGAATCTGTCCCTTTCTCTACCGTCAATGTACTAAACTACTAGAGCATGCCCTCATCATCTACCGTCTCGACTACTGCAACCTCCTCCTCAGTGGCTTCCCTGCAAACACTCTTGCACCTCTCCAATCTGTCCTTAACTCTGCTGCCCAACTAATCCACCTCTCTCCTCGCTGCTCCCCCACTTCTCCCCTCTGCAAAACCCTCCACTGGCTCCCAATTCCCCAGCATATCCAATTCAAACTACTAACATTGACTTACAAAGTTATCTACAATCTGTCTCCCCCATATACCTCTGAAATAATCTCTCGTTATCATCCAACTTGTAATCTTCGATCCTCCCAAGACCACCTTCTTTCCTCCACACTTGTACGTTCCTCATCTAACCGCCTGCAAGACTTTGCCAAAGCATCCCCCATCCTTTGGAATTTTGCACCCCAAAACGTCTGACTATCCCTTACACTCTGAACCTTCAAGCCTGAACCTGAAAACCCATCTCTTCAGAACAGCCCACAACCTGCAATGATCACGGTGCCACCTCACCACCACTGGACCTGGCGCTCCACCACCACCAGAACAGACCCAACCTACTGTCTCCCTCTCCAATACTCTGTAGAATGTAAGCCCACAAGGGCTGGGTCCTCTCTCCCTTCTGTACCAGTCTGTCACTGTTAGTTTGTTCATTGTATTTTTAACTTGTTTGTATGTAACTCTTTCTCATGTACAGCACCATGGAATCAATGGTGCTCTATAAATAAATAATAAGAAGAAAAAAATGTTTTTAACTGCAAAAGATGTAGCTTCCTTTATATGAGTATTCTACTGATAAAGTCATGAAGTTTTTTGATAAATTCTTAAGCTTGAGAAACTTTCTCAAGGGAAAGCCTTAATCTTTACTTTAGTGGCAGATCAAGGGTTTTCAAAATCCATAAGTTTCCCCCAACTAGACTTAAGAAAAACAATAGAATGTAAAACTGTCAATGTTTCTAGTCTATGTGCAAAAACCAATGATCTTTGCCTTGCTCAAAGTGCAGTAAAAGGAAAACAAGCTGTTATGGAATTATTTGAGTGTGATATAAGCTCTTTGGCTTTGTCTACTAAGCCTAAAGGAACCTAAAGGCATGACAAGACTTTAACTAAATTGATTTGGATGATTTCCTTGGGGCATATTATAAACATGTAGCACTGTTGCACTGAACACAAGAAAATATTTAGAGCGGTAGCGCTGTTCCATTTATGCCACATGTACATTTCGTACAGTTAAATCAAATTAAGTGAGATAGAATTTAATATATTTTAATATATAATTTAATGTCTCCCAGTGATGTCAATGAAAAAAGCATTACTAGAAGCACTCAACGGTAATTTAATTAAAAACACTGTGCACAAATACAGTATATCATGTTCTGCAGGGAATCATTTTAATTTGCTTTGAACAGAAACAAATCATATATCTTGTGATTTTGTGATTAGCCTAATCTATTAGGTATCTATGTATAAAAATATTTTTTCTTTACTCCAGGCTATCATTTGTTTTAATGAACATTTAACCCAAAGTAATGGTGCTTTAATGTAAATTAATAAGCACATTTACTATGGATATAATAATTTTGGTGTTAGTTTCATAAATAGGATAGAGTAATTATTTGGAATCCAGCCTAAAACTATGGCTAGGAGCTATGCGTATTCCAGTCCCAGCAGAAATGAAAGGTTAGGAGAGAATCACTGTATATTCGAAGAGACAAATAGGTGCAGGTTTCCAAGTGCTAGGGGTCCTCCACTGCCAGATAAAAACTAAATAGATAAATATTAAAAATTTACATTCCAGAGGTTGTGGAGATGAACGAGTCCCTTGAGGTAAGAGATGAGCAGATCTTTCGAAATTAAAATGACTGACTCTGATGGAATAAATTACTCCACTGGGAACTGCTGATCCGTGATGGCCCAGGTACTGACCACCACTGTACATTATGTGCAATAAATAAGATAAATATATATACATATATATCATTTATATATAGGGTGGACCATTTATATGGATGCTGGATTCATCTAAATAAAATGGGAATGGTTGGTGATATCAACTTCCTGTTTGTAGCACTTTAGTATATGGAAGGGAGAAAACTTTTCCAGATGGATGGTGACCATGGTGGCCATTTTCAAATCATCCATTTTGGATCCAACTTTATTTTTTTCAAAGGGAAGAGGGTCATGTGACACATCAAACGTATTGAGAATTTCGTAAGAAAAACTATGGTGTGCTTGGTTTTAACATAACTTTATTCTTTCATGAGTTATCTACAAGTTTATGACCACTTATAAAATGTGTTCAAAGTGCTGCCCATTGTGTTGGATTGTCAATGCAACCCTCTTCTCCCAGTCTTGACACACTGATAGCAACACCACAGAAGAAATGCTAGCACAGGCTTCCAGTATCCGTTGTTTCAGATGTTGCACATCTCGTACCTTCACAGCATAGACAATTGCCTTCAGATGAGTGATGAGGCAACTTTTTTTGTGAATGGTGAAGTTAACAAACAAAACCTCCGCTATTGGTCTGACACTAACCCACAGTGGATAGATCCCTCCAAGACTGTTGGAACACAAAAATTTATGGTATGGTGTGGTATATAGGGTACAAAGATAGTGGGGCCATTCTTCCTCAATGGAAACCTCAATGCCACTGGATATCTAAATCATGTAGCAATTTCAGATTGCTACATTTACTTCCCTCTTTCTTATTTTTTTGTTCTGACCCTGTTATATTCTTTACATTTTTCTTCAATTCTGCATTTGTCAAAAGGAATATAATCTTGAATTTTTTGTATGTCCTATGTCTTTTTCCACTGTACATATGTACATCCTCGTATACGGTGTCACATTGCGCCGCTGTATATGATAACTGCTAGCCTGAAAGTTTTTACCTTTTGTATTGTGAACTGTATTTTAACTTGCACTCCTGTGAATAGGGTCAACAATTGTAAGTCATTGCTGTTTTAATTTCACATTTACAACTGGCCATGACATAAGGCAGGCGGAGCCTGCTATAAGGAGAGGATCTGACATCATACGCCAAGGACCCAAAGAGGCATCGACTTTGGTGCGAAATGATGGACCATCATCTGTTTTCCTCCCCCTCCCTGCACATGTTTTGAAAATCCTGGAACAATTGATGAGACTGAAGATTTGCTTGAGGGTGAGTGCCATTCTTTTCATCCTTTATAGCCCCTGTGTGTCTAAACATTGGAGCTCCCCCACAAATGACCCCATTTTGGAAACTAGATCCCCACGGAACTTATCTAGATGCATAGTGAGCACTTTGAATCCCCAGGTGCTTCACAAATTGATCCGTAAAAATGAAAAAGTACTTTTTTTTTTTCCACAAAAACGTTTTTTTTTTCATTTTTATGGATTTATTTGTGAAGCACCTGGGGGTTCAAAGTGCTCACTATGAATCTAGATAATTTCCCTAGGGGGGGTCTAGTTTCCGAAATGGGGTCACTTGTGGGGAAGCTCCAATGTTTAGGCACACATGGGCTCTCCAAGCGCGATATGGTGTCAGATAACAATTTGAATGGAAAATCAGCTCAGATTGTTAGTGGACACCATGTTGCGTATGGAGAGCCCATGTGTGCCTAAACATTGGAGCTCCCCCACAAGTGACCCCATTTTGGTAACTAGACCCCCAAGGAACGTATCTAGATGAATAGTGAGCACTTTGAACCCCCAGGTGCTTCACAAATTGATCCATAATAAGGAAAAAGTACTTATTTTTTCAGACAAATTTTCTTTTTCATTTTTACGGATCAATTTGTAAAGCACCTGGTGGTTCAAAGTGCTCACTATGCATCTAGGTATGTTCCTTGGAAGGTCTAGTTTCCAAAATGGGGTCACTTGTGGGGGAGCTCCAATTAGTGATGAGCCCCCACCCTAATGTTCGAATTCAATTCGATTACTTGAATTTGAGATTTGTTCGTCGAATGTTCGTCAAATGTTCGACAAACAACGAGAACCCATTGAAATCAATGGCAGGCTACAGAAAACACATAGAAAACACCATCAAAGGTCTCTAAAAGCTGGCAAACTACTCAGAATGGACAACAAACACCACAAAAAGTGACAACAATTCAAAAACAGTGCAAATAGTCACAGGCTAAATGGCTTAAGTTTTCTACATTAAGTAAAAAGAGGTGGAAGAGTAAAAGGAGAATGAGACATAGGTATGGGCATGTCACACCCTTCTTAAATCATGAAAAACATAGCAAGGGGACTCCATCAAGAATCCTTACTCCTTTCAAAGGGTCACACCTACAGCAAAATGGCATCAATTCTCCCAGACCCAAAATTGCTGAATGGCCCAGCTTGCATGCATGACACAGGGTCTGGAACAGGACCTGGCCTAGCATTTCAAGGTTAAACCTTGCTCAGCAACTAAACATTTTGTGGAGTATTACAGTAAAAACTACAGAGATAGGTCAGTGACCTGAATACGCCTAGTGGGCCGGATCCCCTCGAACCTCATGCAAGTGCTCCCGTCAATATTATGCCCCACCACACACAGGTGGGACCACCATTAGTTTTGTGGAGTACTATAGAAAAAACAGAGAGATACGTCAGAGACCTGTTTAGGCCTAGAAGGCCACATGAAGTCAAAGCTCGTGCAAGCGTTCCCATAAAGTCATGCTATGCCACACACAGGTGGGACCACCATTAGTTTTGTGGAGTACTATAGAAAAAACAGAGAGATACGTCGGAGATCGTATCTGAGATTATGTATCAGCTTCTGCTGATAGTTCTGCATGTGTGAGTCCCTTTGTATGGCAGGAATTATTTCAGCAAATTTACTCTAGTACCAGGGATCTAATAGTGTGGCAACCCAGTAGTCTGCATTACTCCTAATTCGCACAATCCGAGGGTCATTTTGCAGGTAGTGCAGCAAGAAGGTGCTCATGTGTCTTGCGCACCCAGGAGGACCAGCAACTTGATGTGTTGGTGGTGGGGAGGTGAGAATGATGCTTCTTTCCTCTGCCCTCTCCCCCCAACCTCGCACAACAGAAATATCATAAAGATCTCCCTCATCTGCTGACTCTTCAATGCCCAACGCCAGTTCATCCTCCATTTCTTCCTGGGCTCCTGCACCTTCCTGAAGAGGTTGGTTGCTAACATGCGCCCTCGTGAATGCCACTCCACCACCCTCCCATGCCTGTCATCTTGGTGCTGCTGACTGTGAGGATCTTGCAGATGTTGTCATTGCTTCTGCATAGGACTCCTCCTGTACTTCCTCAACCTCCTCTTGTCCCACCACCTGACTCCGAATATTGTTTAGAGTGTGCTCCAGCATGTAGATGACCGGAATAGTCGTGCTGATAATGGCATCATCAGCACTACACATCTTCGTCGCCATCTCAAAACTGTGCAGAAGGGTGCAT
Organism: Allobates femoralis; assembly: GCA_033576535.1. Taxonomy (NCBI): domain Eukaryota; kingdom Metazoa; phylum Chordata; class Amphibia; order Anura; family Aromobatidae; genus Allobates; species Allobates femoralis. The sequence continues at coordinate 144,425,263 of JARQOC010000003.1, forward strand.
AGGTCCTTGATCTGAGACCACTCCTGCAGTGTGATCTGCCCCACCTCTGGATTTCGTTGGCCCAGGTTATATGTCATAACGTATTGCACCAGGGCTCGGCGGTGCTGCCACAGTCGCTGCAACATGTGTAGAGTAGAATTCCAGCGTGTCGGCACATCGCATTTCAGCCGGTGAACGGGCAAGCCGAAAGACTATTGGAGCGAAGCGAGTCGTTGATCTGCGGGATGCGAACGCTGGAAGTGAGCACACAGCGATCGTGCCCTCTGCAGAAGCCCATCTAGGCTGGGATAGTGTGTCAAAAATTGTGAGCCATAAAAGGCACGTGTGTGATATTGCCCCGGCGAAGGGCACCCAGGTTTGCAGCATTGTCACACATGGCCTTCCCTGGCTACAGGTTGAGTGGAGACAACCATTGCTGAAAATCGGTCGCCAGAGCTGACCACAACTCCTCCTGTGTGACTCACATTTCCTAGGCATTTCAAGGTAAAGACCGCCTGATGGCATTGAGCCCTGCTGCCAGCATAGTAAGGAGGTGTGCAGGATTCCTTCTGTGCAGTTACAACTCGGGTGGCATTACCAGACACGCTTTGGGCGGAGGTGGAGGACCGGGACAAGGTTGAGGAGACAGAAACAGTGAAGGAACTTCTACCTACAGAGGTTGGACGCACAACACATGGGGACAGCAAGACTTGGACAGCAGACCCTTCTCCAGCTCTCACCATAGTTAACCAATGCCCAGTCCCCTGTCCATGCTTACTGGTCCAAGTGTCTGTGGTGAAATGCACCCTGTCACACACAGAGTTTCTCAAGGAAGCGGTGATGTTGTCTGCGACATGTTGGTGTAGCGCAGGTACGCCTTTCTTGGAGAAGTAGTGGGACTGGGCATCTGATACTGGGGCACTGTGACGGACATAAAGTCTCGAAAATCCTCTGTGTCCACCAGGCGGAAAGGCAGCATTTCTGTGTTCAAATAACTTTTATTCGAGTTTCAATAAATCAAGTACAAAGTATAATAATCAAATACAGTCGTACAGCAAACTGATAAGAAGTAGAGAAGTCAAAGGTATAATATGAAGAGATTACCTTATTACAATCAATTTCATCAAATTCAGAACACCAAAAGAACAATGAAAGTAAACAGGGAAACAAAGAATTACACATCTCCAAATAATACTTTGGGAAGTAATTATGAAATAGTATAACTAAAGGCAAACAATACTAAGGACCAGGAATCTCAAGCTAAGTCAAGTTATGAAGAACTGCTCTTCAGCAGATAAACATAAGGGAGAGAGGAAAGGAAATGAAGGGGGGGAAAGGTAGCTATAGACACTTACTATAGTACAAGCTATAGACAATGAGTCCATCATACAGTCCAGTGGTGAAGCCTAGAGAAAGTTATCTGGAGGGACTTTGGCTGACTTTTTTTTTTTTTTTCCATAGATAATTTTTATTAAAGTTTTAAGATAAACAACCATCAGTAATTGGAAAACAGACGTAGGTTATTGAGAACTACAAGTAGAAAAAACAGGACTAAGGAAACTCCGTATGACCTCAAGCCATATAATGCCACATGGAGCCTTGTCAAATCAGTATGTTTCTTAGGGCGAGTCCAAGTATTGATTTCCTCCTTCAGAGGATAAGTCCTTGTAGTCATACAGTCATTTTCAGACTAGGATGTGAAGTTACAGAGACCACGGTGTTTTGTGGGTTTCCTTTGTATGAGCAAGCAAACAGACAACTATATTAATCATAGGATCAACTATACATTCCTGTGTAAACGATATATACTGTGATAATAAACAGTATTACATCAGGGGAGGACTAAACTAAGAGAATGAGACGTTGGTTCAATAGGAGGGGAATCTAGGGAAAGATACAGAGATGGAAAAGAGACAGAAAAGAAAGCAGAAGATCAAGAGCATAGGGGGTCCAGTAAGAGAGCAGGACGACGGGACCAGGGATTTCGGGGCCTCACCTGGGTCCCGATCAGAGATGAGGGTGGGCCGGGGGGGGAGGGTGTGCGCCCCTCAAAACTAAGCCGCTCAGCCGCCCAGCCCCCCCTCCCCCTCCCAAAACTCCGGCCTCGGATCCCTCTAAAAGGGTATCTGCATAGCTAGGGGGTGTTTCGCCCACACATTCCACGCCTCCTCAACATACCGTTTGGCGCCCCTGTCCAGTGCAAGATAGTATTCATGGCAGAAGATCAAGTTGATCTTGTCAGTCAGTTCGCTCATCACGGGGGGTAGATCACTCTTCCATTTTGCCGCAATGCAAGTTCTCGCTGCTGTGTACACATAGGTCGCGAGGTGTCTAATTACCGGCGGATTTGACATCAGTCCTATGTTAAGTATAGCTAGTTGCGGAGAAAGGGGGATTTCTGTGTCCGTAAGGGACACTAGTAGCCCTGCCGCTAGTTGCCAGAAGGGAGACAGTCTGGGGCATGACCACCACATGTGGGCCCAGTCACCCTCCTGACCACATTGTCTCCAGCACTGAGCTGATGCTCCTTTGCCGAATTTAGCCAATTTTACTGGGGGTGTATGCCATCGTAGGTGGATTTTCTTTAAGAGTTCAATGTGGTTGACGCATTTGGATGCTGCCGAAACACAGTGAATTGCGTCCTCCCAGTCATCAGCTTCCGCCTGAAAGTCAAAATCTCTCTCCCATTTTTCCATGTACTCTAATTTGGAGGGGGAGTCCCTCTCTATAAGTTCTGAGTATAGCAGGGATAAGCTCCTGGGCAAAACCCCGTCTGAAATTACAAATCTTCTCAGGGCTGTGGATACGCCCACTGGTTTTAAGATGCCGCGTCCCTGACAAGCACGGAGAAAGTGAGAAACTTGGAGGAACTGCAGGAAGGAACCGGTCTTTGAAGGGTATTTGGAGAGAAATTCCTCTAGCGAGAGAACTCTTCCCTGGGTCATAAGATCTCCTACTACGTTCGGGCCCTTCTCTTTCCATATGGAGAGGTTCAATGATGGGATATGCCAACAGAGTGCATCCAAGTGCATGTCCTCTGTCGTCAGATTGACCCCACCTGTCCCTTTTGATCCCCACACCTTCAGTAATGTCCGGGCCGTTCCCAGCAGTTCCTTCCCCCGTACCTCCCCTAGGGTCTCAGCCACCAGGAGGGATCGAAGTGAACCTCCCTTAGTCTCTGCCTCCTCAATCTGCAGCCATCCAGATGACCCTTCACCTCTCCACCAGGATCTCGCTGCTTCCAGAATTACCGCCCTGTGATAGGATTCCACATCAGGCACCCCCATACCTCCTTTTGTGATCCGGCGGTACATGATTTTCCCCCTTACTCTGGAGGGCTTCCCCGCCCATACACATTTATTTATCATGGATTGCAGACGTGCCAACTGGGTCCGCGAGTACTGGAGTGGCAAGCACCTAAAGAGGTACAGAATCTTTGGTTGCCACATCATACGAACTGTTTGCACTCTCGCAATCCATGATAAGGTAGCTACTGGGAAATCTCTCATGGCCGTACCCAGCGCAGATAGCAGATGGTCTATGTTTCGGGCGGCCACTTCGCTTGTAGGGCATAACAGTATTCCCAAATAAGGGACCCCATTCGGGCACCACTTGAAGGGAAAAAGGCCTCTCAGCCGAGCCGCCACCCTTCCTTCCACTCCCACCGGGAGGATCATAGACTTGGAGGCGTTCACCCTGTAGTATGAGACCCGCGAGAAGAGGTCAAGTGTTTGCACCACTCTGGGGAGGGAGAGTAGTGGCTCAGTCATGGTTATTATAACGTCATCGGCATAGAGACCCACTACATGTTTTTTCTCCCTCACCTGAATGCCTCTGATTTCAGGATCAGCTCTCAGGCAGGCCGCCAATGGCTTCATTACCAGAGCAAATATTATTGGGGAGAGTGGGCATCCCTGCCGAGTGCCGTTTGTTATTGGGAAAGATCTTGAAAGGTAACCTGCTGAGAACACTCTAGCGCACGGGTTGGAATACAGACTGAGGACGGCTGAAACGATGGGGCCTGAAAATCCAAAGGCGGAGAGGACCTCCCGGAGGTATCCCCAGTGCACCCTGTCAAACGCTTTTTCCGTGTCCAGGGACAGGAATACACTGGGACACCCCCTCCTCTCCGCCACCTCAATCAGATTCAGCATCCTTCTAGTCCCATCCCGAGCTTGCCTCTTCTGCACGAATCCCACCTGATCAGGATCAACCACCAAGGGGACCACCGCCCCCAGCCGGTCCCCCAGGAGCCTGGAGAATATTTTAAGATCTACGTTAAGTAGAGAGATTGGCCTATAGTTCTCAGGGCGGTCCCGGTCCTTCCCGGGTTTCGGGATTGTAGTGATTGTGGCTTCAAGTGCAGAGGCCGGTATGTTACCTCTAGACTGCCACAAATGGAACACCCTGAGAAGGTACGGGGCCAACTCCCTCCCAAACATCTTGTAGTACTCTCCTACAAACCCATCAGGGCCAGGAGCCGAGTTGGATTTCAACCCGCCGAGTGCTCTCATTACCTCTTCCAAGGTGATTGGGCTATTCAACTCTTCCAGTTTCTCCGGAGGGACCTTCGGGAGGTTTAGCTTTTCCAAAAAAATTCTGATCCCTTCCACGGTGGGTTGGGGGGTGTCTTTGTCATGTTTTAAATTATACAGCGCCTCATAGTAGGTCGCAAAGACCTCTACCACCTGAGCCGGGTCCCTTACTAATTTACCTCCTCCCCCCTTCATTTCCGTGATCATGGACTTAACCGTTTTCTTTTTGATTCTGCGTGCAAGCAGTTTCCCCGCCCGATCTCCTGCTTCATAGTATCTCATTTTGAGTTTCCTGAGACTTATCTCATGCTGCCGCAACAACAGGGCACGTAGTTTATTGCGTATTAGCAAAATTTGTGCGAGGATCTGCGGGGAGGGAGAGGCTTTGTTCGCCGTTTCCAATCTTGTTATTTCAGCTGTCCATTCCTCCAGTAATTTGCCCCGTTTCTTTTTTAGATGCGACGCTTTTTGTAACAATAGACCCCGTATGACCGCCTTCTTTGCTTCCCACAGAGTCTCATCCGAGATCTCCCCGTTGTCGTTCGTCTCAAAGTAGTCGCTCAGTGAGGCCTTCACGCCATCAGCGATTCCGTTCTCCAACAGGAGGCCTGGGTTAAGTCTCCAGTGTCGGGTCGTACCCCCTCCCGAGTCCAGAACAATATCCAGAGTGATCGGAGCATGGTCCGACCATGTGATCACACCCAGCCCCGATGACTCACACCTCTCTAGTGCCAAATCGTTGACCAGAAAATAATCTATTCTAGAGTAGGATTTGTGCACATGAGAGAAGAAGGAAAAGTCCCTCTCCTCTGCATGGTGATATCTCCAGACGTCGTGTAGGTGGTACTCCCGACACAACTGACCCATGGGCACCCCCCTGCCCGAAAGTGAGGAAGAGGAGTCCAATCGGGGGTCCAAAATCAAATTGAAATCACCTCCGATTACGAGTCGGCCCACTGAGCGTTCTCTTAAGATCTTAAAGACTGTTCTTGCAAATTTTAGTTGGCCCCTATTTGGAGCGTATACGCTCGCCAGCGTATATGGGGTGCCTCCGATCTCACACTTAACCACCACAAAGCGGCCCTCGGGGTCCGCTATCACCTCCCCCAGACAAAACTGTATTTTATGACTAACCATTATGCAGACCCCCGCCTTTTTGTCTTTTGCATTGGCGTGGAAAATGTGGGGGAAGCCCCCATGTTGCATCCTACCATTATCGGCTTCTAAGAGATGAGTCTCCTGGAGATATATCACCTCCGCTCGGGAAGATCGAATCTCCCTCCAGGCAAAAGAGCGCTTGGCCGGGGAGTTAAGACCCCGGACGTTTAGGGAGAGGAGGCTGAGCGTCATCACTACCCACCCCCAGCCCCCGCAACCCACCCCCCGGACCCAAAATGAAGTGTACTAAACCAATAGAGACTAACGAGTCTCTTGGGGGGGACTGAAAGAAGATAAAAGGAGGACGTTAGAATGTATCCGGAGTTCCGGGTAGAGAGAAGGAGTGACAGAGAAGATATTTAGAGAGGAGAGGGGAATAGCAGGGAGACAAGGAGGGGTAGGAGCGATAGAATCATGGGAAACAGGTGGAAAGGAGACACACAGTACTACAATGCGAAACATATACACATATATGTAAACAGATTAGGTATCTTTTTTTTTTAAAGATACAGACTGGGGGAAAGAGTCCGCCCCTTCAGGGGACACAGCACAGTGCCCTTCAGATAGACCAAACCAAAACGAAACAAGGTAAGGCTATCTACTTGGGCTACTCTAAAAGGATATACAGAGCCGGTCAGAAGAGACCCGAGTAAGTGGTATGGGATCAGTTATGCGACCCCCACATCTGGTAGGTTGGTATCTCTTGATTCTCCTTCAGTACGCGGAGAGCGTTGTGGCGTAGTGGAGGAGAGGCGCCATTCCTTCAGGGTTTGGCACAACAACGTTGGTGATGAGAAAGTATGTCTTCTGCCCTGGTACCGGAAATTCAATGACACCGGGGATCCCCATGCATACATCATCCCACGGTCGCGTAGAATTTTGCAGCTGGATGCAAATGCACGACGCCTGGCAAGGGTGCCAGGCGACAAGTCTGGAAATGTTGCAAGTCCTTTGTAAGGATCAGGTAGCGCTGGGCCTTGCCTCATTCTTTTCAGTAGTCGGTCCACCACTCCCGGTCGGACCATGTAAACCAGAATGTCTCTCGGCACTTTGTCTGGGAGGTGTGTGGGTTTCGGTATCCTGAACGCTCGTGCGATCTCCAGGTCAGATGTCGGGGTGTCCGGGAGTGCCACCATTAAAAACTTTCCCACCAACACCGGGACGTCGTTTTCTGTGTCTGATTCGGCGACTCCTCTTAGTTTAAAGTTATTGCACCGCATTTTATCCTCCAGGTGGTGTAAGGTGGCCTGCACAGCCCCCATGTCTTTATCTAGTTCGTCGTGGCTATCTGCCAGGTCATTATGGGCTTTGGCTATGTCGCCCATCTTCCCCTCAAGCCGATCCGTTCTCTCGCCCAGGGCACCCAGCTCCTCTCTGAGTGAGCCCACCAGGACCCTCATATCCTCCATTATGGATTGTCTGAGTGAGCCCAAGAGGGAGCGCAGCATCCCCTGTGTCACCAGGGCATCATCTCCCGAGCCGGTCTTTGGCCCTGGAGACCGGGGGCTTGGAACAGTGCGGGTGAGTGCCCCTAGGCGAGGGGAAGCTGTTGTACGCGCTGTAGAGGGGTCGCTTTCCCGCTCCCGCTCCGGCGCCATCTTAGAGGGAGAGGCCCGCCTGGAATCAGCCGCGTAGTAGTCAGTGACCTTATTTTCGGTCTGGCGGCGTTTGGAGGCTGCGCGGGGCATTGTCCCGGTGTCCGGGGGCTGTCACCGACCTGATAGTACTGTTCTTGTGCGTCTGGGCGTCCGTGCAGGGTGCTTGGGTGCCGTTTCTCGGGTCTCTGCTAAGGAGCTCCTTTAGTGTGCGACCGGCGCCATCAGCAGCAGGTCCCGCCCCCCACTTTGGCTGACTTTAAGAACGGAGATGGAAATTTTATATTCCACAATGCCCATTTCTTCTGATATTTGGTTTGTAGGCCATTTCTAATAGCGAATGAATATTCAAAAGAATTATGAGATGCAATTCTGTCTATGACATCCTGTATAGATGGGACTGTAGACTCTCTCCAAAGTGAGGCAATCATAGTTTTTACTGTTAAAAGAATATGAATCGTAAGTGGCCTTATACGTTTTGGAAGAGAATCCAACCCACCCAAAAGCAACACTAACTCAGGAGATAGAAGAACCTCAATTCCAGAAATATCTTTAATTAGATGCCTTATGTCTCTCCAAAATTTTTTAAGGAATTGACAACCCCAGAACACATGAGTCAGATCAGCAGTTTGGTTACAGTTCCTCCAGCACATCGGGGAGTTGAGTGAATTAAACTTATTTAGCTTCAACGGAGTAAGATACCTTGAATACAATTTAAATTGGGTCTCAATAAGGGAGATGCACGGTACCTGTGTATACATAAGATCAAAGGACTTGCCAAGTTGTTCAGTATTTATAGAGATGTTCAGGTCTTTCTCCCATGCTATTACATTTGAAGATTTCACATAGACCGAATCTAGGTTAATGTCCTGATATATGTTTTTCAACTTCCAAAAAAAGGTACTCTGCGGGAACTTCAAAAGTTGTGTCACATTGTGAGGAAGAGAGAATACCAGTTTATGGCTCAACAGAATGCGATGAATCTCCTCCCAGGTTTTAACTTCTATGTCTTCCAGACCATAAGTGTTTTGTAGGACCGCAAAGGGAATCAACCCTCCTCTGCCATCCAAGATGTTAGATATAAAACCAATCCCATGGTCTTTCCAGGATTTAAGTTTCAGGTTTGCCGAAATATAGTTTAATATATCAATTGGGATCCAAGTAGGTGGATGAGGTTGAAAGCTTTTCAATGATTTGGAAACAAACAATCTCCAGGATTGAATAGAGGCTTTCACTAACGTTTCTTTCGGAAGAGGTTTGTTTTTATCACAAAGGAAGGAAAGAAGCTGTGGACCAAGGCCTCCCTTTAGCATATTTTTATCTTCAAGAGTAAGCCAACTTGGTCTATCGCCTGTCTCCCACCATGATTGACTCAGTTTTATGATAGTGGAGTGATGATATGCGATAAGGTTGGGAACAGCCAGACCTCCTCTAGACCTCCCTTTCTCCAGGGTAGTCTTAGCCACTCTTGGTTTTTTCTTATCCCAAATGAATCTCGTCAGTTGAGTTTGTAATTTTGCCATCCATTGTCTGGACACAGGTAGGGGTACAGAATGAAAAATATAGAGAAGTTTCGGTAAGATAAACATTTTAAATGAGTTTATTCTTCCCAACCATGAAATATCAATTTTGGAAATATGAAGAACATCGTCCTGAATGACTTTGTAGATATAATTAAGATTAACGTCTACAATCTTAGATAGGGATTTGGTCAAATAAATACCTAAATATTTTATAGATTCTTTTTCCCACGAGAGAGAGTGTTCACGTTTTAACAAGTCAAGGAGGTCCTGATCTATATTTAAGTGTAACACCTGAGTCTTTTTCAAATTGATCTTATAATGGGAAATTCGAGAAAATTTATCAATTGTGTCAAGGAGATATCGTAAAGAATTTATGGGATCAGTCAAAGTTACCAGGATATCGTCAGCAAATAAACTAATCTTAAATTGTCTCATAGAAATGGGAATGCTTTTTATCAAAGGATGATTACGTATTGTTTCCGCTAACGGCTCAATAAAGAGGTTAAAGAGAGAAGGGGAAAGGGGACAACCTTGACGTGTACCATTCGTTAGCAAGATGTCTTTTGACAAAAAGTTATTTGTTATGATTTTCGCACTCGGATTACAATAAAGCGAATGAATTAAGTTAGTTATATTACCCCCAAAGCCAAACCTCCTCAAAACCTCAAAGAGGAACCCCCAGTGGACCCTGTCGAACGCTTTCTCCGCGTCGACAGTGACCACTAGGGTTGGAGTCCCAGTTCTCTCTATAAAATCTATTAAATTTAACGCCCGTCTCGTAGCATCTGATGTTCCCCTTCCCTGAACGAAACCCACTTGATCCCCGTGAAGGAGTGTCGAGATAACTTGTTTTAGTCTGTTATTTAAAGTTTTACTAATAATTTTTAGATCTGAATTCAGGAGCGATATGTGTCTATAGTTAGCTACATTCTCAGTGTCACCCTTATCTTTTGAGATAACCGTTATCACTGCTTCTTGCATTTCCTTGGGAAGACTACTCTGGTCAGTAGTGAGGAAATTGATTAACCTAGTTAAATATGGGACAAGGATATCTTAAAAGGCAATATAGTGTATTCATTCTGTAACCCATCAGGCCCGGGAGACTTAAATTTCTTTAGGGACGCAATAGTATCAGAGATTTCAGCTTCAGTGTAGGGTAAGTTTAGGAATTTTAACTGGTCAGATGTCAAAGAAGGAAGTTGAATAGAGTCTAAAAACGAAGCCATTTCCACAGCACAGGGATCAACTTCCCCGGGCTCCTTTCTTAAGTTATATAACTTCTTGTAATAAACTTCAAAGGCATCTGAAATTTCCGCAGGGGATTTGACTATAGAATTAGGTTTATTCCTGATCTGTAGAATTCTCGTTTTGGCCCTTCGTATTTTTATCAATTTGGCAAATAGTTTGGAGGGTTTGTTGGTACAATTATAAAAATTAGATTTAGTAATGTGGGAAACCTTATCAAATTCCGCAGTTAAAAGGGATTTTAGTTCAACCCTCAATTTAAGAATGTCACCAAAGATGGAATTTTTCTTGGTCCGAATCACCTCCGATTCCAAGTCTTTAATCTTACTTATGATGGAAGCCGTATCTTTAGTTAATTTTCTTTTTAGGAGAGAATTTAATTGAATTAGATGACCTCTAATCAGTGCCTTATGGGCAGTCCATAAAGTTGGAATAGGCATATCTCCCAAATCATTTTCTTTAAAGTAATATTGTAATATACTTTGAATTTTAAATTTATAATCTGGATGGTGGTATAGAAAAGAATTTGCTCTCCAGAGTTTCCGCCCACTATAAGAAGCCCCATCTGTAGTAACGAAGATTATCGGAGAGTGATCCGACCAAGATCTAGGAAGTATTTCTATTGATTTAATCTTCTGCAAGGAATTGATATCTGTCAAAACTAGATCTATCCTAGCAAAGGATTTATGCGAGTCAGAAAAATGAGTAAATTCTATAGATGACGAGTTTATGCATCGGAATGCATCATAGAATTCCTCCTGGTTAAATAATGGATCAAGCTGGACATTGGTATTCCTGGCTTTATTGGATGAGTCAAACATAGCATTAGGAACCGCGTTAAAGTCCCCAAAAATGAAGAGGTTGCCTTTCTTATGATCATGGATAGTCCTGAACAGTTTTTTTAAAAATGAAATTTGACCTTTGTTAGGAGCGTATAAATTCACAAGTGTGTGAGGAGTATCATTTATTTTACATATCAGGATAAGATATCGGCCCTCATCATCTCTATGGACCTCAAGTTCTTCAAATTTAAGAGTATCCCTAATCAAAATGGCAACTCCAGATTTTTTTTTCTTGTTAGAGGAGAAATAGATATGAGGAAATAGTTTATTCGTAAACTTTGGTGGATTTTCTAGGCAAAATTTAGTTTCCTGAAGTCCTGCCAAATCAATTTTATGTCTCGCAAGTTCTTTCCATACATGGAACCTTTTTTTGAGGGGTATTTAACCCATTGACATTTAGTGAAAGGTATCTGGTGGTCATTGTCTCAATGAAGAATTAAAAATGTATGTAAGCTAGCTGCAATGAAAGTATGAAGCTGAGGAAGTGTGAGGGAGAGGGAAGGGAGAGAATTAGGAGGGAAACTAAACTACTACAGGTAGGTAAAGAAACAAACTATTAAATGAAGCAAACTATAATACAGAATGTAACTAGTAATAAGAACTATGTAAGTATCAATACTATAAGGAAGGGTTCAAGGGAACCGTTATTCAAGTTCCTGCAAGACTAATGTTTTGGCCATTGGGCCTAATTGGACCTTAAATCTTTAAAGTGTCAAACAGAGCTACTTAAGACCCGTCAAGTATAAGTTAGATGTAAGTTTCTCAAAACTTTCAGTCCCTCAGACTTATCTTCAATAACAAAAGATTTCTGTTTGTATGTAAAAATAACACTAGTGGTCGGACAACCCCATCTGTACAAGATCTCCTTAGCACGTAGAATGTCCGTTACAGGCTTCAAAGATTTCCTCTTCAGCATCGTGTCTTTAGAAATATCTGTGAAGATTTTAATCCCGTCGTAAGGTGGAGGTAGGGATTTATTATCTCTTAAGAAAGTTGTCACTTTATCTCTGGTTTGATAGAAGCTAAATTTAGCTATCACATCCCTCGGGACATCATCCGAAAGATGCGAGGGCCTTGGCAATCTATGGGCTCTTTCTATAAAATACTCCATATTTTCCAGTGAAGGAGCAATTTTTCTAGTGAGAGATTTCACGTAATTAATCAAGTTATCCTGCTTTATCCTTTCGGGAATTCCTCTAAATTTCAGGTTATTCCTGCGGTCCCGGTCCTCTCTATCTGCTAACCTATCCTTCAGAACTTTAATTTCATTAGTCACCCTGTCTTGAGATTTTCTAGAGTCAATGCACTCCGTTTTTAATTCCTCAATGGCTTTCTCTGTTTTTTCTTTTCTGGAAACTATCGAGGCCACCGAATGTTTAATCTCATCAATGTCGTCGTCTCTCAAAGATTTTTTAAAATTAGCAAATACTTTAACCAAGAAATCTCTATCTGATAGTTGTCCATCGTCAAGGTTGGAGAGAGGATCTGTGTCTTTCCTTGAGGTCTTCATTCTTTGTCTCACCGGGCTCTTGGTTTGAGGGTCTCGAGCTGAGTCATAATCTTCCTGAAAATTAGAGCCATCATGTGATCTGGATATAGTTTCCATTTCTTTTCTTTTTGAGTTTGCCTGGGTAGATTCATAAATCATAGGTGTGGATATCCATTCTTCTGAACTATTCTCCACTGGTAAGGAATCTTTACTGCCACTTTGTGACTGGTTATTATGGTAGGCCGAGGAAGGCATAGTGTTCGCACTCTGTGGACTAGCCTCCACCAGTTCACCAGTGGAATTTTTGGAAGTAACGTTTGGTTTAGGTTTGGGAGACATTAGGACTAGTATACCGTATAAATTGAGGTATATAAATTAAGAAATTAAGAATATCAAAGTATGTATAGTAAGTCTCTATAGCCAGCTCCAGTAAACTATATTGAGCCAAAAACAATTACAATTAGGTAATAGACTTCCACAATACTAGAGCCAAGGAACAGAAATGAAGTACAATTATCTGTAAATACGGACTCAGAGTATAAAGTAAATAGCTCTCTCCCCCAATTAGAAGATGAAAAGATCACCCACCCAAGACCCAACAACTACCACCCAAACTAACTTTATCCACAAGAAACAGAGTCAAACATCAATATGCAGATCAATATAAAGGTGTACCCCAACAGCACATCCCCATAAAAGAATAGCTGTTTAGTTGACTCCTCAACACCGGAAACCGTCTACGAAGCTCGGATACGTTTGAGGCTCGCCGACCCCGCTTGATTGAAGAGATCCCTTCCAGGAGTGGTCGGATCATGTAGAAACCTCAGACAACAGGATCCATCTACGTAGCTCGGATACGTTGGAGGCCCGTCGACCCCGCTTGATTGAAGAAATCCTTCTTGGAGATGTAGTAGCACGCAAAGATGGAAGAAGTTATAAGGCAACAGCTTGCAAAAAAACAAATGAGTAGCAAAAAAGAGTCTCCTGAAGTCTCAGTGTAACACTAGGACTAGAAAGGTTATATATCTCCCCTTCAGACTCATGAATTGTCCAATATGTAGAATGGTATTATCCCCACCCTATGCAAGTATGTAACTAAGCAAGGAGCACCCAAAATAGTATGACCAGATAGTCTATGAAGAAGGCTGCAGAGATGTCTCAGTCTAGTCACTTATATTAAATCTCCTCAATCAGGACAGCAGCTCATCTTTTAGTAGATCCCCCACGCCTCCTGTACCTGTCACTGTTGCTTTCCAAATGCATATGAGGGAAAATTTACCTCAGAGGTCCGGATCTTACAGTGAGGAAAATCCGTTTGTGTAGTAAATTGGCATCCTCTGGGAAAGCTGCAATCAGCAAATCAAAGATGGCGTCTCCACTACTCCCCTGAGAGAAATGGCAGTTTCCTTCACAGAATAGCAGAAAATGGTCTAAGAACAAACTTAATAGACCAAAACAATAAAATCTCCAAAAACTAATGAGAGAAGTGAATAAAAAAAGCCCATGTCAGAGATAGCATAGGCTGTATATTGAAAATAAAGCAGAATAAGATATTGATAAATATATCACCAAGACAAGATCTTCTGGTCCAGAAAGACGAAGTCCAATATTACTTCAGTAAACTGTGACCTGTGTTGTCAATTTCAGATGATTTATGGGTGACAGGAGTATTATTATGAAGCATTCAGTGATCACAAAATGGCGCCACCTTCACTCTCATGTGAGGAAAAAAAAACAAAAAAAAACAAACAAACAAACAAATAGACTTCAGGCAGTGTCTTGAGGTAGAAATCATTACAAATTCAGCCGAATAAAGGTAAAAGCCAGTATAATTTCAGAATTACGAGCTGAAATGTCAATTCCTGACTTTTAACAGACAACAGGAGGATATTATTATGAGGTGACCAGTAGTCTTAAAATGGAGCCTCCATCACTCCTCTGAGCGGCCAGATTTCAAGGTGTCCTGAGGTGAATTCCTCTCAGAATTGATCTCAAAAGGGTTCAAATGAAGCCCAAAGATTAGATCTTACAGGTCTTGCCACTTTGATGAGACAATTTGCCTTTAAAAAGGCAAAAATTCCCAGTAGCTTGTCTGTGGGCACAGGAGCTCAGCGATCCACGTCCTCACATGCTGCTGCAGGCCACGCCTCTCTAAAGGCAGCATTTCTGAAGCCAACAGCTTGCAGGTGGTCAAATTCAAGCACTTAGTTTCTCATGGCTAGGAGGAAATGGCCTTTCACTTGTCCACATCTGAGAGACGGAGGGCTGGCTGCTGTGCTGAGACACAGTTGAGTATGGTGCCCCCGGCAAACTGCTTATCTGGGAGGGAGGTGCAGGTGAAGATGTAATGTTGCCTTGATCCAAAGGTGCTCTCGATGTCTGAGAGAGCTTAACACCAGCAGCATTGTCCACTTGAAAACCAAGTGACGACCTGCCAATCACACTGCCTGTTGCAGGTAAAGAGGTGGAAGGTGTACGTCCAAAAGCATGTGTGACAGATGTCCCCACAGTCACAGACGATGAAGAGCACACGGATGCACTTGATGGGGCAGACGGTGGTAGGCCTGCCCCGCTAGGCCGCATTCTAGCACAGTGAGCTTCCCACTGCGACTTGTGCTTCGTGTCCATGTGGCGGTTCATACATGAAGTACTCAAGCTAGTGAGTTTTTGGCCTCAACTCAAAGATTGGTGACAAATCTTGCAGATGACATGAGTTGGGAGATCCTTGGTGATGTCAAAAAAGGCCTAGGCTAGGCAAGGGTTAGAGCCCATGCGAGCTGTAGAGCCAGCACGACTTCCGCTCAGAGGCAGAGTTGTGGCTGCGGATGTAGTTGTTGGCGTGCTTCCAGTGCTCCTTCTATGTCCAGGAAGGCGCAACCTAACCTCGTCGTCAGTAGCATCCTCCTCCACCTCCTGTGCTGACCTCATCGACTGGCTGACTGTGGGTTGACAGTAAATGGGATCTCCAACCTAATTATCATCCTCTGTGTTCTCACACCCCTCTTCCTGCCTTGACCGATAACTTAATTTGTCAATCAAATCCGGTATCTCAGTCTCATCAGCATCATCCTCCTGGTGTCCACCAACAGTATGTACTGTTAGGGAATGAGGGTCTGTATAAAGGTCAGAAGCTTCTTCATCTGGGCCTGAATCTGACTCACAAAGCTTCTGGGCATCAGGGCAGATCATTAACTCGTCTGGACTCCCTGCAGTTTTGGAGCAGACCTCTGATTCCCAAGCTATTGTTTGACTGAACAGCTCTGCAGACTCAAGTATGTCTGTTACCCCAGATTGAGTAGGGCGGCTGGACACTTGGGAGCTTTGAAGAATCAAGTGTGATTGGTCTGACACCTCAGATGACTGGAGGGTTTATGATGTAGAAGTTGAAGTGGAGGAGAGGCCACTTGATGGAGCGCTTGAGATCCATTCAAGAACCTGCTGTTTTCTTGCCTCACTATTCATCTAGGGGCGCTATTCATCTAGTGGTTCAGAAGCATTGTACTGTGCGGCCCAATGCTCAGGCAGCAGAGCGGTTGGGTGGTTTTCAGACACTCTGCATCATGTGTATCAGTGTGAATGGTGCTCTATGCAAGCCCATAGTATGCATGGCAAGTCGCCTCCCACACCTTGCTGGTTGAGGTGATTTTATCAGCCTGCACCTGGGCTTGCTTCACATTTGGGCTCTGACTGCATCCTGTAAGTGCAATTGATTTCTGTTTTTGGCATGGATGGCAAGATTTTTTGATGCTGCTTTTTTTCTAGTAGTTTTTGTACAGTTTTGATAGGACTGATGAGCATGGGAAGCCGTGACGTGGCCAATACATGAACCAATATCCCATATATAAAAGTTTTTTATTTATCATGTAAAAAACTTTTTGCACTTTTTTATCCATCCAGGGTGCAGTTGGGCCCCTAGGGGCGCTATTCATCTAGTGGTGCAGAAGCATCGTACTGTGCGGCCCAATGCTCAGGCAGCAGAGCGGTTGGGTGGTTTTCAGACACTCTGCATCATGTGTATCAGTGTGAATGGTGCTCTATGCAAGCCCATAGTATGCATGGCAAGTCGCCTCCCACACCTTGCTGGTTGAGGTGATTTTATCAGCCTGCACCTGGGCTTGCTTCACATTTGGGCTCTGACTGCATCCTGTAAGTGCAATTGGTTTCTGTTTTTGGCATGGATGGTAAGATTTTTTGATGCTACTTTTTTTTCTCACTTCCAAGTGGTATCGATGGTCGTGTCCGTAAGAAAGGGATCATATCCGATTGGCTACGGAAAGAAGTAGAAATCTTATTTTGGCTGGAATATTGTCTATCTTCAGCAGATGTTAATGTAGCTTTAGCATGTACACCACGGACACAAACTTTTTTTCCCTTTCCACCACGCCTAATCCCATTTCCACCAGCAGCAGGCCTTTTGTAACTCATTTTGTATGTGAAAAAATTGGGAGCAGTACAGTTGTTTTACCAAAAAAAGGTGAATGACAATCAAGCAGAGGTGACTGAACCAACACTGCTACTAGGCCCAAAGTGAGACCTGGGCAAGGTGCAGTTAAAAATTAGTATGAAGTACTCTGGCAGTTTAGTAGATTGTATTACAAGTGGCCTACACTAATAGTTTTTGGCATGCTGCGACTTGACCAGAAGTCAGATGTGGCCAACGTGCAGTTAAAAATTAGTAGGAAGTACACTGGCGGTGTAGTAGATTGTATTACAAGTGGCCTACACTAATAGGTTTTATCACGCTGCGACTTGACCAGAAGTCAGATGTGGCCAAGGTGCAGTTAAAAATTAGTAAGGAAGTACACTGGCGATGTAGCTTTTCACAAGTGTGCTACACTACTGTGTAAATCACACTGCTACTAGTCCGAACAAATTGCTGAGACTAGCAGCAGCAAAAAAATGCCTACTTAAGACAGGTGGTGTAGCTTTCTTAACAGCAGTGCTACATTACCTGCCCTAAAGGACTCCCAGAGCTAGATGTGGCCAGATGCTGTGAAAAAGACTTGTACAGCACTCTGGCACACACATGCCTGGCAAAAACAAATAGGGACAGCTTTAATCTAGCCCAAAGGGCTGTAGTTAAAACTAGTCCCTGCTTCTATGGAGTAGATCTGAAAAAGGGCTGTTACAGACTTAGTCCCTAGTCCCTACTCCTATGATGCAGCTCTTACAAGAGCTGATTCTGCTAAAATTCGCACCCTCCCCCAGCCCCTACTCCCTAAACATATCTATCTAACTAAGTATTAGCTCTGTAGCTGAATGGGATAGTAGAATTGTGAGTTTTGACTGTATGGCGCCCACAGCAGCAGCAGTGCCGTTTGAAACACAGCTACAGCAATGAGAAAATGGTGGCGATGAAGAAAATGGCCGGGTCTTATAGGGCAAGGACATGTGACATACACAGCCAATGATGCCGGACCTTGCTTGTGCAAAACATGCCCTTTACTGTGTTTCACTGTGATTGGCCCAAAGCCTTCACTGCACCACTCTACAAGCGGTCTGGAGAAAATAAAAAAAGAGCTCCATCACTTCAGCAGCACTGATCTGAACGCCTACCCCCCCCGCACACTATACACTGAAAATGGATATTGACATTGAATAACAGTATTAGTGTGAAAAGCCATGTATGCTTTTGGTGATTGAAGCGTTATCGAACATAACCTAGAACTGCCGAATTTGAAGCTAATTGCTCTAATTCGACGAATGATTCGAACACCACCCAAAACAGGTCGAATTTGAGATTGGCGAACATTTCGAATTGAACATCGCTCATCTCTAATTTTAACACATTATTTTATTGTGCTCTGTATTTCAGAGGAATCACAATAAGGTCGTAGAGAACATCTAAAGTGAATTTCTTGGAGAAAATTATGCAAACAGGCGGATGCAATTTTGCCTGATTTGCTGCTTTCTAGTAAAGGTCTTTGGGATTGAAATCACTTGCTTTGTATTCACATTGAGTGGATTGTATGTAGCAGTCTTAGTACACTGAGATATGAGAACTGTAATTGTGTGTTCTCTGCTGAGCTGACACATCTCTTCAGATAATAGCTGTAATTAACATGGTACGAAGAATATAACCTTTCCTAAAGTATTATATCAGGTCTACAATATGGGGCAACATACATTAATCAATGTTGACATCAGTTTTAAATAGATTAAAAAAAAACAAAAAAAAACTTTTCCTTTAATAAACCAAGATATATAGGCTAAACCTAATAAACTAATTAAGTAATGGATCAAGAAGCAACACTGGAGCGCACAGCTGTTCAGCATAATTGTTACACTATGATACACCGCCAGGGAATCATTTTGATTTTTGTGTATAACATGTAGATTATATTATTGCTGAGAGGAGCTACCACAATTTGCAAGTGAAACACTGTAATGAACACTAATGCCCCGACACCTGTGGTTTCTTCACAATGTGACCATACATTAGAGAGTACACATACGTGGATTGAATTGCCTTAAATGAAATTGAAGCATGGAAATTGTAAACTAAAGGTGTTTGTAATTATACAGCATTATATGCCATGGTAGAAATATATTGATGCTACACATAGGTATGTAATCATGGAATAAAAATTATATTAAAAAAGTGCAAATGCTATATCCAATAAGGCAATGTTATATTGTTTTCCAGTGGTGGGTTTCACACTCGAAGAACAAAAAATAAATATAAGGCTGTCAAAGATTCCATGTATTATATAGCTGGATAAGCATCTAGGATCATCCCTCATAAACCATCTATTTGGGAATTTAGGCTATAAGAAGGTAAATAAAGTGATAGTTTGATATTTGCGCTTTGATGTTTTACTCCAAAGAAATCCACATTTTTCCTAATACATAAAGGAGCTGTTAAGATTCATAGGCCGGACACTTATCTTTCTGAGACTCTGCCTCCAGAGATTGTTTTTAATCAAAGGTGGCATTATCATTGTGAGATGTTGATCAAGAGAATAGACTGTTAGTCATTACATGTCTCACTCTGGTAAATCTCTCATTCATTTAAAATAGTCTCTGGAGGCATAGTCTCATGGTGGGTTTACACACACCAATTTATCTGTTCAATCTCTGAACCAATCTCTGGTTGCAGTGAAGTCATGGATACATTGCTCCATGTTGTACACAGCCACAAAATGGAGCAATGTATCCATGATTTCACTGCAACCAGAGATTGGTTCAGAGATTGAACAGATAAATTGGTGTGTGTAAACCCACCATAAGGGAGATTAGAGTCCGTCCAATAAATCTTAACCGCTTATTTTCATACTAAGAACAATGTGGAATTTTCTGGTGTTACTGGTGTTACTGGATCATGAGTTCATGATGAGTGCTTGAGCTAAAAATCAGATTAGCAATCACTTATTTTTAACCTTGTATTTAGAATACACATATTTTTCACTTTAATATGAATTTTATATATTTGAACAGCAACAATATGTTTTCTTATGACCTTAAAGGGAACATATCACCTGGAATTAACCCCCTGACCTATCACTAGCTGTCCCTATACCTTCCTAGGTGCTCCCTAACCATCTCTCTTTGTTGTAAAACTGCCCTGTAAAGATGAAGAAAAATGACTTTGAACTTACTACACGTCGCTCAGTCAGGCAACTGGAAAGGCAGCTCCAGGCGCCGTTCTCCCCTCCTCGCTGCTTCACTACACACCCCACTGAGCATCATTATTCTGTATTGATCGCCTACTGTATTTGGAATCTCCTGCCCTCCTTTCCTCCTATGATGCACCGGCCGGTACCTCACATCCAGCCAGGTGCATTATGGGTCCGATCACGTGATTGGCCCTGGTGCATTATGGGCTGGATAACGTGATCTAACCGGCTTCAATATGCCCATTGCGCATGCGCGGAGCTGGGCCGATCACATGATCTGGTCCATAATGTACCAGGGTCGATCATGTGATCGGGCCCATAATGCACCGGGCCGGATGTGACTTACTGGTTGGTGCATCATAGGAGGAAAAGAGGGTGGGAGATTCCAAATACAGGAGGAGATCAATACAGAATAACTACGCCCAGCGGGGCATGCGGTGAAGCAGCAAGGAGGGGATAATGGAGCCTGCAGCCGCCTTTCCAGTCTCCTGAGAGAGTGACAACCAGTAAGTTCAAAATCATTTTTCTTAATCTTTACAGGGCGGATTTATAACAGAGAGGGATGGTTAGGGATCACCTAGGAAGGTGTAGGGACAGCTAATAATAGGTCAGGGGGTTAATTACAGGTGACAGGTTCCCTTTAATAAATCATAATGTTCAGTATTAATAGAAGAGATGAAATCAAGATATACAATATAAATATTGTCTATGGAAGAAAAGAAAATTCATCTGACTTAAACAAACTGAGTTTTGGAGTATCCACTAAGCCAGTGTTTCCCAACTCCAGTCCTCAAGGCACACCAACAGGTCATGTTTTCAGGATTTCCTCATCATTACACAGATGATGGAATTATCCCCTGTGCAAGTGATTAAATTATCACCTATGCAATCCTAAGGAAATCCTGAAAACATGACCTGTTGGTGTGCCTTGAGGACTGGAGTTGAGAAACACTGCACTAAGCAAATGAAAATCAATATATCAATAACCGCCAGTCTTATTACTGAGTGGAAACCTTTGAAAAATGCTTTCACTACTGGAAAACCCATAACGCTCAAAAAAACTTGATGTAGCTGCATTTACAGCATTTCATTATTGTTGCCCATTGCTTTACTTTTTCTTATGTTTATCTGAGAAGGCCAAAATCAGTTGGATTTCAAATTGTAAAAGTAGCAGGACATATTGCTCTTTTTATTGGGGTTCTCTGATCAGGGTATATATGGGCCATAATATCTCTGGTTGGAAAACATACTGTAGATCTAGACACACATCCAACGCTTCATAATATGAATGAATCCGGTGGAAGTGAAACTGGGGAGTCACTTGTAAAGAAGGACCTGAGTGTGGATGATAGTCTAAACAGAAGCATTAAATGTCAGTAAGCTGCATATAAAGCTAATGGTATATTGTAGTGGTAAATACAGAGAATAGTTCTGGTCACTAGTTCCTACAAAAAAATGGTGTGACGCTGGAGAAGGTACAAAGAAGAACAACAATGCTGATAAGAAGCTTCAAAATATTTTATCAGCAAAGTTTAAGAACAATACAATTATTTTTTTCTGGAAAAAGGCTTCCGTCTTATAGATTTCTGGTTTCTAATAACTAGTACTGGGTAAAAATAATACAAAAATTATGGCTGCAATAATTGAATCACAATTCCAATATGTCACCTCTGCAGCCAGTCACTGAGCTCTGTAACTGTGCAGCTCGAGATGGAAGAGCTGCTGAGTGACGTGCAATGAAGTCCTCATGTCACTGCTGAAGCCAGAAAACAGAGAATGGAGCAGCCTCATAAAGGCAGCTTTGAACTGATGGAGGGTGAGTAATATTTGAATTTGCTGAAGGCAAAAACATGAGTGTTTATTTTATACATAGATATCTTGTCCAAAACTATAGTAAATAAGTTTGTTTCTGGCAGTGTTTCCCCAACGCCAGTGCTTAGGGCCTCCAAGATTTGTTTAGTATTGCACAGGTCAGAGAAAATGTGATCTATTTGGGTCCTGAGAACGTGATCTATTTGGGGCCTGAGAACTAGAGTTGGGGAAACAGTGGTCTATGTTCTGGTCTATGGTAGCAAGACAAGTGGTATTCCCTGCAGGTATAAGATTTCTTTACAGCTATTTCTGTTTTTAATCCATGTAGAAATGCAAACATTGATTTTTTCATTGGGGCTTTTTCTTATTGTTAGTTACTAGATGGGTGCCCGATGCTATTGCATTCGGAAGGCAGCAGCCATCTCTCCCCCATATACTCTCCCTAGTCCGTTCTCTCTCTACCCCTGTGTGCTGTCTGCTCCACTCTGTGCTCTCTCCTTTGACTTGTCTCCCCAGTGCACTGTCTCTCTCCCCTTTGTGCTTTCACCTTTGACCTGTCTCCCCCCTGTCTGCTCTATCTCTCTCCGCTGTCTGCAGTCTCTTTCCCCTGTGCTGTCTTTTCCCCTTGTGTGCTTCTTTCTTGGAACTGTCTCCCTTATGTGCACTATCTCTCTCCCCTGTGTGCTCACCCCCTGTGTGTTTGCCACTCCCTCCTGTGCACTGACTCTGCCCCCTATGCACTGTCTCTGTAACCATGTGTGCTTAGATGTGTCTGGGATGGAGCTACGGGTGGTGTGGAGCATTGGGTCTCTGCATTGACTAAGTGTCACGGCGGTTGCGGGTGGCATTGGGTGCAGGCCCCTGCGGTACTGCTGGCGATAGTGTGCAAGAGGCCATTACTACCAGTGAGCGCCATATTTGCACACCCATCACTAGGCTGCTGCAGTGCGTGAAGTCTGGGCAACATGATACCGGAAGTTGATGACAGGTCTTCACAATTATGTAAGTAGATTGATGCTTTTTTCTTTATCTTTCTTTTTTTTTTTTTTAAAACTAGCCTGTGTTTATTTTTCCTTGATAAAAATGCACATGTGTAAATCTGTTTTCCTTTATGGTTGTGTGTTTTATGTATACCGTATATACTCGTGTATAAGCCGACTTTTTCAGCCCAAAAATTGGGCTGAAAAGTCCCCCCCTCGGCTTATACACGAGTCATATACGTGGGGGCTGTGTCCGGGAGCAGGAGGAGGCAGGAGGAGGCTGGAGGAGGTGGGGGGAAGGCTGCAATATGAGCGGCTCGTGACGTGGAGCCGCTCATAACTTATTCATGATATGCACTGCATCCCCCGCCCATCCGCGGGGGGAGCAGTGCATATCGCCTTACAGCCCCCAGCACGGGGTATACAGCCCCCCCCCATCCCTCACAGTATGGCGCCCCCTTTCCATGCTGCCGCTGCTGTACAATAAATGCAGTGTTATTATCTTACCGGCTGTATACAGCCCCCCCCCGTGGTATCCAGGGCCCCCCGTATATACAGCCCCCCCGTGGTAACCAGGGCCCCCCTTGCTGCACCTGTAAAGGAAGAAGTCAGTATACTTATCGCTGCTGCCGCCGCCGCCGTCGCCGCTCCGCTTCTCGGTCACCGCGCTGCTCCGGGTCTTCACGCTTCCTGTTCCTTCTCCGGCGCTCAGGAAATGACGTCATTGTTCGAGCGCCGGAGAAGGAACAGGAAGCGTGAAGACCCGGAGCAGCGCGGTGACCGAGAAGCGGAGCGGCGGCGGCGGCAGCAGCGATAAGTATACTGACTTCTTCCTTTACAGGTGCAGCAAGGGGGGCCCTGGTTACCACGGGGGGGCTGTATACAGCTGGGGCCCTGGATACCACGGGGGGGCTGTATACAGCTGGGGCTGCTGTATACAGCTGGGGCCCCTGTATACTACCTATGGGGGGGGTCTGTATACCTCTGGAGCTGCTGCTGTATATACCCCCTAGGGCTGCTGCTGTATATACCCCCTGGGGCTGCTGCTGTATATACCCCCTGGGGCTGCTGTATACTACTACTGGGGATTCTGTATACTACTACTGGGGCTGCCGTATACTACCACTGGGGCTTCTGTATACTACTACTGGGGCTGCTGTGTATATACCCCCTGGGGCTGCTGTATACTACCACTGGGGCTTCTGTATACTACTACTGGGGCTGCTGTATACTACCACTGGGGCTTCTGTATACTACTACTGGGGCTGCTGTATACTACTACTGGGGCTGCTGTATACTACTACTGGGGCTGCTGTATACTACTACTGGGGCTGCTGTATACTACCACTGGGGCTTCTGTATACTACTACTGGGGCTGCTGCTGTATATACCACTGAGGCTGCTGTATACTACTATTGGGGCTGCTGTATACTACCTCTGGGGCTTCTGTATACTACCACTGGGGCTGCTGTATATACCTCTGGGGCTGCTGTATACTACCACTGGGGCTGCTGTATATATCTCTGGGGCTGCTGCTGTATATACCACTGGGGAGGCTGCTGTAACACTGCTGGGGCCTGTATGTACCACTGGGGAGGCTGCTTTATACCACACTTCTGGGGGCTGTATACTACCACTGGGGAGGACTGTACACCACTGCGGGGGCCTGTATACCACACTGCTGGGGGCTGTATACCTGTGCTGGGGTCCACCCTCAGCTTATACACGAGTCAATAGGTTTTCCCAGATTTTGGGGGCAAAAGTAGGGGGGTCGGCTTATACACGGGTCGGCTTATACACGAGTATATACGGTAATTTATATACCAAATCTAGTGATTCTAAAAAGGAATCCCGAAATTAGGTAATAAATTAATTCAATTGATTTGCAATGTGAAACATCTACGTAATAAAATTACAGTTAAAAAGCACAATTACCACGTTTCCCTTATAATAAGACAGGGTTCATATATAATTTTTTCGTTTTGGCTCCAAAACATGCACTAGGGCTTATTTTTAGGGGATATCTTATATTTTGTATTGGTATCACTGATTGGGTCGCCCATTAGGGAATAATGAATATTCATCCCTTCCCCCACCCATCATTCCACTCACTCTACAGTGTCAGCATCAGTTATTAGACTGTGCTAACTGCAAATGAATATTCAGACCCTTCTCAAACTTCTAACCCCACTCACCTCTCTGCCGGCATTAGTAATTGGCACTTGTGTTACTGAAAAAAATGAATATTTACCCACTTCCCTAACTGACCCTGATTCACTGATTTATTCACATTGCTATATCTCTGCCCAAGGATCTCAATGCAATGCTTTCACTAGCTTCTGACCTAAGCTTGTCAGTGTGTATTTCTATACTGCTGTTACACACAGGTGAGGAGAGCTGCCAGCCAGTCTAGGTATTGTGCTGTGATCCTCGGGTAGTAGTAAGTCTGACTTAATCACTGGAACCTGCACAGAGGGGTGGGTAAGGGAAGGGAGGTAATATTCCTTTTTTATTAACCCAAGTTCCAATCACTGAGACGGCAGAGGGGTGGGCTGGATTATGGGAGGGGAAGGGGGAAAATATTTACTTTTCATTTACACAAGTTCCAATTACTGATGTAGGAAGAATGTTGGGCAGGATTATGGGTGGGGAAGGGGAGAATATTCATTTTTCATTAACACAAATTTCAATCACTGATGCTGGCAGAGAAGGGTTGAATATTCATTACATTAACTAGCCAACATGAGAGTGCAAACTTAGGGGCTAACAGAAAAACGCACACCAATAAAAGTTACATATCTGAAACAGCTGCCCATGCGTTATTTCAGGATACTATTCATATAATGATCCACAACTAGGGGAAATTTTTGGAGTAGGGCTTATATTTTAAGCATGCTCCAAAAAGGTTGAAAAATCCTGCTATGACTTATTTTCTGGGTAGGTCTTATTTTCCAGGACACACAGTACTAAAACACATAGTTTGAAAAAAAGAACCTAACAAAACACTATAAAACACAAAAAATATATGTTCAGTCATACACATATTTTTATATCCCCTTCCCTCTCCCCCAAAAGAGAAAAATCAGCAAAAAACAATGGAAGAAGAAAATCTTTAAATAATTTGATTATTTTTTCATCACATATTTTTTTTACTGTAATTAATAATAAAGTCATTATAATATCATATCTACACTATTAATAAATCTGGACTGTATCCAATGTTTATCTAAAGGGAACTCATTATGTCACTTATTTAATATATATTTTTAATAAACAGCCAAGGCCAATTTGATTTGTGCAATGCCATTTAACGTGATAGGTTGTAGTATCTCTAGGTTATAGCATTTACAGCCTCATTGTTATTCATTGTGAATAGCTGATTTGTAAGGAACAGATTGTTCAATGCTGATGAGCTCAAAGACCAATTTAGCCATTGCTAATGAAGCAAATGAAAGAATCCAGATTATCCACTTGAGAATAGCTCTTAAATCCAACTTGAATTTCACCCTTACTTTATTAGAAAATCTTAGAATCATCAAGATGCCTAAACTATCATCTTCTATAATGTTATGTACTGCTGGAGTTTATTTTTTTATTATTTTTTTTTTTTTTTTTTTTATGAAGGACTGAATCTTTGGATATAATACAATTTTTTCATCATTTGTAGTATAAATTAGGTCTCCTAAAACAAAAAGCTTTTTTTCAGAACTCCAAATCTCACAAAATTCTTTGTACCATTCTTAATAAATATTTAGTTACTGTATATACTCGTGTATAAGCCGACCCGTGTATAAGCCGACCCCCCTACTTTTGCCCCCAAAACCTGGGAAAACCTATTGACTCATGTATAAGCCGAGGGTGGACCCCAGCACAGGTATACAGCCCCCAGCAGTGTGGTATACAGGCCTCCCCAGTGGTATACAGGCCTCCTCAGTGGTAGTATACAGCAGCCTCCCCAGTGGTATTTACAGGCCCCAGTAGTATATACAGGCCCCAGCAGTATTACAGCAGCCTCCCCAGTGGTATATACAGGCCCCAGCAGTATATACAGCAGCCCCAGTGGTATACAGCAGCCCCAGCAGTATATACAGCAGCCCCAGTGGTATATACAGCAACCAATTTTCATGTCTTGCCACAGATTCCCAATGGGATTTATAACTGGATTGTGTATGGGCCATTCAAACACATGGATCTGATTGGATTAAAATCATTCGTTGTAGCACTGACAGCATGCTTAGGTCTTTTGCAGCCTCTAACATGTTTTCATCCAGTATTCCTTTGTATTTAGCTCTATCCATTTTCCCATCAACTCTGACCAGCCTAGCTGTTCCTGCTGAAGAAAAGCATCCCTACAGCATGCTACTGCTACAATTATGTTTTTTTGTGAGGATTGTTTTCAGGGTGATGTGCAGTGTTAAGTTTCTGCCACATATTTCGTATTTAGCTCAAAAAGTTCTAACTTGGTCTCATCTGACCAGAGCAAATGTTAGCGGTGTTCCCTTTTTGGCTTGAAGGAGAAAGAACTCTGATCAGATAAGATCAAAGTAGAACTTTTTTGGCTAAATGAAAAATGCCATGTCTGGCAAAAAACTAACATTGCAAATCACTCTGAAATCACTAACCACACCATCAAGCATGGTGGTGGCAGGATTATGCTTTGGGCATGCTTTTCTTCAGCAGGGATGGTGCAACTGGTCAGTATAGATGGGAAGATGGGTGGGGCTAAATAAAGGGCAATTCTGGAGGAAAACCAGTTAAAGGGTGCAAAAGGCTTGAAATTGGGATAAGGGTTCATCTTCCAGAAGGACAATAGCCCTAAACAAACTAACAGAAGTAAAATGAAATGGTTTTGATCAAAGCATATTCATGTGTTTGATTGGCACAGTCCCCACCTAAATTGCATTCAGAATCTGTGGCAAGACTTGAAAACTGCTGTTCACAGACACTCTCTATCCAATCTCTCTGTGCTACAGCTATTTTACAAAGAAGAATGGGCAAAAATTTCAGCTCTTTAAATGTACAAAGCCAGTAGAGACATACCCCAAAAAACTTTCAGTAGTAATTGCAGCGAAACATATCCTACAAAGTATTTTGTCAGGGGGACTGAATAAAAATGCATATCACAATTTTTACGTTTGATTTTAAAAATATTTAGAAAACCATGTATCATTTTCTTAATGCTGGAGTCACACTGACATATGGCTCGTGGAAAGATTATTACTATTATTTATTATTACACCGCCATTATTTTCATTGCGTTTTAATGAGAAAAGAGGCACACATAGACTCAAACAATAATTATGAGCCATACAAGGCACAAAAAGGAACAGGTGGAGAGAGGACACTGCCCACGAGGGCTCACAATCTATAAGGAATGGGTGAGGGTATACTAGGAGAGGATAGAGCTGGTCATGTTGCGGTTTAGTGGACTGAAGGTCACTGCAAGTTGTAGGCTTGTCAGAAGAGGTGGGTCTTTAGGTTCCTTTTGAAGGTTTTAACGGTAGGCGAGACTCTGATGTGTTAGGTCAAAGAGTTCAAGAGTGTGGGGAATGCATGGTAAAAATCTTGTATGCAGTTGCAGGAAGAAGAGATAAGAGGGGAGAAGAGAAGGAGATCTTGAGAGGATCGCAGGTTGTGTGAAGGTAATTACCGGGAGACCATGTCACAGATGTATGGGGGAGACAGGTTGTAGATTGCTTTGTATGTAATAGTTAGAGCTTTGAACTGCAGCCTTTAGGCAGTGGGGAGCCAGTTTGGCAATGAGGAGAGGCTGGGGAACTGCGGGAAGACTGTTGCATTAGCCATGCAGCAGATTATAGGATAGATTGAAGGGGTGCAAGAGGGCTAGAGGGGAGACCAGAAAGTAGGAGATTGCAGTAGTCCATGTAGGAGATAATGAGGGGATGCACAAGTGTTTTTGCAGTTTTGAGGTCAAGAAATATGCGGATCCTGGAAATATTTTTGATTTGGAGTTGGCAAGAGGTGGCAAGGGCATGGATATGTGACTTGAAGGAGAGGGCAGAGTCAAGGATTACCTTACCTGATGAAGGCGGAGTATCTGCTGAAACATGTTGTGATATGCTGGAATAAACAAAGTATGATATACTAAAAACCATTTGTGCTCCTCCATCCTTTTGTAGCGCCCTCCTAAACCGCTAATCACCTCAAGTCACTGAATATGTGGAGCTTGGGTGAGTGAGCAGCCAAATGAATTTGATGGCTAGGTTTGTTAGGGTGGTAGAGTGGGATGGGGGAAAGATGATAAATCCTGTTTTGTCCATGTTTAGTTTTAGAAATTGAACAGAAAAGAAAGATGTAATAGCAGACAGACATTGTGGTATTTTGGTTAGTAAGGAGGTAATGTCAGGTCTAGAGAGGTAGCTCTTTGTGTCATCAACGTAGAGATGATACTGAAAGCTGTAAGACTCTATGAGCTGTTCCAGGCCGAAATCTGTAGATGGAGAAGAGTAGGGGTCCTAGAACTGAACCTTGGGAAACATCCACAGATAAAGGCGAGATGAGGAAGTGGTATGGGAAAGGGAGATGCTAAATGTCCAGTCTGTAAGATATTAAGAGATCCAGGAGAGAACCAAGTCTGTAATTCAAAGAGATCAGAGAATTTGTAACAAAAAAGAATGGGCGAACAGTGTAACAGTGTCGAAGGCAGAAGACAAGACCAGGAGAATTAGGACAAAGTCGTTTCACTTGCTTTTGGTGGTTAATAGGTCATTGGTGACTTTAGTTAAGACAGTTTCAGATTCTAAACAGTCAAAGAGGAGGCAGGAGGAGGGGTCGGAGGACAGTTCAACATGGGCATGCTGTTTCAGTAGTTTTGAGGCATAAAGGAGAAATATATGGGTGATATTTAGACACAGAGGGAGGTCTTTTTGAAGATAGGTGTGGTCGAGGCATGTTTAAAAGATGAGGGGAAAGACACCTTCTGTTAGTGATAGGCTGAAAAGATGGGTTAGGGTTGGGATGAACACTGTGGTAAGGTTGGGGTAAGGTGGGATGGGAGCTGGTCAACTGTGCAGGTGGTGAGATGTTTTCTTGACAGAAAAGAGGAGCGCTGACCTGTCATGGTGGAGTAGCTGGTTTTGGAAGAAAAGGGCTGATTAGTTATGAGGAGGGGCTGTGGGAATTCTGAGACAAAGCTTTCTTTGATGTTGTCAATCTTCTGCTTGAAGAATGAGGCCAAGTCTTCAGCTGAGATGAGAGCAGAAGGAAGAGGTGCTGGGGGATGGAGGAGATAATTTAAGGCATTGAATAGCTGTGTAGGGTTGTGAGTCAGTGAGGATATGAGAGATGAGAAGTATGTTTGTTTTGCATCAGTGAGTGTGGATTTGAAGTTGGTGATGGACTGCTTGTATGCAATGGAGTGCTCAGTAGAGTTGGATGTCTTCCATCCCTCAATGACTCTGAAGTCCTTCCTCAGTTCTTTAGTAAGGCTGGTGTGCCAGTGTTGTGCTTCATCTTCAGGGCTATGGGTTACTCAGGCCCAGTCCTTATTCTTTGCTTACAGGGGGAAAGTCACGGTGGTGGCCGTGGACCGGTTCCGTGGCCCTGGAGGGACCGCAAATAAAAAGGGAAAAAATAAAAATACAAATAACAGTTTGTCAGTGATGCCACCTATGGGATGCGGCCAGATATGACCACCGCTGCTTATCTCAGCTTCAGGGGATGATGTTGGGATGCAGCAGGATATTAAACCTTCCACTGATAGGGCTTGGATGATCCCTGAGCTGGGGATAATAATTGTTATTGGTGTTGATGGGGATGCAGGAATTAGCTCAAACAATGATGTGGAGACACAAAAGTAACAGTCTTTTCTTTACCTTTATGGTGGAACTCAGGTAGTACCAAGTACTGTTTTCTAAAGTTCACGGGGTCTGGAGCTTGGAGGTAATTTTAGGCTTTCCACCCCAGGCAAGTCCTGAGGCTTTCCTTTTAGATTGTGTCCGTTAGGCCCTGGCTGCATAAAGCAATGCTGTGACCTTCTCTGTTCTGTACTAGCTGTAGGACAAGCAGCATGAACCTTTCTCTTGGCTGTATTTCTACTTAGCTCTCCTCCTCTGTAGTGCGGCTGTGTCTCTTTAGCTTTACAGTGAACGAGGCGGTCTATAACAATCTGTTCTCTGGATTTGGCCACTGGGTTTATAATCCCTTAAGATCTCAGTCTCCGGTGACCCTTCTATACTTAATTCTGGACTTGCTGGCACTACTACCACTCCCAGATCTTCCTACTCTCCTCCCCAGGCCCTCACTATGGGCTCCACACACTGTCCGTTTCCTTGGACCGGCCTAACACGGCTCCTGTCCCCAAGATCACTTTCCTCTCCTCCTTCTGCTCTGCTCAACTGTCACCTCAGCTCTCCTGACAGGAACAGAATAGCTCCACCCCTGCACCTGCATATCTAGGGGACCTCTACTGACGTCAGCAACTGAGGGGACCTCAGCTGTTAGAGCTCCCCCTACAGGCCCAGGTTGGGATATGATATATGTGTGCTTCACCCTGGTGGATGCCTTGCCTCCAAGTTTGTAATGTGATTACCGGACCCCGAGGCACCACAATTCCTCCATGGTTAATTTCAGTACTCCTGGACTGAGAAAACATATAAAAATGTAATATAGCATAACAGGAATTAATAACAGAGTTTCAAAAGAAAAATTACAAAAAACGAGGAAAGTTTCTTGAAAAGCAGTCCAACAAAAAGAATAAAAGTTCAAAAAGTAACAAAAGTATTTACATTTACACAGCCTGACAGGCCAGTTTGCTCGTGCAGCCCCGGTGGTAATCTTTCTTGCATTGACACTCCAGTGTCCTTATCACCACCGGGCTGCTAAAAGTTATATAAAAAAAACAATATTCTCCAACTATTTACAAGGGTACATTAACTTTTGTAACTAAAAATAATATTTACACTATTTACATTACAAATTTTACTTCCCTCTCCCTTGGCTAATCATCTCTATACCGAGCTGGAACCCGACCTTTGTTGCTACGCATTGACCTACACAATACCGGTGCTTCTGTCAGGGTATTTAAATCTGTATCAGTGTCAGCTATGTCTGGAGAGGGTTCACTATTGTTTAGTGCTTGTGATTCTAGTGGAATAACAGGTACACTCTGACTAACCAGGTTACTGACAGGTTCCTCTATAGCATGAGGGGTGTCGTATTCATCAAAGTCTTCAGCCCATATGGTCCTGGCGGGTGGATCAGTCACTGGCATAGAGAAAGTGAGCACTCGAACCACAATGTCTCAGTCAATCTGAAGCCAATCTGAAGCAGGGAGGTCACCCAGCATGGTATGGATTATCTCCTCTTATTCTGACTTGTGAACAGGCATTGACAAGCCCAATTCAGGACTCCTTAGCTGTTCAGGACATCATTTCAATTGGTCTCGGGAGACAGTAGCTGATATTTCTCCCCCATTCTGGCTTGTTAAGCAAACCTTTTGAGGATCAAGATGAGACGCAAAACAGTGTAGGGCTCGGCCTCCCATTGGTCATCTAATTGGTGGATCCGCCGTTTCCACTTCAGGACCTGCTCTCCCGGTTCCAGAGGGCCGGCTGGTGCATTTTGGTTCTAGACCCCCTCTTGCTTCTCCCGAGCCTGAGCCAGATTTCTCTCCACAGATTCTTGTACCGGCGATACTTCTGTTGACGCTCAGTGTCAAAATCCATCTCTGGGAGGTTACTTTCAGGGGTCAATACCCCCATTTCAAGGTCAATGGGCAGCTTACCGGGCCTACCTCTCATTAGGTAAGCAGGACTGAAATTGGTGGAATTTACTGGGATATTATTATAGATATCCACTTGATCTGGCAGCCTTTCCGGTCACATGTTCCTTTCTTCTATTGGACAGGTCTTCAGCAAATCCATCACAATTTGGTTAATTTTTTCACATAATCCGTTTGTCTGTGGATGATAAGGTGTAGTCCGGATCTTCCTACACCCATAAAAATTGCAGAATTCCTGAAACACTTCCACTTTAAAGTTCGGACCTTGATCAGTTAATACCCGCTCCGGGTAACCATGAGGCCTACAGAAGTTCATTTGAAAAACTTGAGTGGTGGTCCACGATCGTGAGGGCATAGACATAGCCGGATTGACTTGGGGTCAATTTCACGTGATCCAAAGCCACCAACTCCAGGGGCTTCTAAGTGACAATTGGTTGCAGTGGAGCTCTCTGGCTATCATGATCTTTCCTGCGAAGACTATAAGGGCCACAGTTCCTGCACCAGACCTCAATGGTTGGTCTCATACCGATCCAATAAAATCTTTCCCGCAGCAGGGCCTCCAGCTTCTTCCAGCCGAAGTGTCCGGCCCTATCGTCATAGGCCTCCAGAACCATCCGGCCGTCCTTTCTTGGTATCACTATGTGCCATACTAGTTCTTGAGTTCATGGGTTAATATGCGTAGGCATAGTTTACCGGCATGGATAAACAGCCTTCCTTTATCCTTCCAGAGCTGCAATGCCTCCACTGGGGCATCTGGGCTTGGGTGTGCCCCAGCTTGTTGCAGTAAGTCTTTGACCAGATTCAAAGCCAGATCACCATCTTGCATCTCAGCTCAGTTGTGATGAGGCAACTGATCTAAGGTAACTTCCTGCTCCGGGGTCGCTGGTCACTCACTTCATAAGAGCATTGGGACACATGCTTACAGTGGAACTCTACCTCTTCCAACTCATCCAAGTCTTCTCTATCATCCTGCATATGGGGCATTCTAGATAAAGAATCAGCATTGGCATTCTTTCGCCCGACTCTGTACTTGGTGGTGAAGCTATAGTTAGATAGTTTAGCCATCCATCGTTGTTCCATCGCACCTAGCTTAGCATTTTCTAAGTGAGTCAGGGGATTATTGTCAGTATAAATCATGAATTTTGCAGCTGCCACATAGTGCTTAAATCGTTCCATCACGGCCCACACTACGGCAAGGAATTCAAGCTTGAATGAGCTATAGTTATCAGAATTCCTCTCAATAGGCCTAAGTTTCCTGCTGGCATAGGCGATTACTTTTTCTTTTCCATTCTGCTTCTGCGCTATTACAGCCCCCAATCCTACATTGCTAGCATTGGTATATAAGATAAATGGTTGGCTGTAGTCTGGGTAAGCCAAGATCTCTTCCCCAGTCAATGCTTTCTTCAGCTGTTGAAACTGTTCCTCCTCGGTTCCCCACTTGACAGCCGGACTCGGGCCCCTAGCTTTCTGGGTCTGACCCACAAGAAGATTCTGCAGGGGTGCGGTGTTGAGCCCCAGGCTTTGGGGTACTCGGGTATCAGGCTCCAAGGGGTTAACTGTGTCATGGGGATTGGTGGCCGCGGCCTGATCTCGTGTCCTGGGGGACTTCTTTGAAAGGGGAATATTTACAGGGGATGCTATAGACAAGATGTTATGATGCCACCTGTAGTCTCTGGTGATGTGCCACTAGCGCCGCCACAGTCCGCCAGAGGTAGATGGTTATGCGGCAAGTTGGCAAA
Organism: Allobates femoralis; assembly: GCA_033576535.1. NCBI lineage: Eukaryota > Metazoa > Chordata > Amphibia > Anura > Aromobatidae > Allobates > Allobates femoralis. The sequence goes on from JARQOC010000003.1 coordinate 144,459,518, forward strand.
GTCCTCTACAGGTAGGGCTGGACTCCGGGGCAGCGTTCCTGTATGGGGAACAAGTTCATTCAAAGGAACACAGGCAGAGACAAAGTCACTTTTCCTCTGGGTACTTTACTGTTCATTTGCATTCATACAAAGTTACAGTTCAGCACTTTTGATGTTATGAGGACAGGTAACTTATCGGGTGGCTGCAGGTGGATCCCAGGTGGTGTAGTGGAACCCTTGGTGTGCCTTCTTGCTCTAACCCCATCTGTTCCTTCCTGATTTCCAATTCTGGTTTGAAGCCTGGTGAGTTGGAATCAACCTAACCTCCTTTCCTCTCTCACCTTCGCTGCCGTCGAGTAACCCTCTACTGGCTGGCCGCTCGTTCCTTTGGCGGTGCCTGGTACCCTCTTTTGGTCTGCTCTGGTGCCCGGGAGAATTGAAGACTCCAAGGGAATCCAGATTCTCTGTCGTGCTTGTAACTATGGCAGTCTGCAGGCTCCGGTGCCCGGTAATCTGTCTGGGAGAACCTGACGACGGCCCCTCTTCCCAAACAGCCTGCTCTCCTGAAAAGCTCCTTTCTCCTTAGATCCTCTCTTCCTCTTCCATCTCTCCCTGGTCCCTCAGCCGAGAGACCTAGCAGCAAGGACCAAAAAGGCCCAAAACTTAGAGGCAAATTCCTTCTTGTTCCCCCTAGAGGTGTTTTTATTCCTTCCCGGGTAACCTCCCACCGTGTAAACTAATGTGGGATTGCTAGTTATGGGTCCCGCCCACCATCCTAGGGTCCACCTGCATCTGGAGCATCTGCACCTCTTTAACGAGTGCAGTACCCCTCTGTGACGACTGCTTGACGTGGCGCCACATACCCCTTGATTGAATATACTCGTCCGTGTGTATCTGTACTTGTTACCGGGAGTGAAAAGAATTTTCTTTTATTTTAACATTAACGGGTAAACTATATACAATCAAGAATATTCTGACTTCATCCTATGGCTAGGAGGCACTTTTCTTTGAATGTTACACATATACACAGTGCAGTAGTTAGTTTTATCAGACGCCACGGCCCTCAGGTCACCTGTTGGCAAAGTTGTTACTCTCCGGTGGTGACTATCTGCATAAAAGACATTATTAACTTGGCCCAACGGGGACTGTTACTAACTACGCAGGCCCAGCGGTAATGCACTGTCCAGCACAGTCCAGTGTGTATTATCACCGCTGGACCGCTGCTCACACAGCACATATCATCAACAGGGAAAGTTCAAAATAAAAGTCTCTGAGTCTTCAGATGGAAAAACAAACGGGGACACACTCTTCATTCAGGGGCTTGTAAAAAGGGGAAAGCGAAAATAAAAGGGTATAGTTGCTGGAAGGGGCTATGTACAGGGCAATGTCTCAGCATGGGAGTCTATTGCTGGTGCAATGTCTCTACTCAGGGAGACTATTGCTAGCGGGAAACGTCTCCACAGCGGGAGATTCTTATGGTGAACCAGCCTAATGGGCCGGGGTACCACTCATAAGTGACCTGCTCACCTCGTAAAGATCTCTGTCCGGGTGTCCTCGCCACAGGTACGACTCTACAACGCGTCTGGTGAAAAATACATCGTCTGAAAGTCCGGGTTCCCGTGGAAATCCCCAGCCTTCGTCCTGGCACACGGAGATGACGGTTCCTAGGCGGCGTAGTTCTACTGGAAGCGGGGGCTGAGATCTCGCCTTGTCCCGTAGTCGCCTTGTTTCCTGCTCTCGCTGGAACCACTCCTCGCGGCATCTTTGTCTAGCCACCTGGTCTCTCTCATTTAAGGCTGATTGAGACCGCTGGAGTGACTGGTACTGTGGGGGTGGTGAGTTGCCGGTTGGGACTCTGGATATCACTCTTGTCTCCGCTGAGCTCACTATGGCGGGGCTCCTCGTTGCTGCCGCTGCCACACGGTCCACCACGCAGCTCCTGGGGTGCTCTCTCCCGAGGCTCTCTCTACGTCCTCCGGTTCCTCGTCATCTGTCTCGTCGTACTCCTTCTTGACGATGATGTTTGGTTCTGTAGGTGTAGGGGAAGTCCGCGCTGCCTCCAGCCGGAGACAACTGCTGGTATGGGATGGTGGTGTTGTCGCGGGTTCCGTCTGAACTCCCGTGTCCCGGGTCTGAATGGGTAGTGGTACGGGTGGTAGAGAGGCGCAGTATTCCACAACTGCTCGTTCTGCTACTGCTGCCTCTTGCGCTTCAAGGTCGGCTCTCATGGAGGAAAGTTCATAGGTCCGCTCCGCGCTCCACCGTCGGCACACCTACGCCAGGGCTTCTTCCATGTCCTGGTGGAGCCGTCCAAACGCGTCCTTCCAGTAGTCAGCATCCCCCTCTAGTGTTAAGAGGGATGCTGTGGCCGGGTCGCCTTGCGAAGCTTGGGGCTGTTCTTCGAGCTTGCGCACTACATCTCTCTAACGGGGTACAGCCATGCTGCCGGGTATAAAGGAGCCTTGATGTTTCTGTCCTTCTCTTCTGGTTTGTCTCTTTATGGGAGGCCGCTCCCGAGGTACTTCCTGTGAGCCGCCCCCCTGATTGATTGATGGCAATCTGGGCGGCCACACTTTTTGGTGCCTCTCTGTCTTGGCCCTCCTTCTTCTAGGGGCTGAGGCACACCCCCAGGCCTGCACATGGCGTTTAGTACATGGCTAGGGCGCCATCTTGGGTCCTCCTGCAGTAATGGCGGGAACCCATTTTTGGTGCCAAGCAATGCGGAAAAAAGTATGTTTCAATAGTCCAAGTCCAAGATGCACAGTACCCGGTGATACCGGGCACGATATCCTGTTTTTGATGCCAGAAAAGATATGTCAATCATGGCCTGTATAGAGTAAACATAATAGGAAGGCATTGAATGGAGTTTACAGGCAGTACTTCCGGACTCCGGAGGCTGCAGGCGCGCACCCTGAAACAGCTGATAGAAAATAACTGTCATATACAGGTATTTATAGAGTGCTTCTAACCCACTCACTACACCCCTCTGACCCCTGAGGAAGCCCCATTTGAGGGGCGACACGCGTAGGGTGAGGGTCTCTGCTCCACTGTTAGCTACACACTATGTGACTTGCACACTAATGGGTAACTATGGGCACAAATACTACTAGCTTGCTTATCATGCTATTGATCTTTTCCATTCAATGCCTTCTTATTATGTTTACTCTATCCAGGCCATGATTGTCGGTTCCCTTCTTATTGAGGATTATTCTACTGAGGTTTATGTGTGATCTTTTACCTCACTTGATCAGGTTTCAAAAACAGAATTTTTTATTGTATTCCTTGGTAGGGAACATATAACCTATGTCTGTTGAGAGTTCCTTTGACATACATTTTTATCATGTATATATGATTACCGGACCCCGGGGCACCACAGTTGCCTGTTGATTGTGCGAGTTTTGCTATGCATGAAGAGGGTGGTCAATTCGAGAGCTGTAGCTTTTGTGGTTTTCTATAAAATGGCGAGCAGCATCTGTATTGTGTAAGAAAGCTATGTTTGTGAGAGGTAGAAGGGATTCAGAAAGTGAATTGAAATAAAGTTGTTTGAGATTTGTACAAGGATGAGTGAGTTTGTGGAGTGGGTGTTGCCCACTAGGAGAGGAGAGGGAAGAGAATATAAGTGCATAATTGGCATAAGGATCTGCGGCATTGTACCTAGGGAGACACTGGGGTCACCTGAGGACAGCTCAGGTGGCATGACCTGAGCTGTCCTCTGGTGACCTGAATTACCCCCCTATGATGCGGAAGCATTCCGGGCTCTCCTTCAGGGACCAAGGTGATAGAAGCTTTGTTCGTCCCCATGGTCTCTGATCTAGCAGAGCCGAGAGTGTTCAGCAGAGATGAGGGTCAAGTGGTTACTAAAGACGCAGTCCATAAATGTATTTGTGTTTTTTTATTTTTTAATGATTTATTTAAAAAAATGTACGTCGGCTTCACCTTATTTTTGTATGCCAGCCAGGTACAGCAGGCAGGTACGGGCTGACCCCAACCCTCAGCTGCCTATTTGTACCTGGCTGGAAATGAAAATATACTTTTTTTTATTATTATTTCATGAATTTCATTAAATAATTTTAAAAAATGACATGGGCTTTGCCCTATTTTTGGGTCCAGCCAGGTACAACTAGGCAGCTGGCGGCTGGAATCTGCAGCGCAGGGTGGCCCAAGCTCTCTGGCTTTCCCCCGCTGTGATTTACAGTCCGCAGCCACCCCAGAAATTGGCACGTTCATAGAAGCGCCAACTTCTGGAGCTGTATCCAACTCTTCCAGCGACCCTGGTGCCGGGTAGCTCGCTGGGTAATAATGGGGTTAGGGCCAGCTCTATATTATCAGCTGTCCCTAAGCCCAAAATTCATGGAGTCTGCCAATATTAGACATGACCATGATGAATTTCTAGTAAAGATTTAGAAAAAAAGCAAACCACAGAAAAAATATTTTTACTAGAAATAAAACAAAAAAAACATTTAGAGACTCCATCTTTATTCAAAAAAATCTTCAGTCCGATGTAGTCCACAGCGATAGAGCACTGTTAGCACTGCTCCTTTGCTCTGCAAATACAAACGTCTATGGAGAGCGAGAAGCAGGCTGAGAATGACTGTGACAGTCAGAGTTCAACTGAGTTCATCACTCGGGCAGTAAACATGGGCAAACTCTGATGTGACCACCCGAAAACTGGCGGAAAAAGCCAAAGTCTGCTGAGTGCAGTGAATACCGACGGAAGTGAATGAGTGGCTCTGGAAGCAGAAGCGGCCACGACAGCGATACCGGAAGATGTGTCACTAGAAAGGTAAGTATAATTGTAATGTTTATTAATAATTTTATGTTTTTTCTTACAGCCCCTGGCTCCGAACTGGCCTGAACTGTAACACGGGTTTCCCATAAAAACCCGTGTTCGGGACCTTGTGACCAAACACTATGTGTTCGGTACGGGTCCATTACTTTACAGTTCGGGTTCGCCCATCCCTATTGCTTACCATTTTTCCCTAAAATAATGTAGTAACAGTTGGTCAAAACATCATATCTACCTTAATTAACTGGTATCAATCAACCTGTCTTGTCATCGCACTAAAAAAAGCCCTCACAACTGAATTAATGGAAAAATAAAAATGTTACAGAATATTTTTTTAAATAGCAACACAAATTTTTATTTTTTTTCCACTTAGATAACAACAATTTATAAACATATGGTATCAGCGTAATCGTACTGACCTGTAGAATCATGATTTTGAATTTTAACACAGAATCCATACCATAAAGTAAAATAAAATAAATATGGCAGAAATATACATCTTATTCACAAATTTAACTTTCTTGGAATTTTTTATCTAGTACAATTAGGTGTCAACCAAGCCAACAACTCATATTGCAAAAAATAAGCCCTTTGTTTTAAAATATGTCAATATGAAAATAAAAGGTTGTGGTTCTTGGATAATGGAGAGGAAAAAATTAAGGTGTAAAGATAAAAATTTGCTGTGGAGGCAAAAGGTTAAAGCGGTTGTCCACTACTCAAACATTTTCTAAATAAGAGTATTTGCCCCAGTAACATTATAAAAAGCTTATACTCACCTCTGATGCTGGCACTATTCCAGTAGTTTCAATAACAGAGGAATAATGAAGATACTCACCGCTGGTTTGATCTTCAATTTGAATTCATTTCATCGTAGTCACACAAGCAGCAAGGAGGGGAGCATATAAACAGGATGACAGTGCCCATTTTGCCCCCTTACCAGGGCTTCAACTGGTTCTCTGATCATACCAGCGGAGAGTACCTTCATTATAACTCTATTGCCTGGTCTGGAGGTGAGTATGTGTTCTCATTTTAACGGGGCAAACTTGGTGTTTGAGAATTGGCGGTCCAAGTAATAGACAGCTCCTTTAAGGACAAAGACAGTTTTAGACCCTTAATATGGTGTTACATGTGGAGGACACCTACTGTTTCGGCACACGGCAGGTCTTGGAGGGGAAGGAGTGCCATTTAACTTTTGGTGCACAGAATTAGCTGGAATCATTAGCAGACACTATGTCGCGTTTGGAGAGTCCGTGATGTGCGTATATAGTAGAAAGCCCCAATAAGTGACTGCATTTTGGAAACTAGAACCCTCAAGGATTTATTAAGAAGAGTGATGAGCACCTTAAACTCTCAGGTGCTACACAGAATTTTATAAAGTTTAGCCATGAAAATAAAAAATCACATTCTTCTCATAATAATGTTGTTTTAGCCCAAAATGTTGTATTTTCACTAGGGTTACTGGGGAAAATGCACCATACAATTGGTTGTGCAATTTCTCCCGAGTACACCAATACCCCTTATGTGATGGTAAACTACTGTTTGTGTGCACGGCAGGGTTCACAAGGAGTGCTATTTGAATTTTTTAGCACCATTTTGACTTGAATAGATTGCGGACCCTGTGACGAAATGGACCCTTTAATATATAATGTAGGAGGATTTCTTATTCATCCAGACATATCATATTGCATTTTGGTTTGTAAACTTGTAATGGTCAAAGAGAATTTCTTACAGTATTGTCATAGATTTCTGTGGTTAAAGTTTAGCTTGGTAATGTAATTATCTAACCTGTTTGTCATTGAAGGCCAGAGAACTTAATTATGCTAATCGTCCATTGTCTATTACCCGGTGAATGTTGATTCCATGTACAGGGGGCCCAGCCACGATTGTCTAAGTGTCATTGATTGCAGACTCAATGTCTCAGACTAACATTCCATTGTATCACTGCTAGCATTTGGATTGAGATAGGACTAAAATATGTTAAATGAGGATTGGAGTTCAGCCAATGAAAAGACTATGTTATTGCACCAATCATGACGTCCCCAATATCCTACAATGAGGGCTGAGGGTATATAAGGAGGACTGTTCACTTTGACCAGGAGATTGGAGATTGGAGATTGGAGATTGAAGATTGGAGTTAGATTCTGTCTAGTGGCCTCAGTCTAGGGATTTTCGGTCCCGGCTAGAGGTCACTGGATTGGATACAGGCAGCTAATCGAGGGTCTTCGGATCCGATTAGCTAGCCATAACCCCAGGCCTAGGCATTTCGGTGCCGACCAAGGGGCTCAGAACACGGACTAAAAGAACCACAAGGACTTCAGCATCGGATTAGCGGATACGACTGTGATAAAGACTGCACAAGATACATAAGGATAAGGAAGCAACCCAGGTTGGGACGATACAGTCACCTGGCTACAGACTTTGCCGTGCTACATTCTAAAGCCTGGTGAGCCAGCGGAAGGGTGAGACTCTGTTGCCTGTTACATTATGTGTTATGCTTGGTTATGCGTTATATGCTGTTAACTGTTTGGGGATCCAATAAAGCCTTAATATCGTGATTCCCTCACCCTGTGTTGTCTGAGTAGTGTTCCGCCCACGGTTAAGGAGCTCGGGCGTTCAGCTGGGGATGAGCCCTGGTCCACGCTGTCTTTGTAAAGGCGGCTGGGCCTGCGGACGAGAGCGCCCCCTGACCCCTGGTCTCCACAGACCCCTTGTCACATTTGAAGAGCACCTGACATGCCAAAACAGCAGAAACCACCACCAAGTGACCCTATTTTACAAACTGCATCCATCGATGAATTCTTCTATGAGTGCAATGAGCATTTTGACATTGCAGGTGTGTCACAAAATGTTATACTTTGGTTGGTGAAGGAAAAAAACTTAAATATTGTTTTAATCCTAGATTTCCAATTTCAACAAGGTGAATAGGTAAAAGTGTTCCTATAATGTGTTCCTATTATGTGTGTCACATAAGTCAAAGTCCCGGGGGTGATCGCACAGGCACAAATCCAGTGACATGGACATCATGACATACCTTTACGTCATGGGTCAGGAACTCATTGGAAACCATGGTATATAGGTACATCATAGGTTGTGAAGGGGTTAATGAAAGTTAAATATGGTCTTTATTTCTGTCTTGAATTCCTTTCGTGACTTTTGGTGCGAGAAGTTGCAAAAATTGTGTACTAAAATATATTCCAGGTAAAACTGGAGTACGGTTGTGCTGCATTTTACTTTTTAAAATTCGCAATTGATTAGGGGGGCATTGGACACGATGACCCTGGAGGACTCTTCCAACTCTAACATTCTATGATTGCCTTCTATAGGAGATGGTTTAGTGAGTTCTGCATTGAGCAGGGGGTTGGACATGACAACCCAGGAGGTCCCTTACAACTCTAACATTCTATGATTGCCTTCTATAGGAGATGGTTTAGTGAGTTCTGCATTGAGCAGGGGGTTGGACATGACAACCCAGGAGGTCCCTTACAACTCTAACATTCTATGATTGCATTCTATAGGAGATGGTTTAGTGAGTTCTGCATTGAGCAGGCAGTTGGACATGACAACCCAGGAGGTCCCTTACATCTCTAACATTCTATGATTGCTTTCTATTGGAGATGGGTTAGTGAGTTCTGCATTGAGCAGGGGGTTGGACATGACAACCCAGGAGGTCCCTTACATCTCTAACATTCTATGATTGCCTTCTATTTGAGATGGGTTAGTGAGTTCTGCATTGAGCAGGGGGTTGGACATGACAACCCAGGAGGTCCCTTACATCTCTAACATTCTATGATTGCCTTCTATAGGAGATGGTTTAGTGAGTTCTGCATTGAGCAGGGGGTTGGACATGACAACCCAGGAGGTCCCTTACAACTCTAACATTCTATGATTGCCTTCTATAGGAGATGGTTTAGTGAGTTCTGCATTGAGCAGGGGGTTGGACATGACAACCCAGGAGGTCCCTTACATCTCTAACATTCTATGATTCATGCTATGACATCTGGCATTGATATACTTCATCCACAAAACAAAAAATAACTACGAGCACTTATATATAGGCTTCAAAACAGGCACAAATAGAATAATGAATTGATTGTAAAGAAAAAGGCTCAAAACATAAAAATCTATACAAAAATAGACAGAAAGCAATGATGAATCCGGTGAATAAATAACATATCTAATTCATTCTAATGATCCTTACGTTTCCCATACTATTCTCTGCTAGAAGTTGGCAATTGAATGATTTCCTTTGCTTCCAGTCGGCTTATCCTGAAACTGCTTACATGTCATTTTGATAAAGGATTCCTCTACAACATGGTAAAGTGGTCAAAAGTGCAAAATGACAAAATGACTAGATCCAGGTAAACAATGCTGAATGTGTCTTTCCGGTTCTTAATAAGTGCAATGTTGTGATATGTGACACATACTTGCTTTTGACTAGCAATGTAGGCATACATAGAAAAATAACCTACATAACCTTTGTGCAGCTGCAACATCTTTTTTATGTATTTTTCATATTGTACATGTAATGAGAAGATTGCCAAGTATCTTCATGAATTATTTATTGCAAAAAAATCTCTTGCAGCACTTCTGTAATTTACTGAAAAAATTGCAAATGTAAATTTAACCATGATTTTCACTCTGTACAAACAGCCAAATCAATTATATCATAGGGAAAATATTATGTTTATTATTTTGCGTATTAGCATTTTCTGAACCAGGAAAAATTAATCAATGAATAATGCAGGGGTCTTTGTAAAGAACACAATACCAATATGTTTGCATAGTTTCATCCTAAAGCAAAAACTGTTCAATATCCATTAGGCCTTTAGATAGTTTATAGATTTCATTACTTCGAAAAGTCTTCAATAATTTACAACTTTGTAAATAGCATTGTAAACACTCTGTATAGAATGTATTTCTTACCGTTTATATAATGTATTCTATAGTCTTCTGTTTCCCTGAGGTTTCTTTCATTAATTGGTGTTAAAAAAATAAGAAGAATAAGAATAATATACAATTTTACAATCTAAAATGCAAATAATTTACTAGTAAATCAAATCAGTTTGAAATAAGTCAACTAGATAGAAGTGAAAACCCACCTGGATGAAGTGGAAAAGATAAGAATGTTAAAGGAATTTAAAGGGGGTTTTCCACGTACAGACTTCCTCTTTCTATCATGTTAAATGTCTCAACTGTAGTTTAGGCCTCTACTCTGTTGCTCTGGTCTATGTGTACTGGCTGAAGCCAATCAGAGGGCTCAGTAGCTCTGCAGATATAGACACCAAAAATATGTGAGCTCAGTAGTTTGCCTGATATTTTTATGGCCATAATTTTCAAGCAATGCAGCATTACTATAGCCATATCTGTTGATTCTCATTATACAAAAATATCTTAACTAAGGATGGACGAACCCAAACTGTAAAGTTCTGAACCCCTACTAAACATGTAGTGTTCGGTCACAAGATCCCGAACATGGGTTTCCATGGGAAACCCGTGTTACAGTTCGGTTCCAGGGCCTATACAAGAATAAAATTAATAATAAACATTACAATTATACTTACCTTTCCAGCACCGCGTCCTCCTGTCTCACTGTCGCGGCTGCTTCTGCTTCAAGGGCCGCTCATTAACTTACTCGTCAGTCTTCGGCTTTTTCTGGCAGTGTTTGTGCAATGACGTCAGGGTTCACCAGTGTTCATGGCCCGGGCCATGAACTTGGGCGATCTCTGACTATCATGTTAGTATCAGCCTGCTTCTCGTTCTGCCTAGACACCTGTCTACGCAGAGCGATGTAGCAGAGCTGACATTGCTATCCATGTGGACTACTTCGGGCAGAGGATTTTTTTTATAACAAAGATGGAGTCTCTACATTTTTTTTGTTTTATTTCTAATACATTTTTTTCCCTGTTTTTTTTTATATTTACTAGAAATTCATGGTGGTCATGTCTAATATTGGTGAGACCCCATAAATTTCGGGCTTAGGGCCAGCTGATAATACAAAGCTGGGCCTAACCCCATTATTACCCAGTGAGTCCCCGGTACCAGGGCAGCTGGAAGAGTTGGATACAGGGCCAGAAGATGGCACTTCTAGGAACGTGCCATCTTCTGGGGCGGCTGCAAACTGCAATTCGCAGTGGTGGGGGCAGAAAGCTTGGGTCACCCTGTGCTGTGGATTCCAGCCCCCAGCTGCCTAGTTATACCTGCTGGACCCAAAAATAGGGTGAAGCCAATGTTGTTGTTTTTTTAAATATGTCATGAAATTCATGAAATGATTAAAAAAAATGGCTTCCCTATATTTTTGTTTTCAGTCAGGTACAAATAGGCAGCTCGGGGTTGGGGGCAGTCCGTGCCTGCCTGCTGTACCTAGCTGGCATACAAAAATATGGCCAAGCCCAAGTCAAATTTTTTTTGAATAGTTAATAGGTCATTAAAAAAAAACAATAAAGAAGCCACAAATACATTTAGGGACTGCATATCAGCATATTTATTAACCCCTTGACCCTCATCTCTGTGCTGAACACTCTTGGCTCTGAACACTCATTGAAGACCAAATGGATGAACAAGGCTTCTATTGCTTGGTCCCTGATGGAGAATGCTGTGGCATCATAAGGGGGAAAACTCAGGTCACCCGATGACAGCTCAGGTGAAGCACATGGCTTGAGCTCCTAACTGGAGACTGGAGAGAGTGAGAGAGATTTCAGAAGGTTGCTTGAGTTTCCAGTTGACTTCCATTATACGCGGTACTCAAGTTGAGCCAGGCTGAGCGTCTGACCTACTCTACTGTATCACCAAACTATCGAGCATTTTACTGCTTGGTCATCGTTAACAGGTATATTTGTTTGATCTACTAAAATTTAATGATTTATACTGTCCAAAGACTTGTAGCTCTTAACTCATCTACAAAACATGGATTTGCTGTGTTCTGCCAGACTTTCTTTTTAAAAAGTCTGGTTTGGGACCTAGACATTACCCAAATTTGACCCCAAACCCCATAAAGTAAATGAACACCCAAACGTAAGTGCTGTAAATGAGTGACAGTAAGGGCTAGGGAGCTACAAAAGGAAGTAAAAAGGGATTAAAGCAGTTGAATCATACATTCCTGTATTTTCACAGCTGATAAAACCACTGTCAGACTCTGGGCCCTCTCATTAAACCTTATGAATATTCCCTACCTCCCCACAAGCACTCTGTGAAGACATCTTTGATTGCTTGCAGTCAGTCTGCTGTCTGTGTAGTGTTAAAATAAATAATCAAAAAAAAGATGTAGGGTCTCCCCTAATTTCTAATCAGCCAGAGTAAACCCAACAACTGGGAACTGATATCAGTCTGGGAAGGGGGCAATATCCATTGCTCTTCCTATCCTGATATTACCAACTTGCTGCTGTCTGCTCTATATGTACTGGTTATTAAAATAGATGTGAGCCCATGTCTTAAAAAAAACAAATCATTTAAAAAATAGTGTTGGGGCCCACTCATTTTGTATATCCAGCACAGTTAAAGCAGACAGCAGCAAGCTGGTATTAGCTGGGTGGGATGAACCATGGTTATTGGCCAATCTCAGCCAAAAAATATCAGCCTGCAGCAGCCCCAGAATTGTTGCATCATATTAGATGCACCAATCCTGGCACTTTACAGGACTCTTCCCGATTGCACTAGTATGGTGGCAATCGGGGTAATATATGGGGTTAATGACAGCTGTGATTTGACAAAAATCACAGCTGCCATCAATTCTCCTGCATTAATAATGAAGTGTCTATGAGACACCCCCATTACTAACCCTGTAAACCAAAAGAATAATTACAAACCCCAAAAATCCTTTATGTGAAATAAAAAAAACACACACACACCGTCTTTCACCAATTTATTAACTCCAAGAACACCCCTTCAGCTCTCACAAATTAAGATTTCTAAAGCTGACATTTACTGTGTCTAGGAAACAAAATTGACCAAGTTTAACTATTTATATTTCGAAAATAAAAATTACCCACATAAAGCTTCTATACCGTCATATAAAAAAGTTTGGGCACCCCTCTTAATCTTACTCATTTGTTTTGGTTTAAAATTGGGTTTTTGCAACAGCTATTTCAGTATGATATATGTAATAACTGATGGACACAGTAATATTTCAGGATTGAAATGAGGTTTATTGTAGTAACCAAAAATGTGAAATATGCATCATTTCAAAATTTGACAGGTGCAAAAGTATGGACACCCTTCTGATTTTCATGAATTGAATACACCTAACTACTTTTTACTGACTTACTGAAGCACTGAATTGGTTTGGTAACCTCATTGAGCTTTGCACTTCATAGCCCGGTGTATCCAATCATGAGAAAAGCTTTTTCAGGTGTCCACTTGAAAGTTGTCTCCTATTTGCATCTTCTCTGAAGGGTGGCATCATGGACTCCTCAAAACAGCTCTCAGATGATCTGAAAAAAAAGATTGTTCAACGTAGTTGTTAAGGGAAAGGATACAAAAAGTTGGCTCAGAAATTTAACCTGTCAGTTTCCACTGTGAGGAACATAGTAAGGAAATGGAAGACCACAGGGACAGTTCTTGTAAAGGCCAGAAGTGGCAGGCCAGCAAAAATATCAGAAAGGCAGAGAAGAAGAATGGTGAGAACAGTCAAGAACAATCCACAGACCACCTCTAAAGACCTGCAGCATCATCTTGCTGCAGATGGTGTCACTGTGCATCGGTCAACAATACAGCGCACACTGCACGAGGAGAAGCTGTATGGGAGAGTGATGCGAAAGAAGTCGTTTCTGCATGCACGTCACAAACAGAGTCACCTAAGGTATGCAAAAGCACATTGGGACAAGCCAGTTTCATTTTGGAAGAAGGTCCTGCGGACTGATTAAACAAAGATTGAGTTGTTTGGTCATACAACAAGGCGTTATGCATGGCGCCACAAAAACACAGCATTCCAAGAAAAACACTTGCTACCCACTGTCAAATTTTGGGGAGGGTCCATCATGCTTTGGGGCTGTGTGGCCAATGACGGCACCGGGAATCTCGTTAAAGTTGAGGGCCGCATGGATTCCACTCAGTATCAGCAGATTCTTGAGAATAATGTTCAAGAATCAGTGTCAAAGTTAAAGTTACGCCGGGGATGGATCTTTCAGCAAGACAATGATCCAAAACACCGCTCCAAATCTACTCAGGCATTCATGCAGAGGAACAATTACAATGTTCTGGAATGGCCATCCCAGTCCCCAGACCTGAATATCATTGAACATCTGGGGGATGTTTTGAAGCGGGCTGTCCATGCTCGGCGACCATCAAACTTAACTGAACTGGAATTGTTTTGTAAAGAGGAATGGTCAAAAATATCTTCATCCAGGATCCAGGAACTCATTAACAGCTACAGGAAGCGACTAGAGCCTGTTATTTTTGCAAAAGGTGGATCTACTAAATATTCATGTCACTTTTCTGTTGAGGTGCCCATACTTTTGCACCTGTCAAATTTTGAAATAATGCATATTTCACATTTTCGGTTAGTACAATAAACCTCATTTCAATCCTGAAATATTACTGTGTCCATCAGTTATTACATATATCACACTGAAATAGCTGTTGCAAAAACCCAACTTTAAACAAAATAAAATGAGTAAGATTAAGAGGGGTGCCCAAACTTTTTCATATGACTGTATAAAGTAATCTGGTGCGGGTTGAAAGGTTTTCAAAAACCTAGCTATAATTTGACACATTGAAACTATGAAAAGCTTCAGAGGTTTCTTTTTAAAGGGGATAGTGGAAATCCCTTTTTAAAACCCAGTATTTGCCTACAGAAAAGAAATAAAACTTACATTCAGCTACAGTGTGGGTCCAGAATTTAGACAGTAGCTTTCCTAGGACGTGTTTTTGTTATGTCATATAATCCCTGCTGCCAATCAGCGCTGGCTTTATTCTCCCCTCCTTCTGACATAATTGACATGTGAAGGAAGGGAGATAGAAGCTGGAGCTCTTACTTCCTCCAGATATCTAACTTGTCCAAAGGAGGGGAAAGTAATCTTCAATGTCATGCAATATCTGGGACAGTGCTGAAACTGCTGGAATGATGCTGGCACCAAATGTGTTATTTTACTGTGGGGTAATATTGGTGTTAAGAGGGGGTTGTCCAAGTGATAGACAATCCTTACAATCTTGAAAACAGTCCTTGAATCATAGAGAGTAAGGCTATTTCAAAGTTCATGGGTAAATAGGTTTTTATATGAGCAATTGCTCATTTGGTTTCCAATAGTTCTTAAACACAAAAAACAATGAGGGGCTGAAAATATTAATGTTCTTTTTTATTAATAAATTGATACTAGGTGTGCCGCCCAGCTTAGGGGACCGGATACCCGGCGCAGGGTCCCTTTCCTTGGGGGAGTCACTGGTGGCTGGACCCAGGCCGTGGCCCCAGGCTGGCACACTCCTAAAAGGGGTATTTACAGGGGATTTAGAAGTTTATATAATTTATAAAGTTTGTAGATGTTATTGTCGTGACGCCACCCGGAATAATGTGGCTATATATGGCCACCGCTGCCTTGTACTGGCCAGGGGATGATGGTGAGAGGCAGCTGAGATGGTATAGCCCTTTTCCGGGTAGGGCTGTAGGGTCCCCTGGACAGGTGATGTTAAAGTTAATGATGGATGAAGATGGAAGTATGGTGAGGAGATGTTAAGGGCACAGACACTTACTTGATTCACAGCAAATTCTCTAAGCGGTGATGGTCCCAATCCTGGATAGATGGTAACTGTTAAATCAGAGGCTGAGGCACAGATGAGGTATAACTGGTTTACTTTCAACCAAACTATAATACAACAAGTACCGTCTCCGGAGTCTGCAATAGGGGTTCAGTTGCTCAGGCCCCACCGGGTCCTTTACCTCCTGCTTGCGCTGTCTATGTGGCCCTGCTGCCGTGTGTGAACTCGCTGCCGGCCCAAATCTGTCCTCTCTGGGTCCCACTCAACAGGCAACTTGAGTCCTTTGTCTCTCTCTGCTTACCCCCTCCGGGAGTACTGCTGAACTCTTAGTATGTTGCTGTGTCTGGCCCTGTGAAGCTTGTTGTTACCTCACGTTTTTTTCCGGTTGCTGTATTGTATATAACTAATGCAGCCACGGATCCGGTATCCGTATCTGCGCTTTTTATCTAGGGTAGATAATGATGTTACCCGATTCTGAAAGTGTTCCTCTTATCAGTTTTCTCCTCCTCAGACCGATGGCTTGGCCCTGGAAATTGTCAGTCAGTCCTCAGGAACTCAATGCAGCTCCTGTCACTCTGAGCTCCTGGCTCCAACTGTCTGAAAATTTACCTCAGACCAGTGTTTTATCTCTAGGGAAGTCTCTGGTGTCTCTGGAGCTCCCCCTACTGGCCAAAGGTGGTAGTGCAGTGGCATGGCTTTCTAAGTGAGTGCAACTATTATGATCTTATACTGTGGCTAATACCCGCAGAGGCGCCACATTCCCCCTTAGTTAAGAACAGTACTCCGGGACTGTGGGACAATAAACATAAGATATAACAGATAATATTTATAGAGTCTTAAAAAAAATAAAAAGTTACAAAAACCACTCAAGTTTAAAAAATAGAGTCTTGTAAAAAGTCACTTCAAATAGCATCCATTAATACAGCTCTGTCCTTGAGGGCTATTTATTTGTTAGGAAAGGCACTGCACTTAGCGTCCATTTTTCCAACAAAGTTTATGAATAAACTTAAGAATGTTTAAAAAGCAGTCTTTCCGGAGCTTTAATTTACCACCTCCGGGCTGATAAATGAAGAAAAGAGTTCAAGAATATGCAAGTAGTTCATACAGAATAGTCTCTGTAGGTACTGGGCTTTTTTTTTTTTTTTTTTTAACGTTACATCTAATAACTACTAATTAACAACTAAACAAGTTCCTTTCAGATATTTCTGGTTGTAAGTGCAGTAGGCCTCAAGGCCCTCGGGTCACCGCATATGAGGCCAAGTTTTAACTCTTCGTGACTGCCACTTTACATCATACCTTTTAGGATTCTATTCAATTACATAACTTTAACATATAGACAATGCACATGAAATATATTTACATTTGGTAGTCTGCATATCTTGCTGGTAATTGACCCTGAGTACTACGCTGTGATCTGCGTAACGCTTGTGTACTGGGTGTACTCAATGTGATGGTGTGAGTGGACGTATACCTAGTAAGTACTTCTGGTTCTGCTAGGGATAATTCCACATTTGTGGGATTGGCAATTCCACCGTGTCCAGGACTATTATTACTAGGAATTTGTTCTTCCTGTCTTGGGACTTCTTGTGGTACAGGGTCTGGTGTTTGATAGAAAGCCATCATGGGAACTACTACTGCACCATTGTAGGTTGGCCAGGTTTTAGGAAAGTCTCCTAGATAGGTGTGATATACTCCATCTTCTTCTTTTTCTTTAACAAGTTGAACCGGTACTGGTTGAATAACTTCTGGTTCAAGTTGAATGACTTCTTTTTCTTTCAATGTCTCTGGACATAGTTTTAGATTGTCTCTTGACATTAGTACTGATGTTAATCCACCATCTTTGCTTATAAGACACATTTTAGGATTGTTCACTCTCATTGGTAAAACTGTATATGGGACGGATTCCCACTGATTGTCCAGTTTATTAGTGCGACGGTTTCTCTTGAGCACTTGATCACCAGGTTTTAATGGGGTTGCTAGAGCATTCTGGTTGAAGTATTGCTCTTGTCTTTCTCTAGTTTTCTGGAGATTCCTTTCTACGCATTCTTGCACTTGGCGATACTGTTGTTGGCGTAGGGAGTCCCAGTTGGAATCCTGCACCTCTGCGTCAGGTTTTACGATGCCCATTTCTAGATCTATTGGTAGCTTGCCAGGTCTTGCACGCATAAGGTAAGCTGGGGTACAGTTTGTGGAGCTTACCGGGACATTGTTATAGAGGTCTACCAAGTCAGGCAATTTCTCTGGCCATAGGTTTCTCTCTGTTTCTGGTAAAGTCTTTAAGAGATCGATTACAATATGGTTCATTTTTTCGCATAAGCCATTTGTTTGCGGATGATAGGCTGTTGTACGGATCTTCTTGCAGCCATACATATTGCAAAATTCTCTGAAGATCTCTGATTCAAATGCTGTACCTTGGTCTGCGAGTACTTGTTCCGGATATCCATGAGGTCTGCAAAAGTATGTCTGGAACGCCTTAGCTGCTGTCTTTGCAGTGAGATCTTTCACGGGCACTACTACCAGGAAGCGTGAGTAATGGTCCACGATGGTTAAAGCATAGACATAGCCGGACCAGCTTGGTGTCAATTTCACGTGATCTATTGCTACGAGCTCAAGTGGTTGCTTGGTAACTATAGGCTGGAGTGGTGCTCTTTGGTTTTTTAGATCTTTTCTTCTGAGGTTGCACGGACCACAGTTTCTGCACCATTCTTCAATTGATCTTCTCATTCCAACCCAGTAGAATCTTTCTCTTAAAAGTACTTCTAGCTTTTTCCACCCGAAGTGACCAGCACCATTGTGATAAGCTTCTAGGACCATTTTTACATCTTGTTTAGGCACAATGATCTGCCATACTAGCTCATGCGTCTTTGGATTGGTATATCTTCTGCACAGCTTTCCTTGGTACAGGAACATTTTGCCTCTCTCTTTCCAGAGTTGATGTGTCTCTTTCGGTGCATTTTCATTGGGATACGCACTTTGCTCAGTCAGCAGTTCTTTCACCAACTTCACAGCTGGATTGCTGTCTTGAGTGTCAGCCCATCTGTGGTGTGCTAATGGGTTGAGATTCACTTGTTGATGTTTCTGGTAGGCACTGGATTGATACTGTCCTACCTTGGGACGATGGAAGGCGGGTAGTTCAATTTCTTCAAGTTCTACCGGTTCTTCTTCCACGTCTCTCAAGTGCGGCATCCGGGATAAGGCGTCTGCATTTCCATTCTTTCGGCCTGCTCTATACTTGATCACGAAGTTGTAATTAGACAGCCGGGCTATCCATCGCTGTTCCAGCGCTCCTAGCTTGGCTGTATCCAGGTGGGTCAATGGGTTGTTATCAGTATAGACGGTGAATTCTGCAGCTGCCAAGTAGTGTTTGAAACGCTCAGTCACAGCCCAGACTACTGCCAGTAGTTCTAACTTGAAGGAGCTGTAATTTTCAGGATTTCTTTCAGTAGGCCGGAGCTTTCTACTTGCAAAGGCGATGACTTTCTCCTTGCCTCCTTGTTTCTGAGATAGTACTGCTCCCAGTCCCACATTACTGGCATCTGTGTAAAGGATGAAAGGTTGATGGTAATCGGGGTATGCCAGAACTTCTTCTCCGGTCAATGCCTTCTTCAACTTTTCAAAAGAATCTTCCCTCTCATCACTCCACTGGAAAGGAGGATTGCGATTTGAAGGCTTCTTCGACTGCCCTACCAGGATGTCTTGTAGAGGTGCTGCTAGCTTGGTGAACCCTTGGATAAATCTACGATAGTAGCCCACCAGTCCCAGGAATTGCCTCACCTGTTTCACGCTGGTAGGTCTTGGCCAATCCCTTATTGCGGTTACTTTCTCGGGATCCGGTGCTACTCCTTCTGAACTTACAACGTGTCCCAGGTATTGTACCTTTGGCTTTAGAAGGTGACATTTTGATGGCTTGATCTTCATACCATACCGGGATAAGGCCTCGAACACTTCTGCTAGGTCTTGTAGATGTTGTTCGTAAGTCTTTGAGTAGACTATTACATCATCTAGGTACAGAAGGACGGCTTCAAAGTTCTTGTGTCCGAGACAGCATTCCATCAATCGCTGAAAGGTACCGGGTGCGTTGCAGAGTCCGAATGGCATACAATTAAATTCACAGAGACCCATCGGTGTGGTAAATGCTGTCTTCTCTTTATCTTCCTCAGCCACAGGGACTTGCCAATACCCACTTGTTAAGTCTAAGGTGGAAAAATAGTTAGCAGATCTTAAAGCAGCTAATGACTCTTCAATTCTAGGTAAGGGGTAGGCGTCTTTATGGGTAATGTGATTAATCTGCCGGTAGTCCACGCACATTCTCATGGTTACGTCTTTCTTTTTAACTATTACCAGAGGGGCTGCCCAGGGGCTACAACTGTCTCTTATTACCCCGGCCTGTTTCATCTCCCTCAGCATGTCTTTAGCACATTGATAATGAGCGGGCGGTATGGGTCTATATCTCTCTTTTATTGGTGGGTGGTTACCGGTAGGAATTGTATGTTCTACCCCTTTAATCTGTCCGAAGTCTAATGGGTGTTTACTGAAGACCCGTTCATATTCTTCTACTAGTCGGTACACCCCTTGTTTTTGGTGGGTAGGTGTTGAATCTGTACCTATATGCAGCTGCTGACACCAATCTTCTAATTCTCCACTTGAACCATTGTCGTCCGCCTGACATGACGGATTCAAGGGCCCAATGGCTATGATGGCATTGTTGTCAACAGTGTATAGCTTGGCCATTGTAGCGTACCTTGGTAAAGTGACCTCTTCCTCTCCACAATTCAAAAGACGTATGGGCACTCTTCCCCTGTGTACCTCGACTATTCCTCTAGCCGTTAATATCGTGGGTCTACTATCAGTGTGCACAGGCTCTACCAAGGCTTGGTAATCTCGTCCTTTAATACCAATGGCTGCTCTACACCATACCAGCATTTCAGTTTTTGGAGGTATTACTATAGGAGTTGGGTCACTTACCCTCACACTGCCGATTTCTCCACCTGCAACCTTTACTTGTTGCTTCAGCACCAATGCTTTTATCTCTCGCCGGAGAATTCTCTGCTGGCAGGATTGGGCAGTTTCCGCAAATTGCTGTAAAATAGTAATAACCTCGGAAAAACAATTTTCTAAAACATTCATACCTACCAATACAAAAGGTTCCCGTCGGTTAACATCAACAATTATGATACCCTGATTTTTTAATTCTGCTCTACCAATCTTAATGGTCATCTCTCTAAATCCTACTTGCGGTACCAATTTTCCATTACTAGCATACTTAGCTCAACATTAGATGGTCTTTTATCAATGTCTGAATCTGCCCAGTACCTCTTATAAAGGATATGTGGTATAGATGAAATCTGGGAACCAGTGTCCAACAAGGCATTGAGGGGAATACCGTCCAGCACGATGGGGATAATAGGACGTCCTCCGACGTACTTGTCGTGCCAGGATGTTGGGCCTTGAAAGTTCACTCCTGCGAAGCGGCCCGCATTCCCAGGGGATCCTTGTTTAAATCACAATTGCGGGCAATGTGGCCTGGCTTCCGGCAACGGCGGCAAATAGGCTGTCCATCCGGCTGGTAACGGTCGTTGGGTCATCCTCTCCACGCTGGGTATCTCTGGGGTCTCATCCAGGGAATATCCTCTCTGCGGTTCGCCAACTCCATCTTGGATGTAGTCTGTGATTCTCTCATTTCCTGCATGGTTTTAGCCATTGAGGTGACAATGTCTGTTAGAGAGTCAAGCTTTTGCTGGAAAGCATCATTAGCACTGGCCTCCAGGGGCTTAACTGATGTCACTGGCACTCTCTGTTGTTGAGGGGTTTCTGTAATGGATTGCTCAGGATCCTGATCCCAAAGTGCCTCTGCCTGCTGGAGACGAATAGCGCTCTCCTTTAACTGGGCAAATGTCACTTCAGGGTCCTTGAAAGTCAGCATACTCGCATGCCCTCGATGAGAAGGGGTTAATAGTCCCTCAATGAATTGATCTTTTAGCAATTGATCAGCGCCAGTGTTAAACATTGGTTCAGCCAGTGTAAGCGCTTTAAGGGCCTCCTGTAAATTCAGGGCAAAGTCTCTCACACTCTCATTGGCCTTTTGTTTGCAATTGAAGAATTTGGTCTTTGCTTTGCTACCAGCAGTAGTTTCAAATACTGCCTTTAATCCAGCTAGAATATGCTCAGCAGTGTCTTTTAGATCAGCGGACCATGCTGTGACTTCTCGCTTGACATTACCACTTAACTGTGCCATCAGCAAACCGACACGCTGAGCTTCTGCCATTGGAAACATGTTTAAATAGGCCAGCAGTTTTTCTTTAAAATCATCAAAAGTATTAGGCTTACCTTCATACACTGGAAGCCATGGAGCACCTGGGGTATATGGCATCAACATCGGCATAATGGGCGCTGCACCTTGCGCCGCTGTGCTGCCGAGCGCTCTGTTTTGTGCTTCAGCTGCATTTGTGTCGCCGAGTGTTTCGGCGTCTCCGTGCTGCGACATGTTGCGCCCCCTTAGTTAATCCGGACCCTTCCGGTCCTCTGCTTCCGTCGGGATGGCGTATAATCGTTCCGCTGGGCAGCAGGATTGGTTTTCCCCTTTTGCCGACGTCAGAGCTCTCAGCTTGGTGCCGCCCACAAAGACACGCCCCCTGCTGCTTCTGCTCGCCGCGAGCTCAGTAATGGCGGAATCTGAAATTTTTCAGTCAGATCAGAGCTCAGGGCTATGACACAGTTCAAATAGTAGTCTCGTGCTGTGGCAGTTATGAGGTAATTAGTGATGATGCAATTTTACCTCAGAGGCTGGCGGCCATTTTGTTTCAATGTTAGTCAATGGGGAAAAGTCTATTTCAATGGTTTCCAATGGGAAAATCACTTTTTGATAAAAAAGTCAATTTTTCTCGGATTTTCTCACAATTTTCGGCATTAATCACGGCACACAGTACCCGATTTAACCAGACACGGTAGATCCTGTTCGTGACGCCAAAGAGAAATGTGCCGCCCAGCTTAGGGGACCGGGATACCCGGCGCAGGGTCCCTTTCCTTGGGGGAGTCACTGGTGGCTGGACCCAGGCCGTGGCCCCAGGCTGACACACTCCTAAAGGGGGGTATTTACAGGGGATTTAGAAGTTTATATAATTTATAAAGTTTGTAGATGTTATTGTCGTGACGCCACCCGGAATAATGTGGCTATATATGGCCACCGCTGCCTTGTACTGGCCAGGGGATGATGGTGAGAGGCAGCTGAGATGGTATAGCCCTTTTCCGGGTAGGGCTGTAGGGTCCCCTGGACAGGTGATGTTAAAGTTAATGATGGATGAAGATGGAAGTATGGTGAGGAGATGTTAAGGGCACAGACACTTACTTGATTCACAGCAAATTCTCTAAGCGGTGATGGTCCCAATCCTGGATAGATGGTAACTGTTAAATCAGAGGCTGAGGCACAGATGAGGTATAACTGGTTTACTTTCAACCAAACTATAATACAACAAGTACCGTCTCCGGAGTCTGCAATAGGGGTTCAGTTGCTCAGGCCCCACCGGGTCCTTTACCTCCTGCTTGCGCTGTCTATGTGGCCCTGCTGCCGTGTGTGAACTCGCTGCCGGCCCAAATCTGTCCTCTCTGGGTCCCACTCAACAGGCAACTTGAGTCCTTTGTCTCTCTCTGCTTACCCCCTCCGGGAGTACTGCTGAACTCTTAGTATGTTGCTGTGTCTGGCCCTGTGAAGCTTGTTGTTACCTCACGTTTTTTTCCGGTTGCTGTATTGTATATAACTAATGCAGCCACGGATCCGGTATCCGTATCTGCGCTTTTTATCTAGGGTAGATAATGATGCTACCTGATTCTGAAAGTGTTCCTCTTATCAGTTTTCTCCTCCTCAGACCGATGGCTTGGCCCTGGAAATTGTCAGTCAGTCCTCAGGAACTCAATGCAGCTCCTGTCACTCTGAGCTCCTGGCTCCAACTGTCTGAAAATTTACCTCAGACCAGTGTTTTATCTCTAGGGAAGTCTCTCCCTACTGGCCAAAGGTGGTAGTGCAGTGGCATGGCTTTCTAAGTGAGTGCAACTATTATGATCTTATACTGTGGCTAATACCCGCAGGGGCGCCACATAAATGTCTTAATAAGGAAATACAAGTCAGTTTTATTCATTGACCCTTGTTGGCCAATAGTAAATAACAGGGTGGTTTTACACTTGCATTTCTTTATCCAGCGTCCTAATCCGACGAAAACCTGATGTTTCCTGATCGGGCCTGTCTCTATAGACTTAGAATGGGCACACAGGCACATGCGGTGGCATAAGGTTTCCATCGGATACCTACAAATGCGTCCTTTTGACCTTCATTGTTGACAATGTTGCAACTTTGGGGCTCGTTGTCACCGGATTTGGCGCACAAAAATAGAATGTGGCCAGGTCCAGCCAGGGGCA
Source organism: Allobates femoralis (assembly GCA_033576535.1). Lineage (NCBI taxonomy): Eukaryota > Metazoa > Chordata > Amphibia > Anura > Aromobatidae > Allobates > Allobates femoralis. The sequence goes on from JARQOC010000003.1 coordinate 144,483,378, forward strand.
GATCCAGCCAGGCTGGATTCGGCTTTCATGCTGAGCATGTTCAGAGACCCTACCAATGCTCTTCCATTAGGCTTGCCTATGTAAAGTTTCAACTTTCCGACTGATCAGGAAAAAAAATGGATGCGACTGTATGTATCCACAGTGTTTTTTGCCTGATCTGACACTTGAATCAGGCATAGTATTGCTACAGTTGCATATGGTTGCACAAACAATCCCGGATGCGGTCGGATGCGTTTTCAGACTAGTCACACTTGAATACAAGAGTGAAACTAGCCTTAGGCCAGTGTCACACATACAAATCCATTTTCTTAAGCCCTTAGAAAACGGAAACCATTTTTCTAAGGGTGCCAATAGTGTCCCCTGAGGTCCTGGACATTTGTGGTAACTTTTTGGACTTAATCATTTTGTCACCAGAAAACGTATGCTTTAACGCATGGTGCCTATATGTACTATGCGTTAACGGATGCGTCTTCCATGGGGCCCCATGTTAAAAAAAAAGCATGCTTTTTTTGAAAGGACCCCAAAAACGCTGCAAGAAACGTTTTTGGGTTGCTACATAGAGACGCGTGAAAAACGCACATGCACATGCGTTAACGGATCCGTTTTTGGGACTTGGAAAAATTTTACCCAAAAACGGTCCTGAAGCAAATAAGGCTGGTATGTGTGAGCCTAGCCTTAGTGAGAACTTTTAGATTGATTCTCGATCTGTATAAAGTCAAGACATGCTGTAATGATTGTACATAAGGAATGCAATAAACCATTGTATTGCACATGGGATTTAGTTATAAAAATCTGATAAAATTCCTTTTAATTATTCAAAATTGTAATCTTTCTTAATGTGTTGGAGCTTTATGTGTTAATACTGTGAAAGAAAAATGCACATTTGCTTCTTAATGAACGGATATGCTAACTGTATGAGCAAAGTAGCTAGATACATTTATAACACAGGTGCACAGGGAATGGCACAAGGATATGTGCATATTACTAGATTGGTATTAAACCTATATAGAAAGGTCTGTTTGCTCTCTACAAATGTAATGAAATATATGTGCCATCAAAATGACAGCAGGGAAATTTCATTTGCACCATTTACTTACAGTCGCTTCGCTATATACCCTTCTGGTGACACTTGAATGACAGTATACATGTTTTATGATCGAGTGAGAAGAGGAAAGATAGGATATAGCATGTAGCTATACAAGATATTAAAAAGATATCCACAACATGAAAACTCGATAATCTCAGTCATGCACCGAGGTGTGCCTTTGATAAACTACGGGCATTTACTGAGTAGTATACAAAGCAGCAGACAAGGGGGAATGTTGTTATCTGGCCCATTAATAAATATGACAGGGAAGCCTTTTTGCAGTTGGAAGATAGAAATGTACATATATGAAAAAGTGCACACTTGCCCCTAATCTTTCTTTTCTGCTCAGCTCTTGTTCATCCTCGCTGATGCATGTAACGGTGTTATCACAAACCAGGTCTTTGATGGCCTTATGACAAGGTATCCTAAATACCTACCTTGCACCTACTCACCAAGATCCATAAAGACCTCATTGACCTTCCTGGATGTCCAATTGTGTCAGGCATAGACGGATTATGTGAACCAAAATGTGAATTTACAACTATTAGGTAAAACCTTTAGTCAAAATACTTTTGTCTTATGTCATGAACACTACAGATGTCCTTAACAGAGTGAAGGAAATAACTATGGAACCAGTGGCGTAACTTGAAGCTCATGGGCCCCGATGCGAAAGCTCCAACGGGGCCCCCAATTATTGCAAATCTTTAACAGCATTAGTCTTTTTCTATAGGCCAGAGAGACTTTTGGGGCCCCCCTAGGCTCCGGGGCCCAGGTGCGATCGCAACCCCTGCACCTGTTGTAGTTATGCCCCTGTAAGGAGCCTCACATGCTCTCTGTGGACATCGAATCTCTGTCCAGAAGCATAAAAAGTAGTGAAATATATGTGCCATAAAAATGACTGCAGGGAAATTGCGTTTGCATCAATTACTTGCAGTTGTATACTTCTGGTGTCAATTGCATAACAGTATACATGTTTTATGATCTGGTTAGAAGATCAAAGATTGGATGTAGCGCATATATATACAAAGATCTACACATATTGAACATTTTACAGGATAGTAGAAATATTCAGATATAAATACCACTATTATCTATTGTAATGAAACAAAAGAGATTTTTGTAATAATGTTTTCTGTTTAATACATTGCTAGAAAGTATTGCAGTTGTTCTATATGCCTCAATGTAAACAAAATAAGAAAAAAAGTTCAAATAAGAGAAATAAAGTGCTTTCTAATAATATAATCCTATATGCCACCAACCAAAACAATAATAACAATATTTATTCACTTATATAGCAACATTAATTACACAGCACTTTATATGTATCAGCTGCACTCTCCCCATTGGAGCTCACAATCTACATTCCCTATCAACAATAAATATGTTTTTGGAGAGTGGGAGGAAACTGGAGACCCTGGAGGAAACCCTTGCAAACATAGGGAGAACATACAAACTACTTTTAGATAATGTACTTGGTGGAATTTGGACCCAGGATCCAAGTGCTGGAAAACTGCTAACCACAGTGCCACTGTACAGTACTAATTACAGTGCCACTGTACAGTACTAATTACAGTGCCACTGTACAGTACTTACCACTGTGCCACCGTACTGTCCATTAAATGAACCATATTGGGTCCAACAATCGTCAGCAACAGCTAAGCTTCCGAGTCAACACATTCCTTTAACTTCAGTGCTTTAAAGGCTGGATAAAACTGAACAAAACTTTTAGAAATTATTAAGGAACTGTCAATATTTAATACTTCGTGAAGAATACACTGTATGTTTTAAAGCACGTCATTCAAATAGAAAGACAGTCACCATTATTTATTGCGTTCTCACATAACTACAGTATGGGACAGTCAATTAGAATCCAGAAAAATCCTGAGAAGACATCATCATATAATCACAATATGTAATTTGTCAGAACAATGTTCAGCAGAAGGTTTATCGCTAGAGCTAGAGAAACACAGATGTGACGCTTTTACTGCCATCATCTGTACCGCAAGTGAATATGATCTTATAGAATAATATCAGAATCTGAGAGTCCTCAGTGGCTTTAACAGACCCCAGTTTAAACTTTGACACTTCTTATGTGAACTGTTATCACAAACCATTTCACCCCTATCTCATTCCTGTTTTTGGACCAACCATTTATCAAACGACAATATACCGTATTTTTCGCTTTATAAGACGCACCTGATTATAAGACGCACCCCCAAATTTGGTGAAGGAAAAGAGAAAAAAATAATTTATGTTAAATGGGGTCCATCTTATAATGCCATTGTCCGTCTTACAAATCATATATGTAGCCCCCCCCACTGCTGGCACTGTAGTCCCCCACTGCTGGCACTGTAGCCCCCCACTGCTGGCACTGTAGCCCCCCCCACTGCTGGCACTGTAGCCCCCCCCACTGCTGGCACTGTAGCCCCCCCACTGCTGGCACTGTAGCCCCCCCCACTGCTGGCACTGTGTAGCCCCCCCCACTGCTGGCACTGTGTAGCCCCCCCACTGCTGGCACTGTGTAGCCCCCCCCACACTGCTGGCACTGTGCAGCCACCCCCACTGCTGGCACTGTGTAGCCCCCCCACTGCTGGCACTGTGAGCCCCCCCACTGCTGGCACTGTGCATCCCCCACTGCTGGCACTGTGCATCCCCCACTGCTGGCACTGTGCATCCCCCACTGCTGGCACTGTGCATCCCCCACTGTGCAGCCCCCACTGTGCAGCCCCCACTGTGCAGCCCCCACATCTTTGTGCACATCATACTCACCTAGCTTCACCGCTGCCTGCTGACCGCGATATCCCCGCCATCTGTGTTCTGCCGGCATCCGGGTCCTGAGAGCGCCGCTCGGTGATGACGTCACTCGCAGCGACGCTCACAGCACCGGGATGCCGGCAGACCACCGACAGCAGGGATATCGCGGTCAGCAGGCAGCGGTGAAGCTAGGTGAGTATCAATCTATGGTATAGTCAGTGCTTTCCACGCAATGCAAGAGTGGAAATCACTGACTATACATACAGGCTGCAGCTGCGGACCTGGCTCCTGTAACATGGGCTGCTCCCGCTGGTGATTGACAGCGGGATGCAGTGCATATTACAGGAGATAATGAGCGGCCCCACGTGACCAGAGCCCGCAGCAGCAGCCTGCTCCTGGCCCCATCCAGCCCCCGGACACCGCTCCTGAGCCGCCTTTCCCACCCCCCAAAGCACACTTTCGCTTTGTAAGACGCATCCCCCACTTTCCCCCAAAAGTTGGGGGTACTAAAAGTGCGTCTTACAAAGTGAAAAATACGGTATCTGTCTGTACCTCTTATCTGGGAACCCTGATTTTACTGCTAGCTGCAGCTCGTTACCCCCTCCCAACTTACAACTACCGTATATACTCGCGTATAAGCCGACTTTTTCAGCCCAAAATTTGGGCTGAAAAGTCCCCCCTCGGCTTATACGCGAGTATACAGTATATATACTTATATATACATCAAATATGTATATATACTGCAGCAGCCCCGGAGGTATACAGGCCCCCCCATCAAGCTCCAGGGCCCCCCCCCTTGCGCGGCAGCCTGTAAAGGAAAATCATACTTGCCAGTGTCCTGTCGCGCCGTCCGCAGCTGCCGACATGACGATCCCGGGCTTCATTCAGCGTCTTCCGCATTCCTTTAGTCGCGGGCAATGACGTCATTGCCCACGACTTCAGGAACTCGGAAGCCGGAAGACGCTGAATGAAGCCCGGGATCGTCATGTCGGCAGCTGCGGACGGCGCGACAGGACACTGGCAAGTATGATTTTCCTTTACAGGCTGCTGCGCAAGGGGGGGGGCCCTGGAGCTTGATGGGGGGGGCCTGTATACCTCCGGGGCTGCGGCTGTATACAGCTCTGGGGCTGCGGCTGTATACAGCCCTGGGGCTGCGGCTGTATACAGCCCTGGGGCTGCTGCTGTATACAGCCCTGGGGCTGCTGCTGTATACAGCCCTGGGGCTGCTGTATACTACCTAAGGGCTGCTGTATACTACCACTGGGGATGCTGTATACACCACTAGGGCTGCTGTATATACCTCTGGGGCTGCATATACCTCTGGGGCTGCATATGGGGCTGCATATACCTCTGGGGCTGCATATGGGGCTGCATATACCTCTGGGGCTGCATATACCCCTGGGGCTGCATATGGGGCTGCATATACCCCTGGGGCTGCATATACATATGGGGCTGCATATACCTCTGGGGCTGCATATACCTCTGGGGCTGCATATGGGGCTGCATATACCTCTGGGGCTGCATATGGGGCTGCATATACCTCTGGGGCTGCATATGGGGCTGCATATACCTATGGGGCTGCATATGGGGCTGCATATACCTCTGGGGCTGCATATGGGGCTGCATATACCTCTGGGGCTGCATATGGGGCTGCATATACCTCTGGGGCTGCATATACCTCTGGGGCTGCATATGGGGCTGCATATACCTCTGGGGCTGCATATACCTATGGGGCTGCATATACCTCTGGGGCTGCATATGGGGCTGCATATACCTCTGGGGCTGCATATACCTCTGGGGCTGCATATGGGGCTGCATATGGGGCTGGGGCTGCATATACCTCTGGGGCTGCATATACCTCTGGGGCTGCATATACCTCTGGGGCTGCTGTATACTACCACTGGGGCTGCTGCTGTATACTACCACTGGGGAGGCTGCTGTATACCTCACTGCTGGGGGTTGTATACCTGTGCTGGAGTCCACCCTCGGCTTATACGCGAGTCAATACGTTTTCCCAGTTTTTGGGGGCAAAAGTAGGGGGGTCGGCTTATACACGGGTCGGCTTATACACGAGTATATACGGTATATGCTTCACGTCACCTCTGTCATATATTGCATTTGTCTTTTTAAATTTAAAATCTTGGAAAACAAGTCAGAGGCTGAACTCTGTTATTTATTGTCCAGGTGATTTTACTCTACCCCTTCTCATCACAGACCACTCTTCACATCTTGGACCAACAATTAATCAAGGGACATGAATTTGTCTGCTTCTTATCTATGGAGGATACTGCCACAGATGCTGTCTTCCACCTCCCATCTCTTCACCATACCTAATCTATGTACTGCATATCCAGCCTCCTATTTGTGTGTTTATATGTGTGTACATTCAGAATTTGTGTCATTATGAGCTTGATGAAGAGACATGAGTTGTTGTGAAATCTTGCTATGTTTACCATCTTTTCAGTTAGTCATTAAAAGGTATCAACCACTGAGGACTCTCAGATCCTAATATTTTTCTATCTACTGGCTAAAACAGTGCAAACATTTTTTATATGATCTTAGATTAATTCAGCTAATGTAAGCAATTTTGTAACAAAAAATATATTTGTACGATAAATCCACTTCCATTATTAGACTAAATTCACATTTGTAATATTTTTGAGTTATCTTTTCTAATCTTCCAACAAGATCACTTTAAATATGTCTTCCTAAATAAATTGCAAAACAAGAGTTGTTTTTACATCTTTCTACAAATAATGTTTTAATTGAAACTAATGATATAATTAGCTAGCAGAAATGCAATTCCCAAATCAATCGAGAAGTCAATAGGATTTATCAATGTATTTTTTTTTTTTCAATTTTTTCTTCAATGAAAAGATAAGATCCTCTGAAAAGAAAATATATGTAGTTAGAGAAGGTGTTTCCTTGTCTGCAGGAGCACGCTGCTCCCCTGCCTCTATGCTCCTGCTGATTCTCAGTTTGGACCAGCAGATCATTGTGCCATTGGCACAAACTGTGCACTGCCCAAATCTGGAAGCTGAGGCTGCTTTGCCAACATTGGAGAAGACCAGGACACCGAACGTGCCACCATCATGAGTTAATATTGTGCTCCAGTGATCCGGTAGGGATCGTGCAATGATTACAAGTTCTACTAGAAACAGCGATGCAAATGTTCGGCTACAACTACTAAACTGCAACGGGCAAAATACCATACGTTTAAAGGAAACCTGTCACCTGGTTTTTGCAACCTAATCTGAGAATAGCATAATAAAGGACCCGAGATCCTGATTCCAGCAATGTGTCACTTACTGGGCTACTCAGTGTAGTTTTGATAAGATCACTGTTTGATCAGCTGGAGATTATCATTAGCAGTCTACTTGGCCTCCTGCCAAATAGTCTGGCATATTCAGACTGCTAAATCTGCAACAGAGAAAACACTAATTTTATCAAAATGACAGCAAGCAGCTCAGTAAATGACACATTGCTGGAATCAGGGTATCTATTTCTACATTTTGCTGCTCACTGATGGGATGTCAAAAACCTAGTGACAGGTTCCCTTTAAATCTCTTTGTTCTTAAGAACCAAGGGAATTGAAATGCCAAGTAAATTGCATAGTTGCTATTATTTGCTTGAATTTCTTTTTGAACATCTTGCATTGTATGAGTAAATTAATTATAATCGTCTCCTCCTTTCTTTTAAATCTTTCCATAGTGGATTATTATTTTTGACTCCTAAACTGTCAATGTCTAAATTTTAGATGATACATTTTAGATAGTATTCATTTTATTTATAATCACTTACAGAGCACTTATCTAAGAGAAAGTGATGAGTAGGTTTACTAGTTATCTCATTATCATCAAAGAGCAAGATTACAGTAAAAAATACATCTTTATTATAAAGGTAGAGACAATGCAGGATCTTACTGGTGAAAATAAATACTAGAACACATCTCTCCTCTCCCAGCCTGCAGAGCAAATGCTATAGAACAGGCATGGGGAACTCCAGGCCTCGAGAGCCACCAACAGGTCATGTTTTCAGGATTCAAAACAGCAGGAAGGTTAGGGCACCACTGCACGCCGCTTCATGGGCGGATAATATGCGGAGCAATCAGCGGTCCGTAGGGGGTGCCTGTCACTAGGCAAACAAACGGCAGAAAGTCTTTCAATAAAGAGGAGACGGCACTCACCCATACGAAGGTCGGTCCTTTTATTCAGGGAGCTTTAAACATTCGGTAGCAGGGAGGGGAGGAGGGGGCCGAGATGACGACGGCACCGTTTCGCGCTCAGTGCGCTTCCACGGGTCACAGGCTAATGGCGGTGTAGCACTTCCTATATAGGAGGAGTCAACAACCAACACTGACGTCACCATTAGCAAAATTACACAGAAATCTTAAAATCATGATTCCATTCAACACCAGCTATGAGAATCAAAAGGAATGTTAGAAAGTACAAAGTACACAATACTTGACAAAGAAAAATAAACAATGATTGTTAGAAGGAGCTAGGGAGATCTGAACAGATTGATGCCACAGCTGAGAACGGGGAACACAGCAATCTGAAAAAATGCAAATTGCATTCAGTCAAATAGAAAAAGCCAATAAACAACAAGACGACTAGTTGAAGTCACAGGACTTCAATATGGGGATTGATATTTCCCTACCGTGGGTATAACACCCAGGTTCCTATGAAGTCAGTAAATGGCTATACGCTATGTTCGTTCTACAAATTGTTATATTACTTTTTACCACATTGCGCAGATTAAAAATACTATCCGTTGCTGTTTCCACCGATCTACATGCAGGTAGCAACACCTCTGAAGATATGCATATTGGCGCAGGACCACCAACACGAAGATAGCAAGGCACAATACAAGCCTATTATATGTATGAATAAATAGACCAATCTTATAGCGCAGAACCATATAGTCTAATAAGTTATTTTTAAGGAAGCAAAAGCAAGGATTTCAAAAGCAAACAGATCCTAACCACATCGTCAATTAAACATCAGGGAAAGACATATTCAAATACCATCAATATTAAAACAGGTATAATAAAAATTAGACCACGATAGACAATGTATGTCGGTCATAAAACATTAAAGAAACACGGCCATATCAACCTTATCGTTCAGACCTGCGGCTCCTGTAGCATTTGAATTCAGGATCCAATTCGTCTCAATTCGCAGTAGTTGTTTATGTAGGTCTCCTCCTTTTAGGGAGGGGAAAATTCTTTCAATACCTGCAAACTTCAGCACCTTCGGGTCACCATCATGGTCCTCCCGAATGTGCTGAATGAGTCTCATGGATCCCTTTCCGGTCAGTACCGAATTGAAATGTTCCCTGACCCTAACATACATTGCCCGAATGGTTTTGCCAATATAAAACCTGCCGCAGGGACACCATAGCACATATACCACCCACTTGGTATTACAATTGATAAAGGCTCTAGTTTTATTAATACACCCTCCAAAACTCACTGTAGGACCTGGTTCCAAAAATTGGCACCTGTTGCAGTGGCCACATTTAAAATGACCTTTTAAGGGTTTCATATTTAACCATGTGTTTTTTTGGTTGTTTTTTTTTAATCTTTTCTCTACTAGCCAATCACTAAGATTTTTACTTCTTCTGTAAGTAACTATTAAGTGCGGGGGCATATTAGCAAAGGTACGATCATTTTCTACTATATGCCAATGGCGGTGCAGGGCTGTTTTAATTTTGTCATACATTGGTCCGTATTTGAAGTTGAAATGGAACTTCCTTGATGTTTTGACAGATCTCTTATTATCTTCATTAGGCGTGACTATGTCTTTTCTTTTTACCGTATATTGGTCTAACCTGTCTCTAGCTTTTGTTAACAAAGGGAGGGGACAGCCTCTGTGTGTTAGATTTTTGATCAGAATATTTGCTTGTGATTCAAAACCTGAATCAGTATTGTTCAAGCGGCGAATTCGTAGCATTTGGCTAAACGGTAAAGCCGCCTTAGTGTGATCAGGATGCGCACTACTGTAGTGTAACAAGGAATTGGTGGCAGTACTCTTTTTAAACATAGATCTAATAAGACCTGACTCAGTTAGAGTTAAATTGATATCCAAGAATTCAAGCCTAGATCCCCAAAAACGCTAGTAAACCGCATGTTATAGCTATTGTTATTCAAATAATCAATACATTTTTGGAAGACAACCTCATCACCCTCCCAAACTACCAGCACATCGTCCACGTAGCGGATATAGTGCTTGATGTTCAGTAGGAAGGGGTTGTCCTCGGTATAAATGTATTGATCTTCGTAGGCTGCCAAAAATAAATTAGCGAGGGTACAAGCGACAGGCGTACCCATCGCTGTACCCTCTTTTTGCTCGTACCACTGCTCTAGGAAACTAAAGGCATTGTTCTCCAAGATAAATTCCAGGGCTGCACATATAAAGTCAATAAAATCACTGTCTACTTTGTTCTTTAACAAAAGCCGTTTGATAATACTAACGACGAGTTTTTGTGGAATTCTGGTGTAGAGACTCTCTATATCAATTGAAGTAAGCTTCATGGAAACATTCCAAGATATATGATCTACTGTTTTTATAAAATCAAAAGAGTCTTTCACCAGCGATGGCACTGCAGACAGAAATGGATGAAGGAGCCAGTCCAGATATTTAGACAAGGGTTCAGTCAAGGAACCCACGGCAGACACAATGGGTCTCCCGGGGGGCTCCCTTTCATTCTTGTGCACCTTAGGCAAATAATACCAGTGCGGTTTAGTTGGAAACTCCGGAAATAATTTCTCGGCCTCTTTCAAGGTCAACACATTTCTGTCAACAAAGTGCCGAAGTAAATTTTTCAGCTTTTTAGAGAATTTATCAGTAGGATCAAGTTTTAATGTTGTATAAGTGATGGACTGACTCAGCTGCCTATTAGCTTCCTTGATGTACGCCGACCTCTGCAGGAGGACAATACTCCCTCCTTTATCGGCTTTCCTAAACACGATATCATTCCATTGTTGCATGTCTATTAATGCACTCTGTTCTTTCACAGACAAATTTCTCAAAGGTGTAGGATAAATAAGTGCTCTGATATCCCTATCGACCATCTCAGTAAACAGATCTAATCCATCATTAGGACTAATCGGGGGCATAAAAGTGGAACTGACGCCACCTTTAAACGGTGGTCTACAAAAATCATCAGATGTCCCCATCTGGCTGTCAGCCAGACCCAACAAGATCCGAAGATCGTCCTGAGATTGGCTGAGGGAATCAGAGTTCGCAAAAAATCCTAAAGGACCTATGGTATCGATTTTAGAAATTTTTGAGCTAGTACTAGGTTTATTGATATTACATGTATTTTTTTGATTTTCAAAATGCTTAAACAAATAAAGTTTACTAGTGGATTTGAACAAATCGGCTCTAAATTCAGCGTAATCAAATCGTTCAGGAATACAAAAGTTAAGTCCTTTCTGTAAGACTGCCAGCATATCACTCGTTAGATGCCGATGTGATAGATTGTACACACGAAGGGTGAGGGACGCATTCCAGAAGGTTTATTGGCATGTTTTCAGGATTTCCTTAGCATTGCACAGTTGATAATAAATGCACTGGTGATGATTCCAACCCTTGTGTAATGCTAAAGAAATCCTCATTACATGACCTGTACCCTTGAGGCCTAGAGTTTCCCATCCCTGCTGTAGAACATGGCATGCTCCTATGGGAGTATATAGAGTATTTTCTAGAAACATAAACAGAAAAAAAGATTTGTAAAACAATGTTTCCTTATAGATGTGAAATATATTAGACATTCCCTTTAAGGCCACGTGCACACGCTGAGTATTTGATGAGTTTTTTACCTCAGGATTTGTGGGCAAAACCGGGAGTGGAGCAATCAGAGGAAAAGTCTAATAGAAACACCTGCATCACTTCTGTATTCAATCATCCACTCCTGGTTTTGGCTACAAACTCAAATACTCAATGTGTCAAAGTTCAACCATAGGGAAGGAATCTGGGCACTGGAGGGCTTTTGGTGTCTGTCCTAGGCTTGTATGTGCTGCCAGCAATATGGTGTTGCACAGATCTGCACAAGGTCCAGTCACAAAAATGTCCAAAGATTTAGAAGAAACAGACGGCACTCACCATTAGATGAAGGTTCTTTTAATCCAAGTGCTCCGTTACGAGGTGCGGGTTACAAACATTATGTGGCGGGGAGGGAGGTGCGGGAAGGACGACGGGCGCACTTTTCGCCTGGTTAGGCTTCCACAGCGGGGAGGGAGGTGCGCCCGTCGTCCTCCCCGCACCTCCCTCCCCGCCACATAATGTTTGTAACCCACACCTCCTAACGGAGCACTTGGATTAAAAGAACCTTCATCTAATGGTGAGTGCCGTCTGTTTCTTCTAAATCTTTGAATACTCAATGTGTGCACGTGGCCTTAAGGTAAGTGTCTGCAATGTACCCAACTATAAATATTTAGCTCTTGCTTCACATTTTTTAGCTTAAATCTACTTCTCCAAGGCCAAACACAAAATTATTGCAACTTGTATGAAATCCATGAGACTGTTGAACTCAATTGAACTGTGAAAAGCCATATCTGGAGATGTCTCTTCTGAAGCATGAGGCTGGGGTCACACTTGAACCTTGGATCTGCTAAAACCTACTGTTTTTCCAAGTTGTAAATGTTGAAAAATGGATCCGTTAACGGATCCATAGGCTCCAATGCAAAAAACGCATTGTCAAAGTGCACTGCTAAAAACACTATGTGTTTTTGCATCAGCATCAAAAAATGCTGCTACGGTAGCAGCGTTTTTGGGTGATGTAGCAAAAACACATGCTTTTAACATGGGACCCTATGGGAAGCGCATCCGTTAATGCATGGTACATATTGGTATCATGTGTTAATGTATGTGTTAACGGTAGCGTTATGATGATGAAAAAATGGCAATTTTAAAAATGTAATCAGGTAAAAAATAACCAAAATGACTGCATGCCAAGTGTGACCCCAGCCTTAGAGAGAGGAAAACTTAAAACTTGTAGATATATAAAATAAATATGCCGTATAAATTTGACATTGACTTTTTCACACACATAGAATTATGAATGAAGGAAATGTCATGTTAATATTTTATATTGTGATTGCAACGTGTTGTCAGTTTTCCTTCTGATTTGCAGGGTGCCAGGAAGGCTGCTGTGGCCAAGGTTAAATTGTACAGAAATGCCATGTTGATTTATAGTGCAGCAGAGAACGAGGGCAAGGTGAAGTAAGGAGACTGTGGAGCATGTTTAAATAGCAAAACCATTTTAAAGCAACTTTCAATACAGAATGATGCATAGGAAAAACTGTTATAAGAAATATAGGCAATATATATACATTGCATCGAATGCTTCACATACTGTAAAATGAATGGGTTTGCATTATCCTGGCAGTGGCGGGTTATGTGAAGCAGGATACAGTAAGTCATTATTGATCCATCTGACTACACTGCTCTGGATGTCACGGCAGATAGCTCGTTTCTATGTAAAATAAAAGTGATATACTGAATACTGACATGATGAAATCGACAAGGACACGTACATGCTTTCCAGTTACCTTCTTGTATAAAGCTCTAGGTGTTTTGCCATACCTCACTTTTATGATTATGTGCTATGTAATCTTTTTTTCTTCTCAGCACAGTTTGTAAAATAGCTCTTTTAGCACAGATAATAAAATAGCTGGCTACATCCATTGGTTCAGCAGTAACAAGGTGCAGATTACATTATCAAACATGTCTGACAGATACGAGCTGAAGCAGATAAGACCAATGTAGGAAGGCAATATGCTTTAATATGTCCTTCTTGTGTCTTTGGCCTTCAATCTACATAGATATATGTCTGTATTGTTTTTCATCAAATGGCGAGTTCATCAAAGTGTGTACTATATGCATCATAATAACTCTTCAAGTAATTATTATACAGTATATGACCCATCCAAGGAACAAATTGGATTCAAGTAATTAGCCTGTGAACATTTGAGGTGTGAGAAGGAACATTACACTATACCTTACTTCATCTATAGTGGTTATCATACTTAGAGAACGACACACAATTTTCTTAGTTTTAATATCATTGTGTTGCCCTACGTGAAAAGAGCCTAACATGAGCAAATTAGCAGTATTTTAAGCTTATTTCATAAATTGAAGATATTATAAAGAACAGAATAAAAATGTAAATGAGATAAATGAAAAGACACTGATCAAAATTAGCGAACACTTTCAGATACCTGCAAATTATTGGTGTTAATCTGCCACCTAGTGCTAATTTCCTTAATTATCTGAAACCCCCATTTAACTAGCAGCCTAACTTTCCAGTTTGCAGTCACTTGTAAAAAATGGTGTGCCATTCCAAAGTGACTGAAACCCTCCAGCAGCAGGTTGTCCAGATGAATGGAAAAGGGGTCACCCTATCAGTGATAGCAACAGAAGATGGTCATTCTAAGTCTGTGATTTCTAGAATATTGCATCTTTACAACATCAAACTCTTTCAAGTCCCCCAAAAAGGATGGTTGCCCTCAAAAGACAAATGCAAGAGAGCACAAGATAAGGCAGAGAATCTTCATGGGTAATCATTTCAACATTGCAGCTGGAATAACTCGCCAGTTAAGCACTGAATGGCATAAGGATGTATCTTATCACACAGTGTCACATTTTTTAAGAGCTTTTGGCCAGAAAGCCCATTCTGCTGTAATCAAACCTCTCATTTGCTTAAAATCAAAAGGCTAGACTAAACTTTCTGAGGAGCATGTTGTGTGGACAGAGAAGAAGTGGTCCACAGTTCATTTTAATGATGAAGCAAGTTTAATTTATTTGTGTCTGATGGGAAACATTATGTTCATCGAAAAACTGGGAAAAGACTGAACCCAAAGTGTGTAAAGAAGTCAGTGACAGGTGGTGGAGGAAGTATCATGGTTTGGGGAATGTTTTCTGCTGCACAGGTTAGACCTCTCATACAGCTACATGGCAGAGTGAATACAAGTGTGTATCAGAACCTTCTTCAACAACACGTGTTTCCTTACTTGTGTTCAGCATTCAATTAGTCAGGAATTTTCATGCAGGACAATGCCCCCTGTCACACAGAAAAATGGGTAAAGCAGTTCCTTCACAACCAGGAGATGCGCGAACCGAGCGTGGCAGAGCACCCGTGGAGTCTCAGCACCGGATAACAGAGGAGCACCCAGTGGTGCTGCTGCGCAAGGGCGGGCACACATCATGCGCTCCTGATGCGTTATACTCAGGAGCAATGTGGCTACCACAATACTCAGGTGAACCAATACCCTCAATGCCCTTTATTACAAAGATAAAAGCGTACTACGTGATTGTACCCCCTGACTGAAGCCAGCATGTCGGTATGATTATGGGACAGTTAACCTGCAATGCACAGCGGTGAAGTAACATCCTGACCGGACACGACAAAGATACTGTAGAGCATCTTGTAACTGGATTAAAAGCAGCATTTGAATCCAGTGCTGACACTCTTTGCGCGCAGCAACCCATCATGCCGCTCCTGATGCCGTATACTCCAGAAGCAATGTGGCTACACAATACTCAGGTGAGCCCAATACCCTCAATGACTTTATTACAAAGATAAAAGCGTACTACGTGATGTACCCCCTGACTGAAGCCCAGCATGTCGGTATTATTATGGGACAGTTAACCTGCAATGCACAGCGTGAAGTAACATCCTGACCGGACACCGACAAAGATACTGTAGAGCATCTCGTAATGGATTAAAAACAGCATTTGAATCCAGTGCTGTCACCGGGCTAAAATGAGGTTCTTTGGATGTCAACAAAAGGTCAAGGAGAGCGCCAGAGACTATGCCTTAAACTTGCAGGAAGCACTCAAAGCACTTAAACTAGCAGAACCTGCCTTAGCCCGGGAGCTGACAAAATGCTAATTGATAAGTTCATAGAGGGCCTCCTATACCCTTCTCACAGAGGACAGTTGAGTATGATGATCATCCAGAATCCCGGAATGACTTTTGCCGAGTTAAAAGATAGAGCCATCCGTCTTCAGCAGATAGAGGAACCCTGGGATATAAACTTTACTCAAGGCCCTACAGCAGCACCTCAGCAGCCAGAAGCATCAGTGACATCTGCCATGTCCGAGACTGTTGCTGAATACAGAGAGCCTGTCTCTAATGAGGCCCTCAACCAAAAGCTAGATGCCCTGACAGACACTGTTATTTTCCATGGCTAAAGTCATCAAGAAGCTGCGTGGATCCAAGCCTGCACCCAAGATCGAGTTGGAGACCAGTAAAGAGGATGTCCAGTGGATGAGGCCAGGAAGTACCAAGCGACGAGAGGACGACCCAGCGACCGTTACCAGCCAGATGGACAGCCCATTTGCGCCATTGCAAGAAGCCAGGTCACTTTGCCTGTGAATGTGCTTTAAACGAGGATCACCTGGGAAGACAGGCCGCTCCTCAGGTGTGAACTCCCAAGGTCCTTCAGCCTGGTATGAAAGTTCGTGGGAGGACGTCCGGTCATCCTTATCGTGTTGGATGGCAGTCCCTTCAGCGCCTTGTTGGATCCTGGGTCCAGATAACATCAATTCTGTATGTTCTTTACAAGAGGTACTGGGTTGATTCAGACATTAGTAGTGGTCCATTTAACATTGCATTGAACTTATGGGCTAGCAATGGTGAACTAATACCACAAGTTGGGTTCAGAGAAATGACCATTCAGATTGGGAAGGTAGAATTGCAGAACAAGGGTATTATAATTGTAGATGTTGACCGGCGAGAACGTGAACCAGTAATGTTACTAGGAATGAATGTAATTGAAAATTGTTTTCCGAGGTAATTACTGTCTTACAGCAGATCGCAGAGACTGCCAGTGCCAGGTAACAGAGACTTCTGCAAAAGGAATAATAGCCCTGATGTTGAAACAACAGGTAGAAATATCAGGAGGTGAAATCGGCAGTGTACGAGTAAGTGATCCATACCCATTGTAATACCTCCCAAAACTAAATGTTGGTCTGGTGTAGAGCCGCAATAGGCATTAAAGGGCAAGACTATCAATCCCTAGTAGAAACCGTGTACTCAGACAGTAGGCCCACTGTACTGACAGCCAGAGGAGTAGTTGAGGTAAACCGGGAAGAGTGCCATAACGCCTTCTAAATTGCGGGGAAGATGAGGTCACCATACCGAAGTATGCTACCATGGCTAAATTATTTACAGTTGATAACAATGCCATCACAGTTATCGAGCCCTTGAACCCGTCAAGTCAGGTGGATGACAATGGCTCAGGGGAAAAACTGGAGGATTGGTGCCAAAAGCTACATATGGGTACCAGTTCTATACATTCCCATCAAAAGCATGGAGTATACCGGGTAGTAAAATAATATGAGCAGATATTCAGCAAACACCCGCTACACTTTGAGCAAATTAAAGGGGTAGAACACACTATACCCACAGGTAACCATCACCCTATAAAAGAGAGGTATAGACCACTACCACCCGCTCACTACCAAACCACCAAAGACATGCTCAAAGAAATCTGCAGGTGTAATAAGAAACAGTTGTAGCCCTGGGCAGCTCCTTTAGTGTTGGTTAAAAAGAAGGTCGGGACCATGAGAATGTGGACTACTAGCAGATCAACTGCATTACACACAAGGATGCATACCCGTTACCTAGGTTTGAGGAGTCATTAGCCACATTAAAATCTGCTAACTACTTTTCCACCCTAGATCTGACAAGTGGGTATTGGCAAGTTCCTGTGGCAGAGGCTAGGAGAAGACAGCGCTTACTACGCGATGGGCCTCAGTGAGTTCAATTGTATGCCGTTTGGACTCTGCAACGCACCCAGTACCTTCCAACACCTGATGGACAGTTGCCTAGGTCATAAGAACTTTGAAACTGTCCTTCTGTACCTAGAGGAAATCTTAGTCTACTCCAAGACATATGAGCAACATCTACAAAACCTGGCAGAAGTGTTTAAAGCCTTGTCCGGATACGGCATGAAAATCAAGCCATCCAAGTGCCACCTTCTGAAGCCAAAGGTGCAGTACCTAGGACATGTCGTGAGTTCAGAGGGAGTAGCACCGAATCCTGATAAAGTCACCGTAATAAGGATTGGCCAAGACCCACCAATGTGAAAGAAGTGAGGCAATTCCTGGGCCTGGTAGGCTATTATAGAAGATTTATCAGAGGGTTCACAAAGTTAGCAGCTCCCCTACAAGACATCCTGGTAGGACAGTCAAGAAGGTCTTCAACCCGTAATCCCCCTTTCCAGTGGAGTGACGAGAGGGAAGAGTCCTTCAAAAAGCTAAAGTGTGCGCTGACAGGAGACGAGATTCTGGCATATCCGGATTACCATCAACCCTTCATTCTGTACAAAGATGCCAGCAACGTGAGACTGGGAGAAGTATTGTCACAGAAACAAGGAGGCAAAGATAGAGTTATTGCCTTTGCAAGCAGGAAACTCCGGCCTACGGAAAGAAACCCTGAAATTACAGTTCCTTCAAGTTAGAACTACTGGCAGTAGTTTGGGCTGTAGAATTTACCATCTACACTGATAACAACCCGCTGACCCACCTGGAATCAGCAAAATTAGGTGCATTGGAGCAGCGATTGATAGCCCGGCTGTCTAACTACAATTTTGTCATCAAATATAAGGCAGGCCGCAAGAACGGGAATGCAGATGCCTTATCCCAGATGCCACACCTGAAAGACTGGAAGAGAACCGGAGGGGTTGGAAGAAATTGAACTACTGGCCTTTCATCATTCTAAGGTGGAAAAGTATCAACCCGGCATCTACCAAAAAGAACAGCAGGCAAATCTCAACCTGTTAGCACACCGTGGATGGGCTGACACCCAGGATAGCGATCCAGCTGTAAAGTTAGTGAAAGAACTGCTTACACAACAAGGTGCGTACCCTAATCAGAACGCTCCAGCTGAGACCCAAAAACTCTGGAAAGAATGAAGCAAGTTGTTCCTATATCAAGGGAAGCTGTGCAGAAGACACACCAACCCTAAAACACATGAGTTGGTCTGGCAGATTATCCTAGCCAAGAGAGATGTCAAAATGTCTTAGAGATTACCACGACGGTGCAGGTCATTTTGGATGGAAGAAGTTGGAAGTGCTCTTAAGAGAGAGATTCTACTGGGTTGGCATGAGAAAATCAGTTGAAGATTGGTGTAGAAAATGTGGCCCGTGCAACCTCAGAAGAAATGATCAACAGAGTCAGAGAGCCCCACTCCAGTCCATAGTAACCAAGCAACCACTTGAGTTAGTTGCGTTAGGCCACGTCAAGTTGTCACCAAGCCGGTCAGGCTATGTTTATGCCTTAACCATCGTGGACCATTACTCCCGCTTCTTAGTGGTGGTACCCGTCAAGGACCTGACAGCGAAGACAGCTGCAAGAGCATTTCAGTCACATTTCTGTAGACCTCATGGCTATCCAAAACAAGTCCTTGCAGATCAAGGTCCAGCTTTCGAGTCAGAGATTTTCCAGGAATTCTGCAACATGTACAGCTGTAAGAAAATCCGCACGACAGCCTATCATCCCCAAACCAAAGGCTTGTGCGAAAAGATCAACCATATTGTGATTGACCTGTTGAAAACCTTACCAGTCAGAGTCAGAGAGAAATCAATGGCCAGAGAAATTACCAGACTTGGTAGACTTGTACAACCATGTCCCGGTGAGTTCTACAAACTGCACCCCAGCCTACCTTATGCAAGCAAGACCCGGTAAGCTGTCAATTGATTTAGATATGGGAATTCTAAAATCAGATGTAGTTGAAGAATCCAATTGGGGTACCCTACGTCAACGCCAGTATCGCCAAGTACAAGAGTGCGTAGAGAAAAGTCTCCAGCAAGCTAGAGAAAAACAAGAGAGAAACTTTAACCAACATGCTCTAGCAACCGCATTACAACCTGGTGAGCAGGTTCTCAAGAGAAAGAAGCGCACTAACAGATTGGATAATCAGTGGGAAATCACCCCATATACCATCTTACCATCAAATTTAGACAATGCCAAAGTGTGTCTAATCAGCAAAGACGAAGGAAGGACGTCAGCAGTTGTGTCAAGAGACCATCTCAAACCATGTCCTGAAACCCTGAAGACACCAGAAGTAACCTTACCTGTACAGGTCCAACCTGTCAGAAAAGAAGAGGATGTGTTCCATACCGTCTTAGGAGATTTCCCCAAAACATGGCCAAATTACTACGGAACGGTTGTAGTCCCCATGATTGCTTTCCCTCCAATGGTAGAACCAACATCAGAACTTATACCACAAGAAGTCCCAAGACATGACGAACTAGAAGTTGAGCCTGTAGAGGAAGAACCAATTCTTGGTCCCAGTGAGCTTGGCAGTCCTACTGTCAGATCTCCATCCTCAGTAGTAGTAGATGCTCCAAACAGGTACATGTCCACCCGCACCCATAAGCTAAGTACATACAGTATACCAGTCTTATGCAGATCACAGCGTAGTACCAAGGGTCAGTTACCAGCTAGGTACAGAGATTAAAGTGTGAAATCAAATGTGAAATGCATATATGTTATAGTAGTATATTGTTAAATTGAACCCATTAAAGTAAAGGAGTAAAAAAAGGGTGAGAGTAGCATGGTGTTAGGTGGCAGCCACAAAGAGTAAGAACTTGGCCTCTTATGCGGTGACCCGATGGCTTAGGAGCCTACTGCACTAAAACCAGAGACACCCATAGAGACTTGTGTATAATAGTTTGCATTGTTAAAAGCCCAGTACCTACAGAGAATATACTGTATGAACTATTTACATATTCTTGAACTTTTCTTCATTTTGATTAACTACGGACCATACTTACCATGGAACTGGTTGTGGTAAAGACTAAGTGTGTATAGTTACCAGCCCCGGAGGCAATAGACTAAACCCATGGAAGGACTGATTTGTTTTGAACTTTTGAACTCTTTTTGAGCATCAGTGGTTTTTGTAATTTTTGTTTTTTAATACACTGTAAATATTTATTGTATTGATATGTTGTTTGTTTGTTTTTCTACAGTCCCGGAGTACTGTTCTTAACTAAGGGGGAATGTGGCACCCCAGGGTTCATGTGCCACAGTAACACCACAAAGGGTTAACTCCCCACACAACCCACAACACTACACTAGCGCTTCCAGGCCAGAAGGGGGAGCTAAAGCTGCTTCCCTGTATTTTCTGTTGTGGAGAGGAAGTGGCAGTTAGTTCAGTTCCTGAGAGGACTGAGGGAAAGGACCTGGGTGTAAAAGGGCTGCGTTAGGCCCAACCCATGGTCCACTGTCAACTTTCAGGCCGGCCAAGGTCTGAGGAAAGGAGTAGGAGAAGCAGAGGAACACACCCGGGACACAGAGTTACCCTAAACTTACCCCGTTGAAGCGCAAAAATCGGATACCGGATCCGCAATTGTGCCTGACACAAGCAGCACAGAAATCACCAGATAAGTGAAGACTATATATCTTCACTGTACCACAGCGAAGCAACACGGCGGGGTCAGAAGCACAAAGATAAGACTCAAGTTTCCTAGCAAATTTGGTACCCGTGAGGGGAGACCGGGCCGGCAGCCTACCTAAAGCAGCAGCAGGGCCACACACACAGCGCAGGAGTAGGAAGCCAAGGACCCGGTCAGGGTGGGAGCAACCCGGCCCTGGTGCAGACTCTGTGGACAATATTACTGAATACCATCTACAGTAAAGACTTGGAAAACTACAAAACCGTGAGTCTGTGTAATCCTTGCGCTCGAGCCTTACTCTCCCTCACAAACTGTCATCGTCTCTACCACTACCCCTGCCCTGCATCATCCATAGACTATCATCATTTCTGCCCCGGGGAACCAGGCTCTGTCCGTGGAGAGCCGTTACATCACCAGATGCCAAACATCATCCCCGGAGTTTCTGCAGCAGCGGTGGTCACCATGACCACATACCAAGGGTGGCGTCATGACTATATCCCCTGTAAATAACCCCCAAACCCAATACTTGTGGGCCTGGGACACGGTCCAGACCAAGACCACTGTGATTCGCCATGAATCCCCAGTCCGGTCCCGAGTACCCCATCCCAGTGGGCTCCACACCTTTATTTCTGGCCTGGGGTACAAGATGGCTACGTCTCGGGCCCACACACCCATTTTCCAGCTGGAAAAGGCATAAGATCATCATCAACCACTGGAATGCTGCAACTGCTTTACTTCCCTGTATGTATAGGAGGCATTAAAGATTCCTTTGTTGATTGGCTCCCACATTTGCTGTGCTGCTCTGTTTTTTCTGCATTTATCTATTTATCTATCTATCTAATGGTGAAAAAAAAGATCGCAGCACTTCTTCTGTAAGGCCAGCTTCACACCACGGTTTTGTGGTGTCAGGTTCTGTCCGGTTTGAACCGGACAAAACCTGATCCGGTTTTGGCCCCATGTGTCACTATGGTGCTGGACAGCCCTTATTTGGCCTCCGGTTTTTTGATTTTCCGGGAGAATCTGGTGTGCTGTGTATTCTGCTGCTGCCCACGTGACAGAGACCCCAAGGGTATGAGAGAGGTTTATAGAGTAAGATTGGGACCCACCAGATTTGCAGCGGTTGGTTGGCAGGCACATATTGGCCAATACATGTGCTAAGAACCTTAATATAAGATATGTGTTATTCCAAAAAAAAAAAAAAAAATTCCATTGGAGTTTTTTTGAAAAACCGTTTTAGTTTTTTTAATTTTTTCTCAAGAAAAACACTTTTACGTCAAAAATCAAGCCTTTATTCCAGCCATGGGTGCAGGATGGCGACATTTCAATCTCACGTGGTTTTTGAAACGTCGCCATCCTGTACGTATGTCTGGAATAAATGCTTGATTTCTGACAGCATCTGAGGAGTGCTGTAACCTTTTCTCATTATCTATCTATCTATCTATCTATCTATCTATCTATCTATCTATCTATCTATCTATCATCTATCTATCTATCTATCTATCTATCAGCAGCACACTGGTAATGCCAATCACAGGTAAAAACTGATGTTCCTACATGTTGTTAAAACCAAAACAGTTTTTTCAAAAAACTCAGATGGAATTTTTTTTTTTTTTTAATTTTTAATTTTTTTAAGGTTCTTAGCGCATGCATTGGCCAATATATGCCTGCCCTTCAACCAACGGCAAGGTGACCTTAATTCTGAAGGGTTACACTAAAAGCCTCTCTCGTATCCTAGGGGACCCTTCAGAATTAAGATCACCTTGCCGTTGCTTGAAGGGCAGGCATATATTGGCCAATGCATGTGCTAAGAACCTTAAAAAAATTAAAAATTAAATAAAAAAAAAAAATTTCCATCTGCGTTTTTTTGAAAAAACTTTTTAGTTCCCTTGTAGCAGGGAGTCTACCCACTCTTATCTGGGTGTAGTTCCCCTGCATGGCATCCTGATCAGTGGGGTGCCACATTCCCCCTTGGTTAAACTCACTTGTCCGCGAGTGACCCGACCCGGTACAGAGTTAAATTTTTATATGCATTCATACCAATAACAATTTTATTCAGCGTTTGTCTTCCCTTGCAGGAGGTACTTTCTTGAACATTACTGGGTCAACGGGGCCAACAAAAATAAAAATCAAAAACACTCAACACCGGCCAAAAACAGGGCCGTGTGCACACACAGCTCCAGTGGTCATTGTCTCTCACTCTCAGTAGTGTCCATCTCACCACTTAAAGGCATAGTATCACAGAGTCCTATGGCTTAACGGGTACACTCCAAAGGCTTAATGGCATAAAGTTCACAAATTGTCCATCAAAAAAACACACATAGCATGTCAGAAAAACTATATACAGGGGTTTACTTCTAGTTCTGTCTGTTGCTTTGTAAATCCTTAGGGCATTCCACCCCCTAGGCCCCATGTGCCTCTCCAACTGATTGGCTTGGAAGCGCTGGTACGCTAAGTCCTGGTGCTCTGAGGCCAGAGCTGGTGCACCTGTCATGGCGGCTGCACCAAACCGTCCAATCGGTCTGTGCTGCTGGTGCTCCCACCACACCGTGCGGGTCCCGGATGCCCTGACTTCCTGTGAGCTGCTGACCTCATCCTCCTCTGGTTCGTCCTCCCCCATGGGATCCGAGTGGCTGACTGGCTCCTTGATCTCAGCCTCCACCACCACGTCAGGCATCTCTGCAGGGACCTCCAGGATGTCTACCTTGGGCTCCACAGGCTTTTCCGGGAACTCCGACTTGGCTCCGGTCACTTTGCTTTTCCTACTGCCCTATACAGGTTCCGGAAGGAGTAGTTTAGTCTCTGGCCTGCCCACTTGGTTTTCCTGTGGAAATTGAGGTGGGCGTGCAGTTTTGCACCTCTGGCAGGGCCCTCCCATGACGGGGGGCCAAGGCACACCCCTGGGCCTGCACATGGCATTAAGTCTCTGACCTTGCCATTTTGGGGTCCAACTCAATTTAAAACAAAGTTCAAGGCACACAGTACCCAGTTTTACCGGGCACGGCATCCTGTTCGTGACACCAAAAGCTGACCCATCCCAGGCCCGTGGGGTACCCATTCCCAGGCGTTTAGTTTCCTGGGGGATGTCACGGGAGGTCTATGGCCCAGGCCCGTGGCCCTGATGGTCGCTGAAAAAGGAGAAAAATGAAAAGTGTTTGTGATGTCACCTACGGTTTCGGTAATGGTACCGATACTGTCGGACAGTCCTCTGGGGTGATGGTGGAGCAGCAAGATGGTTTTGCTCCTCGTAGGTGGAGCGGGATCCCCTGGGCAGTTGTAGATGATGGGAGTTGTAAGTCAGTTTTCTGCGCAGTGAGGCGGCTCCTCAGGCGCATGCAAATAAAGTACGCCACACAGTCTTTATCTCTGAACGGCTTTACTGGCAGGTTTGTAGGGCAGGCAAACAGGTGATACAGCCTTACGGGTTGTGCTGGCCGGGGTGGTCATCAGGGAGCTGGGATGACTGACTTAGACCCCTCGGTGGTGTGCATGCCATTCCTCTCAGTCCCTCACTGTGCTCCCTCCTTTCTTACTCAGGGCCTTTGCGCACAGAGACTGAAGCCAGCACCTCAGATCCTCTCTAAATGAGTGACTCCTCTCTGAGCCCTCGGGATCCTACATAAGCCTTTTTCTGGGTGTGCCGGGTGTCGGCCAAGACTTCTTTAAGAAGCTAGGGCCTACAGTTTGGCGGCTCGGGGGTGAACATCCACACCGTTCTCGGAGCTGGTCCTCCATTCCGGGACCAGATCCCTCCACCCAGTAGTTGTACCAGGCCTGGATTCGGGTGCACCGCCATACGATCCATCCTGAGAAGTCCTCCGATGTGCTTCTCACAGCTTTTCTGACTAACTGTCATCCTGCTCTTCCACTAACCCACCTGACTCCTCCCCCCAGGACTGGTTCTCCCTGGCAACAGGCTCACCAAAGTCCCCTGCTCTAAGATGTGTGGATAGGTGTTTTGAAAGTCCTTAGTTAGCATCCTAGTTCCCCTGTAACAGGGATACTACATACTCTTATCTGGGTGCAGTACCCCTCCATGGCGTACTGACCAATGGGGTGCCACAACACCACCTTAGCTACAATACCATCATCTCCAGCAGTCTTACACCGCAGTGTTGGTTCCCAGAGCCGAACACCACGGGTGGCGTCACGACAACCATCTCCAAAACCAAACTCCCCAAACTTTTAAGTTGATACCCAGGATCACGGAGCTGGGTCTCAAACCCTGTGACTCTCCGGAAGCATCAAAGCCCAGTTCTGAGTATACCATGGCCCTGAAGCGCATCACATGCATACTAAAGGACGGGTCAGCGACCTAACAACAGGCCTTTTTCATGTCAACCCCCTCTTTGCTTAGAGTAAAAAGACTTGAACAGCTTTGCGAATGCTGCCTGGGATGAAGGTCACTGTTCCACAAGGTGCTCCACTACCGGTTGATTTCAGGGGGTCACAAGAGCTACTCCTCCAGGGGCATTTTCTGCCACCACCTTCCCGCCAACACACTACATCATGGCAGCCGCTGGAGAAGAAAATGGGGGAATTAGGGGATGACCACCCTATAGGAGAGTCGGGAGGAACTTGGACAATACCAACAGGCCCTTCAGGATTAATGGCCTCTGTGGGTTTGTGTTCAGCTGGCTGGCTTGTCAAAGGAGGCCCTCAAACTGATGCAATATTCTGTCCAAGTCAAACATCTGCTGCAAGATTTCAAAATTATCCGTGGTGGTGACCTGACTTACGCCAACCATCAACCACTTCTTGCTGCCTTTGACTTTCATGACTATGTGACTCCCCAGGGTGAGAATACCAACCTCCAGCCATTTGCTTTATCTTGGCTGGTGTGAAATTCGGGTGGGATCCCACTTGAATTTTTTAAATTATTTGTTTATCCTGCACTTCGGTACCCAGTAAGCGACTTTTTGCGGCAACCAATCACAGATGCAAGAAGAGAAGGTAGGCAGGGCAAAGTCTGACTTTAACTATTTTCGGGGGTGAAGGGAAGCAGCGGACATGTATAAGGCTAATAAGCAGGCCCGGAAGAAGGGTGACAGCTGTGCTTAAACTTGGTGGGTATAATAGTCTATGGAGATAATGGCTGTGCCAAAACAGTGGTGTTCTACTTTAGAATAGGGTGTCTTAGTTGTGTATTTTGTGAATTTATCAGGGCTTTCAGAGCACCATAGAATTCAATAATGTAGAGACGGCACTCACCCAAGTCTTGATCGGTGATTTATTCAGGGAGCATACACATTCGGTGCAGGGAGGGGGGGATCGGAGCTGCTGACGACGGCACCGTTTCGCGCTTGTGCGCTTCCACGGGTCGCACAAGCGCGAAACGGTGCCGTCGTCAGCAGCTCCGATCCCCCCCTCCCTACACCGAATGTGTATGCTCCCTGAATAAATCACCGATCAAGACTTGAGTGAGTGCCGTCTCTACATTATTGATTTCTGTGGATGTTTGTTGTGCTTTGGAGATAAGGCACCTCCGGTCTTTCACCTGATTGCTCCACGAGCTGATCCACCCAGCAAGCCGCCGGCTTTGGTGCCCTTTTCCTCCTGTACTCGTTTCTTTCAGAGCACCATGTCTATACTTGTGACTCACCTCCATGTTTCTGATCAATTTTGAAGCTTGAAATACTGGGCCAGGCCTTGCCCCATGCATTCATAATGCACAAAGATGAAAATGTTAACTCTGGGGAAGAGAACACTTTTCCTGTGTCTGCCCCTAATTTGAGCTGTATTGGCAACTTTTGACCCCCCTGAAGGTGTTTTCTATGCCTTTTATTTTGCCTCCTATTCAATTCAATGAGGTTTGGTAGGTTTGTCGAACTGTTCGCCGAACTCTTTGTTGAACTTCTGGAAGTTCGGCGATCTTAACCAAACCTCAAACCTCATCTCTACTCATATGTGATCTACCCTGGCCCCCATATCATCCTCCATCCTGGTCCCCATATAATCTCTCATAATCCATTTTAATTCCAATATGTCCTCGATTCTGGTCTTCATTTAATCCCTCATCTTCATCTACATATGCTCTCTATTTCTTTATCCATATAATACTGCATTCTGCACCTCATATGTCCTTCCTCCTGGTCCCCAAATAATCCCACACGTCATCCATCCTGGTTCCCATAAAATTCCTCATCCTTATTCTCAAATGTCATCCGTTCTGGTTCCCATATAATCCATCAAACTACTCCTCATATATCATCTATCTAGGTCCCCATATAATCCCCCATCCTGTCCCAATATGTCATAAATACTGGTCCCCAATGAATCCCCCATCCTGGTCCACATAGGTCTCCCATATGGCCAATCTTTTGTAATGAAATAAACTAAAATACAAAACAAAAAGATTCTTCTTACTCCACCAGTGTCCTCTTCTTGATTGGTTGGTGGCATGGAGAGGCCCTGACAGGTTGGAGGCGGCTGTCCCTGGCGATGTGCGCATTGATGTTAGCTGATGGACTCTGAAAGGTTGGCGACTATTTTAACTACTGTGGTGCAGAAAAGTTGAAATGTATTTCAACTAAATGTGCCTCAGAGAGGACACATTCATTTGAAATTGGTAGGTGTCGAGAACGGGTCGGGGCACTGTTTATTGCTGGTCGTGGTAAATTTGAACAATTGGCTGTATCCCACCCCTATATATATACCCTTAGTTTACCCTTCACATCATTAATATTTTACTATATCTTTTCATGAGACAACACTGAAGATTTGATACTTTAAAACAATGTAGTCAGTGTACAGCTTGTTTAATAGTGTAAATTTGGAGTGCCATTTCAACACACAGACATTAAGGCCTAAACCGCTAGCAACAAAAGAAGTTACACCTCCAATTGAAAATGGCCAAATTATGCCCAAAGTGTCAATATTTTGTGTGGTCACCATTATTTTTAAGCACTGCCTTAACTCACTTGGGCATAGATTTCATTAGAGCTTCACAGGTTGCCACTGAAATCATCTTCCACTCCTCCATGACAACATCATGAAGTTGATAGATGTTAGAGACCTAGCACTCCTCAACATTGATGCAGGACTCCCCACAGATGCTCACTAGAGTTTAAGTCTGGAGAAATGCTTTGTCAGTCCAGCACCTTTACCTTCAGTGTCTTTAGCAAGGCAGTATTTGAGTTGGAGGAGTGTTTGGGGTTGATATCATGTTGGAATACTGCCCTGCAGCCAAGTTTTCAAAAGGAAGAGGTCATGCTCTACTTCACTATATCACCAATACATGTGGCATTCATGGATCCCTCAATGAACTGTAAATACCCACAGCCAGCAGCACTCATGCAGGCCCAAACCATGATATTCCCACCACCATGATTGACAGTAGGCAAAACGCACTTTTCTTTGTACTCCTAACCCAGTTGATGGCTGTCATGAAAATATGAATATTGCTCATGATTTTAAGATGATTGAAGAGTCAGCCAAAACTGGCTCACTCATCTCTCCGCCCTTTTGGTTTGTGACTAAGTTACATAGATCCAATTCATGCAACCCCAGACAGAACTATTTACGACCCCCCCATAAATACCTGAAGCTGAGAGGAGCAGAGCTTATACAGGTTTTAACCAGATCGGTTCCTAAAGAAACTCCTTTGTTTAAATCTACATTCTTTCAATGTCGAATATAAGAAGACCTGTTCATGCTACCTACACATAATTCATATTTTCAGGTTGTTCACCGGTTTGCACATTTAATGATATGTCTTATATATCTATGTGGCCCTCAGGAACCTGGCAAATGAGTCCTGCCGTTCTGAACCTCATACATAGGTCATATTTGGTATCAATATTCTCAGAATTACATGAAAGTAAATATGAGTTGTATATCATGTATGTGAGCCCACCCCATCCCCAGATATGAGGAATGAAGATTTATTAAGCATGGTGAAAGGGGAGGTCTCAGTGGACAAGCCCACAGGGAGTGGTCACTCTACGAGGTGGGGGCCACAGGTTCCCCTGCTTAAGTAAAAGCAGAGAAGCCATTTTTGGGTGATTCCATCCAGGGGCCTGACATAGCCACTACCAGCTGTGTGATGGAATCCTACCTTTCTGGGGAGCGGCCCCCCCCCCCCACGGAACTACATTTACCCATGCGTGACTAGGTCTGGCAAGTTCTCTTTTATTCCTTTTATTTTTATAACTGTTTTATGCATACATGTAAATTGTCTCTTATGTAATATTCTGTAAATCTTTTATATAAACACTGCCCATATTTGGGAGTAAAATATTATAATTTACTAGTCTCGGTCTCCTTGTCCTATGAACGAGCTCTCACGACCTCACTGTTCGTTTTACGCTATCATACAGGTTACCGATCTACCTGGAAAGATCGGTGGTGGCAGCTTAATTTTGGTATTTATGTGATATTGTGAGCCTGAGGGTGACTGGATCGAGGTATATATACGTTCCTAGCAGGAACTGGTGGTATATATACATTCTGTCACATCATGTGCCGCAGTAGACAGCATAAATTAGGGCAGCTAGGCTCCTTTCTTATCCTCTGGCAATACCGGATTTGGCCAGCAGGCTAAGGGGGCGCCAGAGAGCTGCAGGTCCTGACTAAGTCATCGTGACACTGGCACATACGCTTAACAACATCTGAAACAAATCAGTTTATTCTGGTCTCATCAGACCACCGGACATGTTCCCATTAATGAATGTTTTTGACTCCTTGTCTTCAGCAAACTGGTTTGGGGTTTTATTTTGCACTAACTTTAAAAGAGGCCATCTAAGCACTAAAAATTCTGACCCCCTACTCTACTTAACTTCTTTGGTCAACTATGGCAAGGTCAGTTCTGAGTGGAATCTGTCTTGTGAAACCACTGTATGGTCTTGTCCACTGTGCTGCCCCTTAGGTCAAGGTGTTAGCAATCTTTTTACAGCCTAGTCCATGTTTATGTAGGACAACAATTCATTTTTATGTATGAGAGACTGTGAGTGATTACACCTAATTTAACATACCTGTTTCCCATTCACACCTCGTAGCAATAATGAGTCATATGAGACCAGGAAATGAAAATGGCAAATTGGGCACAATTAGGCCATTCTCACTTAGGGGTGTACTCACTTATGTTTCCAGCGGTTTAGGCACTAATGGCTGTGTGCTGAGTTATTTAGAAGGCACAGGTATTGTGATATACTGTGTGTATATATATATATATATATATATATATATATATATATATACACTGCTTACCAATGACAATATTGGAAAAGGTAAGAACACCATGTGTAGAAATATGGATCCTTACATGCCTTTACTGCTATCTATGGAGTGTTCTGCCATACTGAATGTACTTGGGCATGCAACTCATGAAGATCCACTGCTGGCAGCACTCTTTGACCAACACATGTTGCTAATACTACTGTGAGCTGCCTGGATGATCTAAACATGCTATCATGACCAACTGAGTCTCTAGACTTTTCTTCCATTGAGCAAATGTGGGACTTTGAAGGTTGGCAATTCCAAAGGGGGCTACTAACAGTGCATCTTGGCCAGGTGCATTTAATTTGGCAGAACATACCCCAGGCAACCGCTAACAATTATAAGCTGTGTGCCCATGATCCAGAGGCACTGCGTGCCTCCGGTCCTGAGGGGAGTGCAGGGAGACCGCATCCGCCCTGTCCTCACGATCTGTGGTGGATGCAGGGCGGCTTCTCCCTGTGTACAGCCAGTGGTTATATCTTCTGACTTCGCAGCATAAAATTAACATGCTGTGGAGATGTGTAAGTCCGGAAACCCACACTGCAGTTGAAAACACTCTGCGGTCGGGAGAAGCATAGTGAACATGGGATTTCTTGAAATCCCATCCACTATGCTGGTGCTGTACAACACAGCGTTTCGACGCAGCAGGAATACGCTGCGTCTAAAATGCTGCAATTCCTTATCAATTAAAAGAGAAAGGAAGCGCACATAGAGTAGTATTGCTATTATACAGGTCCCTCTGACCCCAAATGGTTAAACTCACCTGATGTAGTTGTGAGTGTCACAACTACAATAAAAGCACACAGGAGGTCGTTGCAGGCTCCCAGCTGAGAACTGAAGAATCCAGAAAAGAGTGATAAAGAGCTGGAATCAAATGCCGCGCTGACCACAAGGATAAACACAGAGTAAATCACCCACTCTGTTTATTTTGCCTACACGTGTTTCGTGGCTCATTGATGCCCTGAGGAAGTGGCTATGAGCCACGAAACACGTGTAGGTAAAATAAACAGAGGGGGTGATTTACTCTGTGTTTATCCTTGTGGTCAGCGAGGCATTTGATTCCAGCTCTTTATCACTCTTTTCTGGATTCTGCAATTCCTTATCGTGAGCACACATCTTTATTGACAGCACACAAAGGCTGGTAAGTAGATATATTTTTGCGCATGGTACTCATATTAGATACTGAATAAATTAAACCTTTTTTCTTCTTTTTCATACAATTAACATATCTATTCATCCTGTGATTTTTCATTCTTGGAGTTGCCATTTTAGCATTGAGGATGTATATTTTTCCCCAGGCAACTAAACTTAACACAAATTTTTAAAAGTTCTTTAAAGTTTTCTCTCCCAATATTGATCAATCTTTAGAGTAAAGCAGCATGTAATAGACATATATAAAAATCTTTCATGTAAAAATTTACAGCTGAACTGGTAATTCATCAGTTGTCATTAAAGAGAATCCCATTAGTAGTTCTGACAAGGTCCATGACCCACAGCAGAGGACTGTGAAAGCAGAGCTGTGGAAGGATTCTTATAATGACTGTTGTGTGTGATAAAGATACGGCAAAGCAGAGAGGTTTTTCTTCTTCAGTGAGCCAAAATTTAATAACATGACTAGTTTAAAATTGAGCTCACACTCCAATATTTGCATTAGCATATTGTGTTTGCCTTGCATTTTTACATTTAAATTCTTTACTTGTGTGATTTCCATTTTAATGAGCGAGATTTCTTTATACACGCTGGGATAAAAATGGATTTAGCATGTAGTTCTGAAGTAATGTACTTTTCCTGTGTCCATTCAACCAGTGTTAAAATTGGAAACAAGAATGGACTTTAAAAAGGAATAATTCTTTTTATATAATGGAAAGTATACAGTGTACTTAAACCTGTATAAAACTGCTGCTCATATAGAGGGAGAATTATTGTGAAATTCAAAATGAACAGAAAGAGATGGAATGATCACGTTGTATCCATCGAGACTCCTAAAGATTTTTTGCTTTTCCATCAGTATGAGTATTTGACTACAAATGGATTTTAACAAGGGATTAAAAATATCCCAAAGAAAGTGATATTTACCATACTAAGAATTCAATATGAAACATTCAGTTAACCCTTTTACCTGGTACAATTGGTCAATTTTAACACTTTAACCAACATGAATAAAACCTTAATTTTAAAAAGGCTAATAGAGACTTTGCTAGTCACACAACATTTATATTAGCTATCCACTAAGTATGTTGAGACTAACAAGTCCTATAGTAACACTTTTATAAAGATGATATGTATTACTACTACAGAATGCTATATAGTTAAAACGCAATATTTTAAGTTAGGATGCCATTAAAAAGGACCTATCACCCCCTTGCTGTATGACAATCTAAATGCAGCACTGAATGCAGCATGTCTGCTGCATTCAGGGAAGGGGTCCCCCATGTGTCTGTGTGTTGTGTATCCCAAGATATAGCCTTAGGAAAACTCACTGTTAGAAGCCGTGAGGGCAGTCCCTGTGGCTGGAGATAGCTCTATTCATGGGGGCCATTCCCTCTTCCTCTGCCTCTCTGTGCCGCCTCCTGCTGTGCTGTTTATGCTTTGTTCAGACAGCAAGGCAGGAATCTGGAGCTAACATCAGAACAAATGATTTGCATGCTATGTGCGGCAGGATGAGTGACAGAGAGGAGGAGGGCAGAGCCAGCACAGCAGAAGTAGCATACAGAGGCAGGAGTAGGGAATGGCCCCCGTGAATCAAGCTGACTCCAGCCACAGGGACTCCCCTTGTGGCTTCGAACAGTGGGTTTCGCTAAGCCTATATCTCAGGGTACACAGACACATGGAGACTCCTTGCCTGAATGCAGCATACATGCTGCATTCAGTGCTGCATTTAGATTGCCATGCACTAGGGGGGTGATAGGTCCTCTTTAAGTGGGTTAGCAATTAGTGAGGATTACGGCATAAAGGTGTCTGTTATTGTAAATGATCCGGACCATTAATCAGCTCTATATTATTATTGCTAGAACTATTCTAATACCAACTAACCTTGATAGCCTAGCCTTCATGCTAGACATTTAGGATCTGTACCTGTTATGGACCAAACTGGAACATATCGGTTGGAATGTAATGTCATCTGGGAGTTACAATCTTACATGTATAAGAAACATTATGATTTAGCATATATATATATATATATTTATATATATATACATATATATAATCACAAATTAGAGGTGCACAGAACACAGTGTTTTTGAAAATTTTCTTATAAATATCACCAAAGTATTTGGCACATGATTAGGTAATTAGCTAAATGGGTTATCCAGGGCAATTTTATTATTTTACTATGGATCTATAAATAAGCATGTAGCTGCTACCAATCTATTTGCTGTGCCGATTTCTGCCTGCACAGAAAGGCCATAGGTAGCTCTACAAGTGCTTATGCTGATGTCATTGCGACTATGAAGAGGCTTCTCTTATGCTATGTTGTTGGCGTGTTGGCCGACATCATACAGATTGACATCCTACACCTCCCTGCCTACCTGCAAGGAGCCTGTCAATCAGCATGAGATCGGTAGTTATGCCCCATCAACAGAGCAGCCCGGAATATGAAATGGTGCTTCTTTCTCATAGAGCAGTAGAATCGCCAGCAGTGGTTGGTGACAGCTCTGAGCTGACACCTGTCTGTTTGTTTTTAGGTCAATAGTAAAAAATATAATAGTCAGAAATAACCTTTTTAACTTTTAAAGTTAATTCCTTTACAAAAGTCCAATTTTCCATTTTCCAATTGTCATTATTCTTCCCCTTCTTGCAAGTGTCATAACTTTTTTTTATTGACATATTTACATTTAGACATATGAGGGCTTTTTTAGGGGGGAGAAGTTGTACTTTTGAATAACATGAGTCAGTTTACCTTATAGTGACCTTGAGAATGCGAAAAAAATTCCAAATGAGATGAAATTGAAAAAAAGTGCAATTACACGCTTGTTGTTTTTTGATTCATCATGTTCACGATATGGTAAGACCGACATGTTATTATGATGTCTCAGTATGTCAGTATGAGTTTGTAGATACCAAACATGTATACCTTTACTTATATCTAAGTGGTGAAAAAAAAAATTCAGACGCTTGTAAAAATAAAGAATTGGCGCCATTTTCTGTGACCTGTAGCATTCTCCTTTTTCGAGATTGGGGGCTGTGGGATGGCTTATTTTTGTGTCTTGATTTGACATATTTTTAAATGATACTATTTTTCGGTAGATGTGATGTTTTGATCGCCTGTTAGTGCATTTTATTGCAATTTTGCAGTGACCAAAAAACTTAATTTTGGTGTTTTTACATTCCATTTCATAGTTTACAGATCGAATGAACTGATTTTATTTTTTGAAAGATCGGTCATTTCTGTATGCGACGATACCAAATATGTGTATTTTTAATACATTTATTTCCAATGAGGCAAAAGGGGGGTCACTTGCATTTTTATTTATTTTTTTTTTTTTCATATTTTTAAAAACTATTTTTTACACATTTTCTTAATTTTACTTTGCCCCTTAAGGCGCTTCAACACTGCACAGTCTGATCTCTTCTATTTACAGCTGTGATGCTCCACAGCTGTGAACAGTAGAAATTATCACTTTATGTAAGGGATGCTGATGCAGACCAGGGTCATCAGCTGACTCCATGCTCTCATAGCATCCTGTCAAAACCTCATGTTTGCATCACGGGGTCGTCTATCACAGCAGGGAACAGCGCTTCCCCCACTGCGGCTCTCTAAACCATGCTGAAAGTGTTTGACAGCACAATCTAAGGGATGAACAGATGCAGCCGGAATGCTTATCAGCCCGCATTTGTTACTTATGCAAGTCAATTGATGAGATCAGTTGATATGACAGAAGGGGATAAGAGCTCAGTGTGGCCAAGCCCTGTTCCAGACCCTGTGCAATCTATGCAGGCTGCTCCATTCTTCAATTTTTACTCTGAGTAAGTTGACTTTCACTTTCATGGTGTCTGGCCTAAGTTTTAGAAATGTGGAGACTCATGTTGCCTTACATTGATTTCAATGGGGTGCGGAAGTTCAACCAAGTGCCACAGAACATGGCGCGTTCATTGAAGCGCCATCCTCTGGCGCTGAACTCCTCTCTTCCATTGGCCCTGGTGGCGGGTGGCTCACTGGGTAATAAAGGGGTTAGGGCCAGCTTTGTATTATCAGCTGGCCCTAAGCCCGAAATTTATGGCGGTCACGCCAATATTAGACATGACCGCCATGAATTTCCAGTATTCAATAGAAAAAAAACACAACACAGAGAAAATTTTTTTATTAAAAATAAAACACAAAAGACATTAGGGACTCCATCTTTATTCCAAAAATCCTCTTCCGTCCGACGTAGTCCAAAAACGAGATCTTCACAGCCACATCCCTGTGCATAGACATACATGTCTATGCACAGGGAGTGAGCAGGCTGCAAATGACTTTCACTTTCAGGGCTCACCTCAGGTTAACCCTGCTATGAAAGCCTGACTCTGCCGCTGCCGGCGGGAGTGCCGGCAGAGCAGTGAATAAATTAACTTCAGGGAGGCAGGCATGCTCCCGCAGGGTCCCGGTGTCCTCCTGGCATCGGCAGCTGTCTGCTGACAGGACCTGTGACATCACGGTTGATTCATCTAATGGTCTCTATAAAGGTGTCTCATTACTAAGGTGCCACACAGGAAACATCTTATGATGGGTAAAACCACTGAGCTGTCACAAGACCTTTGCAACCTTACTGTTGCAAAAGAAACTGATAGAATTGCTTACAGAAGAATTTCTACACTACTAAAGGTACCAGTTACCACTGTTGGGAAAATAATCACAGAAATAACATCCTTTCACCATAAACTGACCATGACCAAGTGCTCTCCAAAATATTTCAGACAAAGGAGTAAAAAATATTATCAGAAGAATTGTCAAAGACCCAGGAACCACCTGTGAAGAGCTAAAAAATAGACCTGGAATAAGCAGGTAAAATTATTTTAAAGAAAACAATAAGTATTGCACTCAACCTCCATGACCTGTATTCAGCTGATCAAAAAGCATATTCAAGAGCATTTACAATTTGCTCAACAGCATTAACAAAAGCCTGTGAGATACTGTGGGAATTTGGTATGGTCAAATGACCAAGATTTAACTATTTGAACCCCATAATACACATTATGTTTGGAAGCCAAAACCGCTGCAAATCACCCAAAAACCATCATACCAACAATGAAGTTTGTAGATAGGACTATTATGGTGTGAGGCTGTTTTTCAGAATAAAGCACTGGCAAACTTTATT
Organism: Allobates femoralis; assembly: GCA_033576535.1. Taxonomy (NCBI): domain Eukaryota; kingdom Metazoa; phylum Chordata; class Amphibia; order Anura; family Aromobatidae; genus Allobates; species Allobates femoralis. The sequence goes on from JARQOC010000003.1 coordinate 144,520,141, forward strand.
GAACTAAAGGAAGAATAAATGGACAGCTGTAGTAAGATATTCTTGTTGAAAATAAATCTGCTGCCATCTACAAGGAAGGATGTACTTTTCAGAAAGACAATTATACCAAACACACAACCAAGAAAATTCTCAATTGGTGTCATGGAAAGAAAATAAATATACTTGAATGTCCCAGCCATCATCTGAGCTGAATCAAAATGAAAATTTATTTAAGGAACTAAATCTCAGACGTCATAAACAGGGCCCATGTAACCTTCAGGATTTGAAAGGTGTTTGCGTAGAAGAATGGCCAAAAATCGCACCTGAGCAATACATACAGGAGTCCTCTTGAAGCTGTCATCACCAAGAAAATGTATGCATTTCAGTAGGGCTATTCAAACCTGTGCCATTCCTATTACCCATCACAGAATGTATGGCCATCTATGGTTTGATTTTTTTGCCTCTGTGGATTGGCTGGGTTGTTACCAACATTTGGTGGGAAAATTATATCAATAGCACCTTTAGAAATTATTTTGTGTTGAAAATTGGATATTGGTGGCACTAGAGTTTGTCTACTTCCTCACTGAAGTGACAGTTTGCATATTTCCCAGAGGAGCATTGCGGTTTTAAGTCTCCTCAGCTGGCAGAGAGAATGATCTCCATAAGGAGAATAGCTGTCCCCCAGACCAAGGAGAAAATAAAGCTACCGCTGCTGGGCTGTAAAAAAGTACAAATGAAAACGTGAAAAAGTATTGGCCTGTCTTTGAAGTCACAATAGGACCTCACATTAAGTGGTTAAACTCTCACATATTAAAATAACTCCATGTTAAAAATAATATTAATATAATGTTATTTTCTCGGGTTAAGGTTAGTGAAGTTTATTAAGAATATTCTGGGACTGTCTTTTATAAAACCACTTGAAGGAATACCCATCAATGGAGTCTCCGATTATGATTCAAGCCATACTTTACATTATAAGTGCATCATTGGCCTGTCAGACAGTATTTCAGTATTGTAGTAAATGTCACTGATTCTAAACTATATGTTTACTTAATTTTTCTGTATTATAATGACAGATGGCTGTGTTTGCTCTTCTAATTTGCTGCTGGCTGCATTCTGACCACGTACAAGAAAATAGAAAGTAAAGGGGCCCATCTTTATAAATCTCTGGATGATATATCACCCGTTCATCTCCATTCATTGCCTTGTGGGATTCAAGCAATTTTATTGCTGGGATGCAGTGCACATGAACTGATTATTATTCATGCCATGCCGTTTTACAATATCACACTCATTGTAGAAATAGAATGGCAAAATGATTTTATTGAATGGCATCCCAGGATAAAAATTGTATCTATGAAATACTTTTTCTTGATATAGCATCTGTATAGTACTTATCATTCATCTGAATATTAGGTTTTATTCATTCACAAATGAGGTGTTATCACATTGCAGCAAAAGTTATTATGTTGGCTGCCAACGTGGCTCATTTACTGACAAATTGAAGAATTTAATCAATTATTAATCTACTAATTTTATTATATATTCATTTTAAAAAAAGAGTATAAATGTAAATTAAATTACAACATAGAAAAAGTAATATGTGAATGTATGTCTAGTATATAGATCAATTTGAGTTCTTCTTAATACTTATTTGTACTCAGTCATTCCATATTGGTTTAGATTGCCCTACATAAGAAGTATACGGGTAAATTACGTTTTGGATTTCAGAGGTGTAATTTGACATTTTGGGCCCAAAGGCAAAGACTCTTAAAGCGGCGCAGCTTTTATCCCAACACCCACTAAACGCTTAGTCTCTTGTGCCCACTTTGTATATTTATTCTGTCAAGTTTCACATTCTTTTATGGACTTTTGAGGGTTAATGACCTAACAAACAGACTACTTTATTAGAAAGTGATTTTGGGTCAGGCTTTATTCTAAATTAAAAAGAATTGTCCCATAAAGAAATGTTTGTCACATTAGATGACTCAAAATGTAACAATTGTTCAAATTATATTATTACTAAATTATAGATATTGTACACATAAATGTAAGAAACTTGCTACGGTGTCTCCTTATGTTCATTTGTTTTCTTCCCAACCTCTTAGAACATAATATTGTCAGACACAAAGATGCTCCATAGTCCCAGCCCTCATATCATATATTAATGTGCCCAGTGTGGATCCTCTTGTACATGGACTGTGGAGTAATTAGCCAGCGGTTAAGCATCAGCATACTAAAAGTAACGTCTTCTTTATAGTACTATGTATATAATGAACAGTTCAGAAAAAGGCAACAGAATATCAAGTAAACCCCATCCATAACTAGACAAAAGGAATTTTTTTTAACTTAATTCAGTTTCCAGCTGGCTTCATTTTGTGTGATGTTTGATTAGTAGCACGGCCGCTGCAAACATTTTGGACCAATGATGAAGATGTATTTCATGATTTTGGGCCATTTCCTATTCCATAACATGTATTTTCAACAAAAGTGATCTTATCTGACAGTCAGAATGGCAAAAAATGGCCTAGTCATTAGAGTCAAAACAGGCTGAGTAGTGAAGGGGTTAATAGAATTTCATGGGCTCAGACTAATAGCAAGATATCTAGTCACCATTTTTTATTGTAATAAAAAATGTTTGGGCACAAACAAGAATTATCAAACTAAAATTAAATTCCTTAAGTGAAATTTTCCTTTAAAAAGTTTATTATTTTTTTTGCAAATTTGTTAAGAGATTTGTGAGGCGCAGAATTTGCACATTATAATGAAAATCTTTGTTCCATAATCAGTGAAGATTTTGCACAATTAACAGTTGCCAATCACAGGCATGACCAGGTGACCTCTCTCCACTGTCTGCTTATTTAACCCTTAGGCTGGAATCACACCAGCGTATGGTCTGTGTCATGCAAGTGCTATGCGAGTGTGCGATTAATTTTTCGCCTAGCATTTGTGTGGCATCCATGTGGCATCCGTGTGCATTTTTTTCTCAGCACCTGACCAGAGCACCTTATTCCACATGTTTGGTGCCTTGTGGCAAACTTCAAACGAGACGTTTTCTTCTTGCCACTCTTCCATAAAGGCCAGATTTGTGCAGTGTACGACTGATTGTTGTCCTATGGACAGACTCTCCCACCTCAGCTGTAGATCTCTGCAGTTCATCCAGAGTGATCATGGGCCTTTTGGCTGCCTCTCTGATCAGTCTTCTCCTTGTTCGAGATGAAAGTTTAGAGGGACAGCCGGGTCTTGGTAGATTTGCAGTGGTCTGATACTCCTCCCATTTCAATATGATTGCTTGCACAGTGTTCCTTGAGATGTTTAAAACTTTGGAAATCGTTTTGTATCCATATCCAGCTTTAAACTTTGCCACAACAGTATCTAGGACCTGCCTAGTGTGTTCCTTGGTCTTTATACTCATGTATGTAAAGTGCTATGGAATCAATAGCGCTATATAAATGAAAAAATATGATTACTATTATTATTATTATTTATGATGCTCACTGCACTTGAAACAGAACCCTGAGACTATCACAGAGCAGGTGCATTCATACGGAGACTTGATTACACAGGTGGATTCTATTTATCATTACCAGTCATTTAGGACAACATTGGATCATTCAGAGATCCTCAATGAACTTCTGGAGTGAGTTTGCTGCACTGAAAGTAAATAATATTGCACGCCCCACTTTTCAGGTTTTTATTTGTTAAAAAAATTTAAAATATGCAATAAATGTCGTCCCACTTCAAGATAGAAATAGATAGATGATAGATAAAAATACAAAGTAGAAAAAGAGCAGCACGGCTAAAAAGACTGGGTGCAGATCTCTTCAAGCGTATTTCCAATCCGCTTACTTCAAATATCCAAAAAAAGGGAAAGCAGCACTCCAAATAGTATCCACACTGCCTTCATTCGGCCTTCAGGTGCATAGTGGCTATGCACCTGAAGGCCGAATGAAGGCAGTGTGGATACTATTTGGAGTGCTGCTTCCCCCTTTTTTTGGATAGATGATAGATAAGATAGAAATAGATTTGCAATTGATAGATAGATGACAGATAGCTTATGGATTGGATAGATAGATATTAATAAATGATAGATATCTGATAGGTTAAATAGATATGGTCAACAGCATTTTTGGTGCCAAAGATATTTCATTGAATTTAGGGTAACTTTGGGGTGCTGATTCTGAATATGTCATCAGTTTTGCCAGATTGGCTCAAGTTTTTGAGATTTTTCGTAAAATGTGTAAAAAAAAAGACGTTTTTTGCTACACGCGCATTAACTTTATTGATATTGTCATGAATACAATAAATTTAACAAAGTAAATGTTGATTTTAGTTTATTTTAACTAGTTTTAGAAAGTAATCTTCAAAAATGAACAAGACATGAAAGATAGACATTTAATCGCTGGAAAAGCGCTTTTTTATGATTTCCTTCTATGTGAGCTATTGGGGCAGTCACGCTGTAGATTCCAGCAGTAATCAGCCATCATATGTCTGTCCCATCTGCCTTGGTACCTTTCCTCCATCACCATAATATCCTGATGAAATCTCTCCCCTTGTTCTTCGCTAAAATCTCCAAGGTTTTCTGGAAATCTGTCCAAGTGACTGTGAAGATAATGCAATTTAATGCTCATGTGTACACCCAGATTTCTAAATCTCAATAGCATGTTTTGTACCAGTTCTTCATAATTGTCTGCCTTTTGATTTCCCAAGAAGTTCTTCACTACCAACACAAAACTACACCATGCAGCAGCTTCAATGTCATTCATTTCCTTAGGAAAATTTGAATCTTTAATGAGTTTCCGAATTTGAGGACCATCAAAGATTCCTGCCTTCAGTTTTTCGCTACTAAGACCAGGGAAAGATCTGCAGATGTACATGAAGCAATTACCATCTTTGTCTAATGCCTTGACGAACTGCTTCATTAATCCTAACTTTATGTGAAGTGGTGGTAGAATGATTTTTTCCCTGTCCACCAAAGGTTCGTTCACTATGTTTGATGCTCCTACTGTCAAGGTGTCCCTTGGAGGCCAATTCAGTTTCTCCCAGTGCTGATGTTTTGCTCTACTATCCCACATGCAGATGAAGCAAGGATACTTTGTGTATCCACTTTGCTGTCCAAGTAAAAAGTTGACCATTTTTAAATCAACACATATCAGCCACGAATGTTCATGGTAGCACAGTTTCTCCAAGACCATTTTGACATTTTGGTATTGTTCTGCAAGTTTAGTTGAGTGAGCTACTGGAAGAGATGCACACTGATTGCCATTGTTCAACAAAACACATTTCAAACTCCTTTTAGAACTATCTATGAAAAGCCTCCAGTCTACAGGACGATATACTTGTAAACCCATTTGCAGCATCAGGCCAGGAATATCCTTACAATATACAAGTAGGTCATCTTCACAGAAAAATGGAAGAAGTGCTTCTTCTCTGGTCCTGTAAGATGTAATTTTAGTTCCAGGCGTCAGACAATTTTTTTCACTTAGCCTTGAAGCTAAAAGTTCGGATGCACTTTTTGAGAGGTTGAGGTCTCTTATTAGATCGTTGAGCTCTCCTTGGGTAAATTGCGTAGGTGTTCTGAAACTTCCTTCATATTCTAGTTCACTTCCAGAACTAATGCTTAGCTCCATACCCTGCATTTCATCATCATCATCAGGTGGGGGAAGGTCAGGTAACATGGTAAACACAGGTACAGGCACATCTTCACAATGAGGGACAGGCCTTCTTGCAGATTCCATGTTAGGATACTCCCATTTTCGTTTCTTATGCTTATTGAATCCTTGTACTTGCACTGCACAGAAATAACAGTCATCATGATGATTTTTTTGCTCTCTCCACACCATTGGAACACCAAATTTGAAGCTTGTTCTTTGTCCTTTGCTCCATTTTCGTAATAATTCGATACATGCTTTGCACACTATGTGTGGTGCCCAAAACTTGTCTTGGTCCCCAAGCATAACCCCAAAATAGGCAAAATACACTTTTTTAACGAAGTCTGTTATGTTTCTTCTATGTTTTGGCAGTGTATATTCACCATAAATGTAACAGAATGAGTCTGGATCGTTAAGACAACTTCTTCTTGATGAGTTCATGCTTTTCACTGGAAAACAGACAACAACATAAAGTTAGTGCAAAAATCAAGCTATGAACAAACTTTTAGAACACTAATTAACACAAAACTATATTGAGAACTGCTCAGTTCAAGTACTAATCCAAAGAAATTAATGAGATGATGCGTCGCATTTACCAACAAGTGCTATAAATAAGATACCAAAAATCTCAAAAACTTGAGCCAATCTGGCAAAACTGATAGCATATTCAGAATCAGCACCCCAAAAATACCCCAAATTCATTAAAATATTTTGGGCACCAGAAAAAAAAATTTTTTTTGTTGACCTGTGATAGATGGATGGATAGATAATAGATGTGTTTAATGACATATCTGGGAAGTGAATGTATTTGTCAGCTATAAATTCTGGAGTTGTTTGTGGTGGTGACCTCTCCCCTCCTGCTGAGGACAGGGTTGACAGTACACTGCAGCTCTGCTCAAGATTCCAGTTTTCCAGAGCAGTTTGTAGTAAATGCACTGGGAATCTTGAGAATAGAGCTGCAGTGACCTGTCCCGCTTCTTCTTAGCAGGAGGTGGGAGAGGGGGTCACCAGCACAAGCAGATCGCACACAAGATTTACAGCTGAGTAGTGGGGTGGTCAGTATTAGGAGCAGAGACTCCTCAGTGATGCTGGAGAGCTGATGAGTGGAGTCAGAGCTCAGCCCTAATCACTGAGGAGTCTCTGCTGGTGTGGAGGGGCAAGACACAACACTGCTGCAGTACACACTCAGCTTCACTGCAGCTTGTGCAATCACTCACCCATGCTGCTCCTTATGATCACTGAGGACTGAATTACTGAAAATAGCAGCATCAGCGCGGGCTGAGTAGGGATTGGATAGGAAAGTCCCGCTCTCCTGCAGCTTCCATTGGCTCCAGCCTCCTCCTCACTTCTCCTTCTGTAGATGGCTCTGTTACCCCTGCACCAGGGTGTGATGCTGTCCTGGGCGGGGTTCAAATGAGATTCATAGGAGAGGGGGCCCAGAGAAGTGATGAGGGGGCATGGCCTGACAGAGATTGAGGGCCTCCCCCTCACTTCTCATCTGGACCCCCTCTCCTATGAATCAAGGGTGGGCCCCTGACAGCTGTCACAGTAGGCAGGCCCTAATGGCGGCCCTGGTGTGGTGTGCAACACTGAATCTATGACAGTGTCGACAAAATGCCAGGCTATAAAGTCTAACAGTAGAAATGGTTCCACACTAATAATCCTGATGGGGTCTATCTTAAATGATCAAATAGACAGGGAGTATATTCAAATGGTGCTAAGCCTAAAAAATGTAGTCCATCATAATCCAGAGCATAACAAAAGAAATATAAAGGTGACACTCACCATTGTTTAAAAAAATATTTTATTTACAGTTTAAAAGCTTTGCAGGTGGAAACATAGATGCTGTAGATGCTGGCTAGGGATGAAGGACGTTTTGCGTTTGTGGCGCACTTCAACGGGTCCTTTGCCTTGAAAAAGTTTGTGAATAAAAGGATTTTTGTTATGCAGTTATGCATTTTTCTTCTTACATTCTGTGAAATGCCTAGCTATAGCTGTGTAAAGCAAATAGAGTGGAGCAGCACTGTACACTGGTATAGTGGGTGCACAGTGAACTAGGCAATCCCTTTCAAGATGCCTATAAATTTATACAGTCTTTAAGAAGGGTCGCAGCACTCCAATGTGATGTAGCCAAATTCTTTAATTCAACGTAAGGCACAAATATGACAACATTTCAGGCCCACACACCCTTACTCCAGCAACCACTGGCTGGTCTGTTAAACATGTTATGCATGTTGTACCAATTACATCAATTAATTTCAAGTTATCAATTTACAATGTCAAAATATTAATACAAATCTTTAGTGCAACAAAATTCCATAATCACATTTATCATATTCTCTGCTTCCATCACATTATTGTAAATCATGTGTAAAATTCTTTTTACACTGCTATCTTAACCACTCCTGGATAATTGGAAGTCTCACTATGTAAAAAAGATCTAATTATAATAATTGATATGTCAAAGTACTTTTAAATAACATTAGAAACAGAGGAGCGGTTCATAGACTCTATTATCGTGTGTCCGGAATCCCGGAAGTGTGTGTAGTGCTTCTGCGCATTCTCAATACTGTGTATGCACTGCCCTGGAGACGGGGACAGGGGATCGGCGATATATTACGGTGTCCGCGCCTGCAATCTGCTCATACCTCATTATTCTCCATCTTACTGAAGGTAGCTTCCTTATAATGCTGTATTCCGGTGCCCCGGTATTAAAGTGCTTTGTGCTTCCTTATTAAAAGTGCTTAATGTGGTTATACAATATTAGATGTGTATTCTATAAGAATATAAAAGGTTTAATATGGAAATTATCACTTTAAAGTGAATAGGTCTTTCATATGGGAAAACACCATACTCATAGCCCTCTCCCTGGGTTTACACAGTTCTCCCGGTTATTGTGATATACTGTGTTAGCTAAACCACTTTAAAGGATATTGGTAAATCATCAGTCTTTCGATGTGCCCAGGGATCTACTGGCTCTTAAACATGTATAATCCCTGCTCAGACCTTATTAAAGGAATATTACTTAAAATTATTAATGTGTGACTATGTGTATAATACTTGTGAATAAATCGGTCATTAGTCCTATTGAATTGCTCGCATGTTAAACAACTATGAACAGGTACCATATTAGTATCAAGATGGTTTATATTCCGACTTCCAATTTCTCCAGTTGTTCTAAAATAAAAACAAAAAAATAGTGTCATTAGTGAATGCTCTTTCAATTCACATTAATAACGTATGTAATAACATGTGTAATAACCATACAGTGGTTAAAAAGTACATACCTCCAACGATAGAGGAGGTAATGGGAATGATTAAAAATAATTTGCAGATTTTAAGTAATGGACTTCCTGAAATGAGTGAACTCAAAAATCCCCCATTATTCTCTTTTAGAAGAGGAAGGAGTCTGAAAGACCGCATTGTGAGATCAGACATTGGTGGCCTAAGGGTGGAGGCACATGGGTGTGAGAGTCGCGCGAGTGCAAAATGAGAAAAACTCACATTGCACTCGGACCAGTATCATTAAGGCCTTGTCCACACACCTGCGCTCTCAGTATTTAGCGCTTCTATTTTGTGAGAGAAGTGCAGGTGCGTGTGTGCGGGCACTTTCTGCAGACGCTGTCCCTGGTTACCCGATGTGTATCGTGGTAACCAGTTCATACAGCAGGCTGCCTAGTGTGCGCTTATCCCGAGCGCAGAGGGAAACGCTGCTAGCTCCTGCGCCTTCATATCCTTAATAATAAGGATGTTATGTCTCCTTTTGTTATTAGTTAACATCTTGAGCTAAAGCCCATTATTAGCACTATAATTAGTGTGGTGATATTCTGGGTGAATGCAAGAAGTAATACTATGAGGAGATATGCCATGACACCCTATATGATTTATATTGGTATAATTAAGGGTATTAGCTCTATATATGACTATGAGCTATGACTTTTAACACAGTTATTATTGAATAATGCACTATAAGCACTATAGAAACACACCTTGCTCACATACTTGTTAAATTGGAACATTTCTATGTATTTATGAGATGCATTATATTAATAAATTGATTGTAAGCCCCTTGCATGGGAGCTATATATATATGTGAGCACTATTGGTTATATGACAGTGCTTGAGGAAGTCTGCTTTCCAAAACATTGCAGTCCTAGGACCAAATAGATCCACATGTTTTGAACTGGAGGAAGTGCTACTTTTCATCTACCTATTACCAGTGATTGCAGTAGGAGGGCTTTGCACCCGACCTGTGAAGTGTGCTGTTTTGTTTTTATATATATATACAGTGCCTACAAGAAGTATTCAACCCCCTGCAGATTTAGCTGGTTTGATAAGATGCCAATAAATTAGAGCCTTCAAACTGCAAACGAGAGTAGGATTTATTAACAGAAGCATAAATCTTACAAAACAAAAAGTTATGTTGCTCAGTTGAATTTTTATAAATTTTAAACATAAAAGTGTGGGTCAATTATTATTCAACCCCTATGTTTAATATTTTGTGGAATAACCCTTGTTTGCAATTATAGCTAATAATCGTCTTTTATAAGACCTGATCAGGCCGGCACAGGTCTCTGGAGTTATCTTGGCCCACTCCTCCATGCAGATCTTCTCCAAGTTATCTAGGTTCTTTGGGTGTCTCATGTGGACTTTAATCTTGAGCTCCTTCCACAAGTTTTCAATTGGGTTAAGGTCAGGAGACTGACTAGGCTTCTCCAACACCTTGATTTTTTCCCTCTTGAACCAGGCCTTGGTTTTCTCGGCTGTGTGCTTTGGGTCATTGTCTTGTTGGAAGATGAAATTACGACCCATCTTAAGATCCTTGATGGAGGAGCAGAGGTTCTTGGCCAAAATCTCCAGGTAGGCCGTGCTATCCATCTTCCCATGGATGCGGACCAGATGGCCAGGCTCCTTGGCTGAGAAACATCCCCACAGCATGATGCTGCCACCACCATGCTTGACTGTAGGGATGGTATTCTTGGGGTCGTATGCAGTGCCATTCAGTCTCCAAACGTCACGTGTGTGGTTGGCACCAAAGATCTCGATCTTGGTCTCATCAGACCATAGAACCTTGAACCAGTCTGTCTCAGAGTCCTCCAAGTGATCATGAGCAAACTGTAGACGAGCCTTGACATCACCCTTTGAAAGTAAAGGAACCTTACGGGCTCGTCTGGAACGGAGACCATTGCGGTGGATTACGTTACTTATGGTATTGACTGAAACCAATGTCCCCACTGCCATGAGATCTTCCCGGAGCTCCTTCCTTGTTGTCCTTGGGTTAGCCTTGACTCTTCGGACAAGCCTGGCCTCGGCACGGGAGGAAACTTTCAAAGGCTGTCCAGGCTAACAGTAGTTCCATAAGCCTTCCACTTCCGGATGATGCTCCCAACAGTGGAGACAGGAAGGCCCAGCTCCTTGGAAAGGGTTTTGTACCCCTTGCCAGCCTTGTGACCCTCCACGATCTTGTCTCTGATGGCCTTGGAATGCTCCTTTGTCTTTCCCATGTTGACCATGTATGAGTGCTGTTCACAAGTTAGGGGAGGGTCTTAAATAGTCAGAAAAGGCTGGCAAAAGAGATAATTAATCCACACATGTGAAGCTCATTGTTATTTGTGCCTGAACTACTTCTTAATACTTTAAGGGGACCAAACAGAATTCTGGTGGTTTGAGGGGTTGAATAATAAATGACCCTCTGAATTAACTTTTAACGCTTTAAAAAAAAAAAAAAAATCTTTTTGGCTGCAGTGCATTTCCCACTTCCAGGCTGATCTACAGTCCAAATGTCACAATGCCAAGTTAATTCCGCATGTGTCAACCAGCTAAATCTGCAGGGGGTGAATACTACTTGTAGGCACTGTATATATATATATATATATATATATATATATATATACATTTATATCATCCAATAAAGGAAAAAGCAGCACCAAATAGATATCAAGTGAACCTTTATTGCCAATGGCGTGGCGACGTTTTGGACCGGAGGGCTTCAGAAAGGACCTCCGGTCCGAAACGTCGCCACGCCATTGGCAATAAAGGTTCACTTGATATCTATTTGGTGCTGCTTTTTCCTTTTTTGGATTGTTTAGGCTGGTTTCACACTACAATTTTGGCAGTTCCGATGCTGTCCGATAAAAAAGAACGGTTTTTGCCCCCATGTACCCTATGGGCATCGGACCGAATCGGATGTGCACTAAATGCCATCCGATTTGGTCCGATCCGATTCTGTCTGATTTTTTTATCGGTGCAAAAATCGGAGCATGCTCCGATTTTTGCACCGAAAATAAAATCGGACAAAATCGGATCGGACCAAATCAGATGGCATTTAGTGCACATCCGATCTGATCCGATCCCTTTGACATGGGGCCCTATGGAGCAGGGTCCGAGGAAACATCTGATGTCTCTTCGGACCCGATTTTACTGTACTGAGCATGCTCAGTACAGTAAAACTTCTCCAAAATGGGAGAGAAGGGGTTAAAAAAAAAAAAAGTTTATGCTCACCTATTCCCGTGCCCCCACAGGCTCCCGGTGTCTCCTGCCGTCTCCCGGTGGCTCCCGGTGTCCTCACGCTGTCTGCAGTGGTGTTCTACTGCAGTACAGGACCTGCCGTGATGTCACAGTCATGTGACTGCAGGTTACCATGGAGTAATCTGCGATCACGTGACTGTGACATCACCGCAGGTCCTGTACTGCAGAAGAAAACCACTGCAGACAGCGTAAGGACACCGGGAGCCACCTGGAGACGGCAGGAGACACCGGGAGTCTGCGGGGGCACGGGGATAGGTGAGCATATTTTTCTTTTTTTATAGCACGGAGGCTACGATTTTATGCCGGAATCGGATGCCTATTTGGCATCCGATTCCAGGCATCAGAAGGGAGCCGATGCTGTCCGATTTTATCGGACAGCATCGGCTCCCTAAAAATCGTAGTGTGAAAGTAGCCTTACATGGACACTTGACTGGTGTTGAAAAAGCGCTGCACAAGTCTGGCAATATCTGGTGCTGTTCCGTTTTTTTCATATATATATATATATATATATATATTTATATATATTTTCCTAAATGCCAAAGGATTATTATGTACTTAATTTCTTGATGTCAATTTATATTTCAATCAATGTCAGCCTTGTACAAAGGAGTTATTTATTTTCTCAAGCAGCAATAGTAAAAAGAAGACAAAAGAGCGTAATTACTTTTCTCCAGAGATGACTGTAAATTAATTGTTCTATAATACTAATAAAAGGACATTTGGGTAGGCGCTGAGGAACTCAGGAACGCTACACAAAATGTATTATTTTTTTATTGGCCGAAGCTTAGCTCACACAAGTGGAAATCACATAAGCCAGCATCTATTGCAAAACACATCAGTGATATTTGTTAATTATTTTGTTATTTTCTGGTGTTTTATAAGAGCAGAAATGTACAAGAAGTCAAAGATGCGTGAGTTAATGAAACCTATTAGTCTAAAAGGACAATAAGGTCATGGACAGAGTGAACACTACAATAAATGATCTGGATATAAATGACTGAAATGTTGTTGTCAAGACAAAATTGGGAAGTTAAGAATAGAAATTTAAAGAGAAAACTGTTTATACAATGAAGCGCAAATAGGACCTTTTTTCTACCCTTGCATCTAGCAGATGGCTGCAGATTCCCCAGGAGGTGACACATGCGTCCAGATACTGGTGCACAGCCCCCTGCAACCCATAAAATGGGGGCGGTTTGTGTGCCCCGACAGACGCGTTTCAATAAAATCTTTATCAATGACAATGTTTGCTCTCAGTATACTTGTCATTGATAAAGATTTTATCGAAACGCGTCTGACAGGGCGGAGGGAGGACGTGTAAAGCGGCCATAATAAATATCTGGTAGATGATGATAATTGTGATGATAATTAAACTGTTTTATTAAAATCCTATGGTTGTCCCTATGTCATGGTTACAGCATAGTAAGTTTACAATATAATTTCAAAGATATCTATACTATGTATTAATGTATTTTCACACAGTAATTAGCTGGAATATACCCGGTCTTTATTTTTTTTACCTGTTGTTTGTTAAACAACTACTTATTCCATCAGATCTTGTCACTTGCTATTTCACCCACACAAACTGTAGTAAATATTGTTGATGGGCATGTGTAACATACAATGTGTGTAACATGCAGTTTGCATAAACAATGGAGTTTGTGTGTATAACATAGAGTATGTGTGTGTTACATAGTGTGTGTAAGGCCAGGGTCACACATACTATCCGTTTTTGGGCTAAATCCATTTTTGGGAACATTTTGGACATTTTTTTTCCAAAGTCCAAGAACACATATGCGTTAACGCATGTGTGTGCGTTTTTTAAAAACACGCATGCGTTGTTATGCAGCAGCCCAAATACACTGCTAGCAGCATTTTGGGGGAAATTTCAAAAACACATGCGTTTTTTTTACATGGGGCCCTATGGGTGACGTATATGTGCCCTATGGGCATGGCATGTATGGGCACCATGCGTTAACGCATGCGTTATTTGGAAAAAAATTACTAAGTCTCAAAATTTCCAAAAAACGTCCCGGACCACAGGGGACACTTTTGGCACCCTTAGAAATACAGAATGCATTTTTCTAAGTGCTTAAAAAATGGATTTGGATGTGTGACCCTAGCCTAAGGTCACACATAAGCCCTGGATCCGTTATTGGCATCAGTTTTTCCACTTTTGTGTTCAATGGGTAGGGTCACATTTCAGACATGAATTGCATTCACCGCATCCGGATCCGGATGCGGTGAACGCAATGCTGGTCACACACATTTTCCTCCGAAAATGTGTGCTGAATACCACACTGCAGTTTCCGGATGGCTCAGGATGTGTAATCCTGAGCCATCCGGCAACTGCATAGTTTGCGTATCCCGGCTATTGCCGGGATAAGCAAACTGTACTATGACTAGTAAAGTGTTAAATTTACAAAGTAAAGTAATGTTTGAGTTCTCTAGGGGGGCTTAGACCCCCCTAGAGAACGGCCGGCCACTCCGGTGGGCTTCTAGTACACTTGCCCCCAAGTGCAAGTCCCCACACCTCCAGCCCCCCGAATCACTATACAGGGTGTCTGCACCCCTCTTGTATAGTGATTCCTGTATATGGGTAAAAAGATGTATTAAAATATTGCTTTTATCTCATATTTACGTGTTCTTGTCGGCTGTGGTGTAGGCAATCCATGGGCGGGGCTGTTTGCGGCAGCCTCCGCCCCCTCATTCCTTATGGCCGCCCCCTCTGTGCCTCATCCATTGATGTGAGGGCGGCCGCGTCATAAAAGGGGCGGGGCTAATCGCGGCACACCATTAGCCCCGCCCCTTTCATGACGCGGCCGCCCTCACATCAATGGATGAGGCACAGAGGGGGCGGCCATAAGGAATGAGGGGGCGGAGGCTGCCGCAAACAGCCCCGCCCATGGATTGCCTACACCACAGCCGACAAGAACACGTAAATATGAGATAAAAGCAATATTTTAATGCATCTTTTTACCCATATACAGGAATCACTATACAAGAGGGGTGCAGGCACCCCTGTATAGTGATTCGGGGGGCTGGAGGTGTGGGGACTTGCACTTGGGGGCAAGTGTACTAGAAGCCCACCGGAGTGGCCGGCCGTTCTCTAGGGGGGTCTAAGCCCCCCTAGAGAACTCAAACATTACTTTACTTTGTAAATTTAACACTTTACTAGTCATAGTACAGTTTGCTTATCCCGGCAATAGCCGGGATACGCAAACTATGCAGTTACCGGATGGCTCAGGATGACACATCCTGAGCCATCCGGAAACTGCTGTGCGGTCCAGGGAAACGCTGCGAAAACTGCTGCCTGCATGATTTTTAACGCAGGCAGCAGTGCCGGATACGGCCACCGGATGGCTTGTGAAGCATTGGCTCCTATGAGGAGCGTTTCCTGGTCCAGTTTTGAGCTTTTTGAAAGCTCAAAACCGGATCAGGATTTTGTAAAAAAAACCTGAAATGTGACCCTACCCTAAGTCCAAAAACTGATGCCAAAAACAGTTGCTGCTCTCAAGTGTGACTGCAATGGTGTCATTTTTTACAGGACCCAAAAAAACGTTGCAAGCAACGTTTTTGGGTGCAGTGAAAAAATAGATCCATTTTTTTACTATGGGGCCCTATGGGAAAACGGATCCGTTTTTTAGAGCATTGTTTATGGAAAAAATGGCAAAGTTCCAAAAATGCATAGCTGCACAGGTGGGTCAAAAAGCAGCCTAAAATAACGGATCAGTTGTTGAAAACAAGGGAAAAAACTGATGGCTATGTGTGACCCTCTCTTAACATTCAGTATTTGGGTTACATACAGTGAGTGTGATGCAGTTCTTGTTTGTAATATAAAGTTTGTGTGTAGCACTTAGGCTAGGGTCACATTTGCATTTTTTTTTTCAAATCCGGATACGGATTTGACCATTAAAAATGGTCAAAACCGGATCCGGACCTGCAGTCACAGGCTGCAATAAAAAAAACGGATTGCACTTAATGCAATCTGGTTACCGCATCCGATTTTGCAGCCTGCGGTAAAAATCATGCAGGCTGCATTTTTCGGAGCGGTTGAAAAACCAGATCTGTTTTTTTTTATAATGGCCGCCTATGGCAACCGGATCCAGTACTGCAAGGTACATGAATGAAACTTGCGGTAGCGGATCCGGTTTTTGGTGCCACAATGTTTTCTTATTGCAGATCTGGATCCATTACTGGATCCAGATCTGCAATGTGATGCCAAATGTGATGGCACACGGTAATACCGGATCCGGTAATGGACGTGGTTACCGGATTGTGCCTTCCAAATGTGACCCTAGCCTTAGTGTGTGTAATTTGCAATGTGCAATGTGTCTATGGCGGCCGACACACGCTACAATATCGTGAGCGATATTATTAGCGATCACGTGCACGTGCGATCGCTAACGATATCGCTCACATCGCTGGTGAGATGTCACACAGACAGACTCACCAGCGATGTGGACCAGCGAGATCGCTGGTAACTATGGTACACATCGGGTTACTAGGCGCCGCGCGGTGCTTAGTAACCCGACGTTTACCATAGATACCATCTCCCAGCATAGGCTCTGCCGCTGGGAGATCGTTCATCGTGGTGTCACACACCACGATGAAGCAGATTGAACAAACGATTATCGCTTGATATGAGCTCCGGCTCTCATATCTGCGATGTCACGATCAAGCGATTTTACATAGTAAAATCGCTTGATTGCATGCAGCGATGCACAAACGATATCGCTTAAGCGATCAAAAAGCAGATCACTTAAGCGATATCGTGCAGGACATTGAAGCGTGTGACGGCCGCCTATGGCATACATATGTAAAAATGCCAGCACTGCAGATGAACATTCATAAGCATGTCAGCAATCACCTATGGTAATGAACGAGAAAAACAATCGTCTGATTGAACATATCGTTTAGGCCCCTTTCACATCTGCAATAGGTGTAATTCGTGGCAGATCCAGAAGATGTCGCCGCATCTGCCTGATCTGCTGCGTAACGGCCGACTTGCGGCACTGATCCGCCAAGCCCCATTCATTCTCTATGGAGCTTGCGGTCAGGCACAGCAAGTGCAGTATTGCCGAATCCGGCATATGCGGTGCTTGCGGCACCGTAATAAAATGCTGCAAGCTCCATAGAGAATGAATGGAGCTTGACGGATCGGTGCCGCAAGTCGGCTGTTACGCGAAAGATCCGGCAGATGCGGCAACATATGTCGGATCTGCAGCGAATTACACCTACCGCAGATGAGAAAGCACCCTAATTCTGTCAATGCAGTGTTGATTATCTGCATGCATTGACGGTATTATTCTCAACATGAATATATTGCTGGCCACAGGAACTCAATATTCAGCAGTCGGGGGAAGGAGAGAGAGAGATCTACACAATCCAGACCAGAAAATGAGCTGGGAGGAGCTGTGGATTTCTTCTGAAATAAAAAAAAAAATAGAAACACTGCGTTGGCTGCAGTGACCTTTAATGGCAGTGTGCCTCCATTCATTTGGATACATTGTTTGTGTGCTTCAAGATGCTTGTGTAGGAAGCAAGCATCCTCAGATACACAACAAATGCAACAAGTTGTGTTCAGACGGTGCTTTAAAGAAACTAATGCGAATGCAAACGCATTCGAACGCAGCCAAACGCAGGTAACATGCGTCCCCAGCTGCTTAGCTGTACCTGTCTAGACATAGAAATTGCGCGGATCCCCACGCATTTTTTTTTAATTATTTCATGAAATTCATGAAATAATAAAAAAAAAGGGCTCCCCTATATTCTTGTGTCTGGCCAGGTACAAATAGGCACCTGGGGGTTGGGGGCAGCCCGTCGCTGTCTGCTGGATCCGGCTGGTTCCAGAAATACGGCGAAGCCCACGTCATTTTTTTTCTGAAAAATCAATAAAACAATCCTAAAAAAGGGACTGCATCTTTATTAACCCCTCGCCCATGGTCCAGGGGTTAATAAAGATGCAGTCCCTTTTATTTACATTGTTTTATGGATTTGTCAGAAAAAAATTTCACGTGGGCTTCGCCGTATTTCTGGAACCAGCCGGATCCAGCAGGCAGCGACGGGCTGCCCCCAACCCCCAGGTGCCTATTTGTACCTGGCCGGACACAAGAATATAGGGGAGCCCTTTTTTTTAATTATTTCATGAATTTCATGAAATAATTAAAAAAAAATGCGTGGGGCTCCGCGCAATTTCTATGTCTAGCCAGGTACAGCTAAGCAGCTGGGGGCTGGAATCCGCAGCGCAGGGATGCCCAAGCTTTCTGGGCACCCCCCGCTGCAAATTGCAGCCCGCAGCCGCCCCAGAAGATGGCGCGTTCATTGAAGCGCCATCCTCTGGCGCTGAACCCCGCTCTTCCAGCGGCCCTGGTGGCGGTGGCACGCTGGGTAATAAAGGGGTTAATACCAGCTTTGTTATACAAGCTGGTATTAAGCCCGAGATTCTTAATGTCAGGCCACGTTTGACCCAGCCGCTAAGGATCTCCAATAAAGGGTTAAAAAAACACAACACAGAGAAAAATTTTTATTTGAAATAAAAAAAAAAGCCATTAAGGACTCCATCTTTAATTAAAAAAATCCTCTTCTGTCCGACGCAGTCCAAAACGCGATGTCCTCTCTGCTACATCCCCTGTGCATAGATATAGATGTCTATGCACAGGGAATGAGCAGACTGAGAAAAATCGCAGCTCTGCTACATCATCTCTGTGAGCAGGCGGGCTCTAGGATCCTGGGGCTGCGGCAGCCTGTACAGAGCAGACCCGAATAGAGAAAAAAACGTATTGTCCACGTATGTTTATTTAGTGCAAAAAACGTGTTATTTTATTAATGTCACGCAGTACATACACCAACGTTTCGGCCATCGGCCTTCCTCAGGGTACTAGTACAGAAATATTACATAGAATTAATACAAAGATAAGGAACAAAAATTTATTGCATAGTGATGGTGAAATCACCCCGTGTAATCGATGAAGGGTGACACCGGAGAAATAACACTAGGTGTCCGTGTAAGCTATATCTAAGTGATTCAAATGGGAGTGCAGTGAAAACCTGAGTCATCATGTGTGATGTTATATGACTAGGGTGAAAAAAATCCGTACTAAGGGAACATGAGTGGTGTACTTATAACAAGGAAGGGAAATAGGGGGAAGGAAGGGGAAAATAAGAAAAACAGAGTATTGAAAACATGGACTGATTACCAGAAAAGTACTGGTGAACGGAGTCCTGGGAGATTGAAGAGTCAAGAGGGGCAACTCCAGAATAGAGCCTATGGTTAAAGAGCCAAAAAAAACATATCTTACATGGAGAAAAAAGGGGGGAACAGGTTATAATAGGAAAGAATGTCAAGTGACGGTAAGGTAAGGGGATTCTATGTGACTGCATAGAAGCATACCAGGAACTCAGTGCTGGAGTCGTGCAGGCGAGAGGTATCAAGAAAGGAAAAAGATCAATGAGAAAGAGAGTGATCAAGAGGCATCGCTCACTACCGAACTTGAGAGGCTGTCAACCTAGAATGGAGAAGAACAAGGAGAGACAAGGAGCTGATATACAGGTGTAAGAACAAGATGAGTGCACCAAACCATAAAGTCAGAGAGCAACAGGTTAACAGGTAGTGAGGGGAAACCCAAGAAATGAAGAATATACCTCAGGTGGGGCG
The DNA here is from genome assembly GCA_033576535.1 of Allobates femoralis. NCBI lineage: Eukaryota > Metazoa > Chordata > Amphibia > Anura > Aromobatidae > Allobates > Allobates femoralis. Next base: position 144,539,953 of record JARQOC010000003.1, read on the forward strand.
AGTGGCTTAAACAACAAACCACTGTTTTTTATCACAGCTGGCAAAATGCCAGATGTTGGTATCCTCTGTAGGGAGATATAATATAAGTTCATATATACCAGTTCAAATGGAACTGCTAGGAGATCCTTATAGTAGAGATTAAATATTACCTTAAAGCTGAGTATAAAGGGAAAGGGGCACATCTATGTAGAAAAGTCCTATAAGATATAGAGGGAGAAAAACATGATACAAAGAGACTGAAAACAAACACAGTGCAGGAGTTGAATAGAGATACACACCTTAATGAAATGAGACAAGGCCCTTTTTTCTCCATGTTTGGGCCCTTTCACATCAGCGTTTTTTTAAATTTGCGGCAGATGCGGTGAAAAAACCGCATCTGCCGCAACTGCCGCATAACGGTTCCACTTGCGGCACGGTTGCGGTTTTTTCCATAGGAAGTATAGGGGGACTTGCGGCAGATGCGGCAAGTGCGGTATTGCACTTGCGGCAGGTGCGGCAGAGAAAAAAACCGCAGTAAGCCGCGGTTTTTTTCTCTGCCGCACCTGCCGCAAGTGCAATACCGCACTTGCCGCATCTGCCGCAAGTCCCCCTATACTTCCTATGGAAAAAACCGCAACCGTGCCGCAAGTGGAACGTTATGCGGCAGTTGCGGCAGATGCGGTTTTTTCACCGCATCTGCCGCAAATTTAAAAAAACGCTGATGTGAAAGGGCCCTAAGATATGTTTTTTTTTTGGCTCTTTAACCATAGGCTCTATTCTGGAGTTGCCCCTCTTGACTCTTCAATCTCCCAGGACTCCGTTCACCAGTACTTTTCTGGTAATCATTCCATGTTTTCAATACTCTGTTTTTCTTATTTTCCCCTTCCTTCCCCCTTTTTCCCTTCCTTGTTATAAGTACACCACTCATGTTCCCTTAGTACGGATTTTTTTCACCCTAGTCATATAACATCACACATGATGACTCAGGTTTTCACTGCACTCCCATTTGAATCACTTAGATATAGCTTACACGGACACCTAGTGTTATTTCTCCGGTGTCACCCTTCATCGATTACACGGGGTGATTTCACCATCACTATGTAATAAATTTTTGTTCCTTATCTTTGTATTAATTCTATGTAATATTTCTGTACTAGTACCCTGAGGAAGGCCGATGGCCGAAACGTTGGTGTATGTACTGCGTGACATTAATAAAATAACACGTTTTTTGCACTAAAAAAACATACGTGGACAATACGTTTTTTTCTCTATTTGGTGTGCCCAGACTATACTTCTGGACTTAACATTTTTTCTGGAGCACCCGACATAATACGTGAGCCTTCCATATTCTTGGTGTTCTGTACAGAGCAGACAGCTGGACTCGGCTCGTTACTTTGCGAGTTTCCCTGCTATCACTGGCACAGTAGCCGAGTCTAATGCAAGACAATGGCAATCCTAGTTTTGTCAGCGTTTGCCATTGATTTGCATTGGACTTATGCGAGTAAACGCTGGGAAACTCGCAGAGTACCGAGTCCTGCGAGTCCCTTACTACTCGCCGAGTAACTAGTCCTAGCGAGTAGATTCGCCCATCCCTAATGGTGACCTATGGATGCGTTTTTACATGCTTTTTTCACAACAGACATGTGTGAAAAAGGCAAGTGTGACCCTACCCTTAGCATTGGGGCCCTGTGTTCCCTTTTGCCCAGAGCCACTCTTTGTCTAGCCAGCTATCATCATAGAGCATTTCTTTCTTGGTTTTCCAACAATGTAATGTAGGATACTGTGAATGACTGATCTTTATACCAATTGTGGGCCCCTCTTTGCTTATGGACTGATTTAGGTAATTTAATGGCTATAGAACCTCTCTGATTATCATTCCTTTTTCTAGGTAATAAAATGGTCATTGAATCTTTTTGATTATCATCTCTTTAGCCAGATAATATAACGGTTACAGAAGCTCTTTAACTGCCATTTCTTTATACATAACCCAACATAACCAGAGATAAGTTGTGATAGAGGAAAAATCACATTTAAAATAAACTCAATTACTGTAGATGGCAATAACTTTACATGTGAAAAGCAGCATACATAGACAAGCACAATAAACATGAGCAATGCAAAGCACACACAAGTACAGAAGGAGAGAGGACCCTGCCTGCAAGGGCTCACAGTCTACAAGGGAGGTGAGGATACACTTGGAGAGGGTTCTTCTGGTCGTTCGGCAGTTCAGTAGACTGAGGATCATTGCAGGTTGTAGACTTGTCGGAAGAGGTGGGTCTTCAGGTTCATTTTGAAGATTTCCATGGTGGGCGAGAGTTTGATGTGTTGGGGCAGAGAGTTGCAGAGCATGTGGGAAGCACAGGAGAAATCTTGTATGCGGTTGTGGGAAAAAGAGATGAGTGGAGAGTAGAGAAGGAGATCTTGAGAGGATCAGAGATTGCGTGTAGGTAAGTACCGGGAGACCATGTCACAGATGTATGGAGGAGACAGGTTGTGGATGGCTTTGTATGTCATAGACCTTGTTCACACATACCAATCCGTTTTTTTAAGCCCTTAGAAAAACAGATCCGTTTTTCTAAGGTTGCCAATAGTGTCCCCTGAGGTTCTGAACGCTTTTTGGAACTTTTGGGACTTAGTCATTTTTTAATTAAAACGCATATGCGTTAACGTAGGTGCCCATATGTGCCATGCTTTAACGCATGCGTTTCCCATAGGGCCCCATGTTAAAAAAACGCTGCATGCAGTGTTTTTTGGGATGCTGAACAAAAACACATGTATTGTTAAAAAACACAGCTACACTTAAGTGCACCATGCGTTAACGCATATGCGTTTTTGGACTTAGAAAAAAAAGCCTAAAATTTTCCCAAAAGCGGATTTAAAGCAAAAATGCATGGTATGTGTGAACAAGTACTTCCAGTCATTTCCAGTCCATTTCTAGTCTATTTCAATAGTCTCATCATTAATAAGACAGCAAAGAGGTAAGCAAATTTAGGGTGCCAGGTCTTAGGCTGGGCTCACATTTGAGCACGATGTGGGCTGTGAATGCAGCGTTCCTGAGTGAAGCAAGATGCCGGCACTATGCGCTCCTATGTTTAACATAGGAACGCATAGTGCCTGTCTGTACCTGCGCTCAGCTGCGTTTTGTTCAGCTGCGCATAATTTATGCACATGCCAAACGCAACATGTTGCATTTTTTGTGCTTGGCTGTGTGCTCGCTTTATGCGCATGCCACAGCCGTGCACAAGAAATGAATGGTAGTCAATCTGTGTGCATTGCCATCTGCTGGTAAGCTCACAGATGCTGCGGAAGATGACCTACTCCATGGTCATGTACAGGTGAATAATTTCCTGTCGTTCTCTTCTTCTTTCCTCTTCTTTCTTCTTCTTCTTTCCTCTTCTTTCTTCTTCTTTCTTCTTCTTCTTCTGTCATCTTCTTTCTTCCTCCGTGCCGCCACCGCTGCTGTTGGTTTAAAAAGCAGGTAGTGAAGTCGGCTTTCCCGCTCTGTTAATTCAAATGAACAACTGATGCGACAGCATCAGCTGATCATTTGAATTAGCAGAGTGGGAAAGCCGGCGGTGAAGTGATTTCACCGCTGGCTTTCCCGCCGGCTATATTAAACCAGCGTGGCGGTAGCGGTGAAGAGAACAGCAGCGGTGGCCGGGAGGCAGAGATCTCTTCCACTAAATCTCTGCCTCCCAGCCGCCACTGCTACCGAGTGGCAGGGCGGCTCACAATCTCAATTTAATGGGAATGCATGTGGACAATCTCCACTGCGTTCACATGAAAGTGTTTGCGTTTGGCACTGTGTATGCGTATGCGCTGCATACACTGCAGTGCCGAACACAAATGTGAAGCCTGCCTTACTCCTCTCATCTGCTGCTACACCAGCTCCCATTGTATGGATAATGGTTTGCATATGCAGTGAAATCTGGTTATGCAAACTCAATAGAGCAGTGTTAAGGAATTTATTGAGGGTGTCTACACGGGATTTATACCAGATTGTAATTTAACAGATTTTTATACATTTAGGTTTTTAATAGTTTAGTTAAGCTTGGTGTTGTGCTTGACCTGCAATACCTGACCCCAAGCTTGAAAAGTTAATCTGGTGCTGCCATTTTTAGTTAGTGAAACAGTGGGCAATTTGAGATTGGGGATTTTCAATATGTGATTGAACACCAAAAGTTTTTAAACATAATCCTAATATCCCCAGAAAAGGACTGCGGAGGGTTGTGGAATCTTACTTTAAATTCCATGTTCCCACAAGCTTGAAGTACTGGCCTAACTTGCTAGAGAGTTGGGCCCTTTAGGGGGAAAATTAGGGCTATTTCTTTAAGTTTAAAAAAAAAAATTAGGGCTGCTACTCTTTTATTAATCCCTTTGCCACGAAGCCTGTTTTCACCTTCCTGACAATTTTTTCACTTTTGATTAGTGTAACTTTAAAGGGTAAAAACTCTGGAACTCTTCCACAGATCCCAGTATTCTGAGAATGTTTTTTCGGTTCACATTGTACTTTCAAGTTAGTAGTAAATTTTGGGCAATATGATTTGTGTTTATGAAAATATTAAAAATTTGGCAAAAAACTTGAAGATTTCTTAATTTTTTAGGTTAAACATGATGCTTAAAACACAAAATTGTTAATAAATAACATATTCCAACTATTTTATATCAGAACCATTTTGAAACATAATTTTTTTTCAGGAAGTTTTAAGGGTTGAAAGTTTATGAGCAATATATCATTTTTCCAACAAAATTTACAAATAATTTTTGTAGGAACCACATCACATTTGAAGTGACTTTCTGGGACCTGTGTGACAGAAAACCATACCACAAAGTGACCCCATTTACATAAATTGGCCAACTTCAAAGTGCTACAAAAACCACATTCAAGAGAGTTTATACTAATACTTATTTATTTACAATTGCTTAATTTGGTCCAATTACTTTTTGAGCGCCATGAAATGAAGTGGAATTGGGTTTAAAAAATGCCTTATTAGTTCCTCACATATTTATACAATTATTTTGTTCAACCCTCTGAATTAAAGCTGAAAGTCTGAACTTAAACTGCAGATGAATTGTCCTGTTCAAAATCCATTGTACAGAAGAAAAAATAGAAAAGTATTTTCTCCGTCCAAATATTTATGGACCTAACTATAACTTTACAGGCTACCATGCCTGGGAAGCACACAGCAATTGTTTGGCTCAGAAACTATTGGCACAACACAATCGCATTTGCGTCGGACTGATGGAAGGAAAGAGAATACTCCCTCCCTCTGGTGAACAGATCGATAAGTAGACTATGTTCCAAGTTACGACTAAGGCCCATGCCAAAACGCAACAACTTCACTCACTAATGTGATTCTTTAATTCTTCTTTTAATAAAGTAAAGAACTTTTTAATACGAGGATCAAGCTGCATTTTTTTTTTTTGTATTCTTCAGTTTACCCAGCCGACGGGTCACTGTGAACCTCAACCAAATGTACTGAATCGGTTTGGACATTACATGGTAAGCGTCAAACTATTCCTTTTGCATTCTTTAATGGTCCCTTTACATGCGGCCACAGGAAGGTAGAACTGGCAGGCATCGGACACAATTGTGCCTGTTGCCTTGAAAAGACCACGATATGGCGGCGTGTAATTCAGGACTTTCCTTCCTTCAGGGAAGACACAGGAAGGAAAGTCCTGAATTACACGCAGCCACATCGAGGTCTTTTCAAGGCAACAGGCACAATTGTGTCGATGCCTGCGTTTACTTCTGTGCCGCATGTAAAGGGACCATAAGGGTAAGTTCACACTTACCCGCGTGTTTGTAACCGCGTGTGTGCACAGCCTTGGGCTGTTTACATTAGTTTTAATGTAATCCAAACGCCGTTTGGATTAACTAAATTAACATAAACTAATGTAAACAAAACGGCGGTTTACACAGGTAAACCGCCGAAACCGGCAGTGTGCACTTACCTTACGTGTCTTGTGTGCTCAATGGTAACACATACCTAGTTCTACATGACCTCTGTCACTTGACTTGTGATTAGTTGAAATCTTTCATCATTCATTGGTTACTCTAACTTGAATCTATTATCGCATATGCCAGTTCCATCTTTGCTGGACACTATGCAGGATTTCAAACAAATAACCAGTTTATGTCGCAAAAAAATGAGGCCATGTGTGAATCTTGTGTGAAAAGAGAATCATTTAAAGAAATTGTACCATCCATTTAGTTCTTTTCTTGGTACTATAGAAACCAAACCTCTACAACTGTGTGTTTGTCTGTTTGTTAAACCCCATGATGGTCTGTTTCTCTTCCATTGAGAGCTCCTTTGACCAGATGTTGTGGATTCACAACAACAGCTTCCAAATTCCAAAAGCATATGCTACACCTGGTATTAGGCCTTTTACCTGCATAATTGATGATGGATGAACACGGAAATAGCCCATGCAGCCTATGAAATAGCTTTTAAGATAATTGTCCATTTACTTTTGGTTGCTTTAAAAGAGACAGCTACAGATATGTTAAAGATATGTAATAATCTTTGATCCAATTAGGATGGGAATACCCACAAATTAAAGGTAATAATCTGCAATAATAATAATAATAATCTAATAATAATGATTATTATTTCACTGTATCTTGGATGTGTTTTGGTTAACATCTAAAATGTGTGTCATTGGCCAAATATTTCTGGACCTAACTGTATACTAATTTCATAGAAAACAATGTTAACAAGCAATTCTTATCCAATTCAAGACCAATCTGTATATCCATGGCAAAATTTCAGTTTGCTTAACATATGTAAATTTGAAAAATTAGTTTTGTTAGATTTTACATTGTTTGTTACTCTTTCAGTTATTTAAATATATTTCTGCCTGTATTTCTAAGGACCCATCACATCATGTTTTTTTTCCTGTCCATGGGGATCCTGTTTTTTGCAGGAGCACATGGATAGGAAAGGACAGGTCAAGATTATAAACTCCGAATTCCATTTCTGTGTGCGAATCTGTGATTTTGAGGATCTGAACACAAAGAGCTGGGAGGAGCCTTAAAAGCACAGGCAAGTGGGGCTGTACTTTCACTTTCGCAATGCATTCTACAAGCATTGCGAAAGTGAAATAAAAGAAAGGGTTAAAAAAAAAAAAAAATGCTCACCTTTCCACCGAGTGTCCCGCAATGCGAGGTGTCCACCTCCAATGGCTGACGTGTGACACATCAGCTGATTGGTTACCCCCTCCTTCCCGGTCAGCTGATTTAGGTCCTGCCAACAATTGGGGGTGGACGCCTCGTAGAGGTGAGCATTTTTTTTAATATTTAGCATGTTGCTTTATTTAATTTCATTTTAACGTGTGTGTAGATACACTGCTAAAGCAAAATTACACTGAACACAGCAGTTTTAGTGTACTGAGCATGCTCAGTACACCAATACCAGAGTCGGGAAACAATCCAGTTTTTTCCCTGATCCGAGCTCCATAGACCCCCATGTTATTTGAATTGGACAGCGTTGGATATGATTCTGTCTGATTGTGTCCGCTGTGCCCAAAATCGGAGCAGTCTCCGATTTTGAGGACGTGAAAAAAGCGGACACACTCGGATCCCTGCACACACGGACGGCCATTAAGGACCAATCCGTGCCCATCCATGCCTATAGGGATACATGGAGGCCAAATCGCACTGTGGCTATCCATTTACAATGGATAGCCACAGATCGCAAAAAATCGTGATGTGAAGGGGGCATTATAGATGAGGCTTTATTTTAACTTCAGTTATCCTCTTACAACTTGAATACTACATATAGGCACTCAGAGTTGTATGTTTACAAAAGCTTGATATGTCATGATTCCTCCATGCAGTGCATTTTGGATGCAATAAGAGTTATTGCTGTTTAGTTTCTGGTGTGCTGAGCTGTCAGTAGTTGATTTACAGAGCAACCTTCCATTTTGGTTATGGGAGGTGCTGAGTTGCTCAAGTGTTACATCTTCCTCGTGATTGCATTCCATCTTATCTGTGATTGCTCTGCTACTTTACTGAACAACCTCTCCTAGAACTCTGGCAGTCATACATTCATTCTTTTCTAAAATGCTGTGTGGCCTCCTTCACGGTATCAGTCTTGTTCTGACTTCTGTTTTCTGACCTCAGACTGCAGCTTGATTTCCCTTGTCTGTTCCCTGTACTTGTTGTTGTCTTCTGGTATTTTTATTTTTGCACTGTGGCCTGTATACACCTCTTTTGACTCCCTGAGTTCTCTTCCTGTTCTCCTGGAAACCTGGTCCTGGACCGCTGCATGACTATTTCTCTGTCTACTCCCTGAATACTATGTGCTTTCCTGGAACCTTACCCAGACTACCTGACTTCATTGTTGTCTAAGCTATTTTTTTACCTTGTGGCTCTGGTCTTCAGGGAATGCCTCCTATGGAGTTTGATTAATCATGTCGCTTTTATGTGTCCCCATGTCCTCAGACTTGGGCATTTTCGCTGTCCCCACTTGCTCCAGAATGGTCCTTCGTGGATGCCTTTTTCGATGCATTAGGGTTAGACTATTATGAAGGTGGCAGAGGCAAAGATAATGAACCTGACATGGGGGGCTGCACCCCTGAGGAGTATAGTTCTGAGTTTCATTAATGGTCTTCTGAAATCATGTGGGATTATACAGCCCCCATGTATTAGTTCCACAGTTTTTTTCTGATAATCTGTATGCTCCACTTATTCATTGGGTAACCCCATGACTCAAGCTGACGGCATGGAATGTAGCATTCAGGAGATGTGGCGATATCCACCGTGAGGCTGAGCTGCTGGTAAGGCAGCACCCCGAGACACCCCGAGACCCTTTACCCCTATACAGGGATCTGGAATTACAGCGGAGCCCAGGGGTAGCTGCCTATTATGAGCAGTGGAGCAGGAAGGTCACCAGGAAGGGAAAAATCAGGGCCTGAAAAACGAAGTCAGGAGTTCGAGTCAAACAGGGAGGGCAGCTAAGGTACAAAAACGTCAGGCTGTAGCAGAGTTGAAAATCAAGGCAAAGGTCAGAGTCAAAACCAAACACACACTATATCACTGGGGAACCAAGACTATATCTGGCAGCCTGCAAGACAGGCTCCAAGGTATTTGAAGGGAGCGGTTAGCTCCCATAGGCTGGAGCTCACAGCCTGATGATCTCATCCGGACCACCCCTAGAACCAGGCCAGACGGTGATGCACAACTGGCACCAACCACTCCACTTCTGACAGCAGAACGAAGGCTGCGCCTATCAGACACCCCTGCAGGACCCGCTCTTCTGCAACCAACATCACCCACAGGAGAAACACAGCAGCGTTCAGCGACAGAGGCAGACGTTGAAGGAGCAGATCATTATGAGGACATGGCCCTCCTATCACCAGCACCATCAGCTGAAGGAATCCGGTGCCTCCCAGCGGTCGAGGCAGGAACACCAGCCACCGAGTCCAATGGCTACATGACACCTACTTGGCTTTGCAACCAGGGCAGGAAGAGGGAGGCTCTGAGGGTGAGGACTATGACAACAAGGCAGGTGATAACCAGGTTCCTTCTTTCTTACTGTCACAGGTAGGCAGTTGATGAGCTCAGCAGAGGAGGTGGAAGAGGAGGATGATGAAGCTGATGAGGTTAGGTTGCAACTTCCTGGAAAAAGTCAGAGAGCTGCATGCACATTAACAACTAGGTCTGCAAACACAACTCTGCCTCTTCGCAGAAGACGTGTCAGCTCAGCAGTTCACATGGGCAGTAAGTCTTGCCTACCGTGGGCTTTTTTCAGATCGCAAAGGATGACCCAACTCATGTTATCTGCAAATTATGTAAGCAAAATCTGAGTAGAGGCAAACAAAATCAATAATGTAAGAACTTCATGCATGAACCGTCACATGGTCATGCAGAATAAGATTCAGTGGGAAGCTCACTATGCTAAAATGTGGCTTATTGGGCCTTGCCAACCACCGAGCACTCCATCAAGTGCATCTGTGGATTCTTCATCCTGAGTGACTGTGGGAAATGTTGTCACAAATACATTTGGCCGTAGAACATCCACCTCTTTAACCACAATAGCTAGTGTGATTGTTAGGCCATTAGCTGTTTTGGAAGTGGATACACTTGCTGTTGTTGAGAGCTGTCAGACATTAGAAGCACCACCTCTTCATGAAGGCCACATAACCTTTCTGCCTTCATCTCCCTCAGAGTCCAGCAATTTGTATGATATGCTCTATCTCAGCAGAGCAGCCAGCCCTCAGGCCAACAAATAAGGTCCTACCCATGCTAAGGCTAAGAGCTTAAATTACATCTCCACGCTGTTGGCCTCAGAAATACTGCATTTCTACCTGGCATATACAGAGGGTTTTTGGAAGCTCATGGCCATCGCAGTCCCATTGTACCAGATGCCAAGTCTCCATTACTTCTCAAGCAAAGCTGTGCCTCCGCTCCACCAGCATGTCACAGACATCACTGCTTCCTTGAGAAACTCTGTGTGTGAGAGGGTGCATTTCACCACAGACACCTGGACAAGTAAGCATGACCAGGGGCATTACATGTTGCTGACTGGGCACTGGGTGACTCTGGTGTCTATGGGGGAAGAGGCTGCTGTAAAAGTCTTGGCATTCCCATGGTTTGGGGATAAAAACTCTGCATGTAGTACTTCCTGCACTGCTTGTGCCTCCACCACCTCCTCTAGGGCCTCCACCAGCGCCCAAAACCTGTGTAGTAATGTGAAATGCGTTCCAACTGTGCAGAAGGAATCCAGCACACCTCTTTACTATGCTACCAGCAGGACTCAATGACATCAGGCTGTGTTAATGTTAAAATGCCAGGGAAATGTGAGTAACACAGCTGAGGAGTTGTGGTCAGCTTTGGAGACAGAGTTTCATCAATAGCTATTTCCACTGATTCTGCATCCAGGGGAGGCCATGTGCAAAAACTCTGCGAACCTGGGTGCATCCTTACGCCAGAGCTGGATGACAAATGTCCCTTGTACAATAATAATAATAAATCTTTATTTATATAGCGCAACGTATTCCGCAGCGCTTTACAATGTAGTGGTTAGAGTACAGAAAATATAATACAGTAAGTAATTACAGTAGAGAACGAATACAGTACAATAATTGGATATAAAACAATAGGCATAGAATCAATGTAAACAAAAAAAATACAATAAAGCAAGAAATGAAGGTGACCCTGCTCAAAAGAGCTTACAATCTACAATGGGATAGGGGTTGCACAAGGTACAGGGGCTTATTGCACTAATGTTCCAGGCATCTTGAGGAAATGGGGGATAGAAATAAGCTTACATGAATACTCATCAGACAGTCTGTGTAGACCTTTTTGGTTTGGTGGAGTTTGTAGAAAAGTAATGTCAAGAGAGATAGCCCATTTACTATCTACAGTACAAAGGACTTCTATTAGAGAGTATGATAGGCCGCCTTAAAAAGATGTGTTTTTAGGGATCGTCTGAAGCCATGAAAGTTGTGGATAGTCCTGATTTCTTGGGGTAGAGCATTCCAGAGGATTGGTGCAGCTCTGGAGAAGTCTTGGGGCCGGGAGTGGGAGGATCGGATTAGTGCAGATGTTAGTCGAAGGTCAGCTGAAGAACGTAAAGAACGGGTGGGGTGATTGATAGAGATGAGGGATGAGATGTAGGGTGGTGCTGCACTGTGAAGAGCTTTGTGGGTGAGAACAATCAATTTAAATTTGATTCTGTAGTGTGCGGGCAGCCAGTGCAATGACTGGCACATGTATGGCTCATATCCTGAATATGGGCACCTAAGGGTGCTTTCATATTGCGATTATTTAGGATCCGTGGCTGTCCATTGTAAAACGGACAGCCACAGATCCGATTTGGCGCCCATGTATCCCTATGGGCATCGGATCACATCGGATTTGCCCTTATAGCATCCAATTTGTGTCGGGGCATCCGGTTTGTGTGCAGAGATCCAATTGTGTCCACTTTTTTCACGTCCACAAAAATGGAGACTGCTCCGATTTTGGGCACAGCGGACCAAATCGGACACAATTGGATCCGACATGATCCGCAGCCTTTAACACGGGGGTCTATGGAGCACGGGTCCGAGAAAACAGCTGATCGTTTCTTGGACCCAATTTTAGTGTACTGAGCATGCTCAGTACACTAAAACTGCTCTGTACCATCTAGTTTCACTTCCGCAATGTATATACATACATTGCGGAAGTGAAGTTAAGTAAAAGCAAGGGTTAAAAATAAAAAATATGTATTCTCACCTTTCTAGCGATCCCCCGACGCCTCCATCAAGCTCCCGATGGTTACAGGACCTGGTGTTACGTGGCAACCCGATCAGCTGATCGGGTCACAAGACTTGCTTTTACTTAATATCACTTCCGCAATGTATATTGTGAGGTAGCAACCGGGGAACCCGCTTGCAAAACGACAAGAACACGTGTTTTTAAGTTAACCAATGTCTACCCGTTTATTTTCACATATTAATCACATAACCCGGGTAGCATGTTTCACACATATCACATTGATTAACAACACTTTACATAAACACCATACATTTACATTTAACATCACAACACTTATATTGCACATAACGATTTATAGTAACCCGGGACCTGTAACCACGACTCTCTGTCCCCATTGGAGCTCTACCAACAGCTCCCGTGGTGGCTACGGCCTCCGGCCTACTTACACATCTTACAGTACCTTTATAATAAATACATTTGATATACTTCGATGATGACCCTTCCGGGTTCATAACAGGGATTGGCAAACCCTAGTAACCCGTGGCTGCGGCCTCCGGCCTAACCACGCGTTACCCAGTACGGGAGCCCTTTTAACCCCTGCTTCTGACCTTCGTTACATACGCCTCAAGGGGCCCTGTGGGTCCCAATGGCGGTACCTGCCGCCTGGCTTTAGTCCCCCAGCATGATGACTCAACACTCACCCGTAGTCAGGAATCCTGCCTGACCGGGTCCTTACACACCGTATGTGATCCATCATTCAAACGTCCATGGATCACACACCTGCTCACAGCCCACATCCATGGACTGTGGCCCCTCCATGGCCCATTACAGGGATTGGCAAACCATAGGAGACGGGAACCTCTACATCCGTTACCTACTGGAGCCCTCTTACCCCTGTCTCTGGCACCACAGGCACACTCACCCCATTAGAGGTCGTGGTTGAGGGACGGGTACCCTCTGCAAGCAGCAGGGCAAGCCTCCCTCTCGTCCCAAGGACGGAACGCCTCCAACATCATCCATACCAGCTGGGTCACTGTCTCTCCACATGATTATACATGGGTCTTACATCGGTCATCATCTCTCATTCAGGGCCATTACTTACGCCCTCATACACATAGTTCATCGGGTCCCTTAACTGAGTACTCTGACTCGGACCCAAAGGCGGTCTATGCCCGCCTGGCACACTACATACAATTGCCTCCACGGGCTACATACATTCCGGTTCATCAGGACCTTTAACGGACTCCACTGAGTCGGTCCCAAGGGCGGTCTATACTCGCCTAACATGATTTACGCACACCAGGTGCACAGTTCACACTATCGCTCGGGAACTGCTTTCTTACCGGGCACGGATCCGGGTCTCGCTACCTGGGTCACAGGTTCCACCAGGCATCCCCACAGGCTCCTTTCCCGGGCGTGTTTCACCCCACGCCCGGTCTAGCGTCCACGGGTCAACCATGGCTTCCCCCTCTAGGTGCGGACACGACCACGGACCTCGGCACCGGCATAGAGCTAGCATGCTCCCATCATGTCATGCACACAGAGCCTTGGACTGCTCTGCACTCAGGCTGGTCTCAGCTTCCATCTGACTCATTCTCAGCTTCCAGGATCAATCTCAGCCTCCAGAATGAATGAATCTCTCTCAATCACTCAGGTGGCCGGCTCTTATCGTGCCAGCCACTCCCACATGGACACACCCCCTCAGCTGCTAATCATCAGCTTCCACACAGCTCAGGTTAACTCCCTGTGTTCCGGGTTGTCAGCACTCACTCATCACATCCTATTCCTCATGGACTCCTCTCACTCTCACTGCCGCTCATTAGGCTCATGAACTCATTGTGTTCAGGTTGGTTCACACAGTATTACCATCACAGGAAAACCGGCCAGTGTGCACAGGATCATCCTCTGATCCTACATGTGATGTACCCCGGCCATGCGGATCATGCCGGCGGTGCCTCACAATATATACATTACGGAACTGAAAGTGCTCCGCTTGCCTCCTGTCAGCTGTTTCTGTGTCCGGACCCATGAAAATCACGGCCCCGGACACAGAAATAGCACCAGGAAGCACACCTCCGATGCGGTCCTTTACTGTCCATGGGGTCCTGCAAAAAGTAGGATCCGACAGGCAGGAAAAAAATCGCTATGTGAAAACACCCTTACAGATAAAACTATAGGTGATATTGACCAAGCAATGCTTTTAAGGGCCGAAAAACTGTTGATGTGTATACAGCACATTTACCAAAATCTGGCTTGATGCCCAAAAACAGTTTATGCAAATATTAAGGGAGATGTAGCAATCACTGCCTTTAAGCACCCAAAAATGGTGGATATGAATACAGCAAATTTGTTAATCACTGGTTTGATGGGTAAAAAGGTTCAATACTCAGAAACAGGTGCAGGAGTGTCAGAGATAGATATTGAGCTCAGAGAGCCCTGGTCAAGTCATGCATCCAACAGCAAGGAGATTTTAACTACATTTCCCACTTTTCCAAAAATTAGTGTAACAACACACTAAAGTGGTATCCATCTTATAGGTTTGTATTGGGCCACAATGACAAAAAGGCTGGAGGCCTGGGCCTGGAATTTAAAGGTTGAGTTTTGAGCAACAGGTGCAGGGGTGTCAGGGGTAGGTATTGAGCTCAGAGAGCCTCTGCTCAAGTCAAGCAACAAACAGAAAAGTGGCATCAATTGCCCGAGAGTTGAAATATTGAAATGGGAGATTAATGCAACTGATTGATGTTTAGTCTCCCCAGGCTGACACAGTTGTGGAAAAGTCCTTGCGAATCAATGACTTCTTCATCTTGATAAACATTAGTCTGTCTACACTGTCACTAGACATGTGCGCCTATCCGTTAGCACACTATCAGGGCACAACAAAATCTCCAATGTATGAGTGGCAAGCTCAGGCCACTTTTACAGTTTTGAAGCCCAAAATGCACAAGGGTCCAGTTGCACAGTCATGGCATTGATATTGAACTGTAGATACTCCTGAACCATCCTCTTTAGGCATTCACTATGTGTCAGACTTGTTCTCTCTTCTGGCGTTGCAAAGGATGGCCAAAGAAAAGGTGAAACGATTCAACGAAATTGCTTGTACCAGATACACTGTTACTGTATTGCATTTCAGCATTGTCGCACACGGCCTTCCCTGGCTGCAGGTTCAGTGGAGACAACCATTGATGAAACTCGGTCTTCACAGCTGACCCCAACTCCTCAGCTGTCTGAATCACATTTCCCAGACATTTCAACGTAAACACGGCCTGATGCCATTGAGCCCTACTGCCAGCATAGTAAAGAGGAAATTTTACATATAGAGGATTGACGCACAACTCGTGGGGACGGCAAGACTTGGACAGCAGCCCCTTCTCCTGTCGAGGGCTGGCTGCTGTTGTGAGACGGGGTTAAGTAGGGTGTCCCCAGAAACTGCTGGTCTGTGAGGAAGGTGCAGGCAGAGATATTATGTTGCCTTCATCTAAAGGTGGTGCTCTCAATGTCAGCGCTCAACACCAGCAGATGTTTCCACTTCCAAAAGAACTGACGACCTGCCAATCACACTGGCTGTTGCAGGTAAAGAGGTGGAAGGTCTGCATCCAAAAGCATGTGTGATTGCTGTTCCCACAGTCACAGAAGATGAAGAGGTCGCGGATGCACTTGATGGGGCAGATGGTGGTTGGTCCGGCCCGCTAGGCCGCATTGTAGCACAATGAGCTTCCCACTGCGACTTTTGCTTCATATCCATGTGACGGTTCATGCATGAAGTACTCAAACTATTGATTTTTCGTCCTCTACTTTGATTTTGGTGACAAATCTTATGGTACCTTTACACGCCGCTACAGAAGGTTAGAAATAACCGGGTGTCGGACACAAATGTATCTTGCACCGTCAAAACAACCCGAGGTAGCGGCGTGTAAATCATGTTGTTGCCACCCGTCACTGTCGACACCTGTTTTTGAGTAGTGCTCTAAACCAGGTTGGTTTCAACCCGATGGTAGCAGCGTCTAAATGAGGTACAGGAAGGTTTTTTTCGTCACCTAGTTAACTCCCTGGGGCGTGACACAGCCTCTGGGAAACCGCCCCCCCTCAGAGATCATTGGTGGAAGCTCCTGCGTTACGATTGGTTGTCACTGCATAGGGCGGCATATTTAAGGAGCTGACCAGTCACACTACACAATTGCAACAGCATCATGTATTAGCCAGCCTTCCTGCGCTGCCTGGCCAATCATGATGCTATTGCATTGTCCAATCACCGTACGAGCGTCTCGTAATCCACAACTCTGCCACGCCTATGTGTTGTCCCTGCTGCCCCAGGTCCTCCCATATTACCTTCTGTAGTGGCGTGTAAATGAGGGACGGTGCTCTCCAGAAGGTAACTTGAGGCACCCGGCGGTGCCTCCAGAGATAGATTAAACCTTCTGTAGAGCACTTTGTA
Source organism: Allobates femoralis (assembly GCA_033576535.1). Taxonomy (NCBI): domain Eukaryota; kingdom Metazoa; phylum Chordata; class Amphibia; order Anura; family Aromobatidae; genus Allobates; species Allobates femoralis. Next base: position 144,556,566 of record JARQOC010000003.1, read on the forward strand.
GCAGCATGTAAAGGCGGTATCGGGTAACGTTTGCAAGCATTGGAACGTGCTCGTGCACGTGAGACACCCAGTTGTTTCTAACTTTCTGTAGCGGCGTGTAAAGGTACCATTACAGATAACATGGGGAGACTAAAGGCTTATGGATTTTTGAATGTGCTGCATGAAAAATTGTGGGGCAATTGATGGAATACAAGTGGTGTCTGGGCCCAAATTTTTGGAAAAAATGGAGACTCTTGTTGGAGTCCCTTTGCTGTGTTTTACATGATTTTAGAAGGGCATGACATGCCTATATCTGTGTCTCCTCCTCCTTTTACTCATCCAGCTCTTTTCTTTTCCCATTTTGTTATGTACTTGTCACTTTTCCATGTGTTTGTTGTGACTTCTGAGTAGTTTGTCACCTTTTGGACACCTTAGAAGGTGTTTTCTATGTGTTTGTATATGTTTGTGTTTGCCTGCCATTGTTTTCAATAGTGTTCGACGGTGTTTGACGAACATTCGATGAACATTCAACGAACACCCCCCAATTCGACGAATCAAATTCGAACACTAGGGTGGTGGCTCATCTCTATTCTTTACCCGCAACAGCCAATGTGATTGACAGGTCATCAGCTGTTTTGGAAGTGGAAACGCCTGCTTGTGTCACTGTCAGACATCGAGAGCGCCACTTTTTTATGAAGGTGACATAATATGTCCGCCTGCACCTCCTTTACAGTCCAGCAGTTTGTCTGGGGCATCCTACTCTACCCTGTCTTAGTACAGCAGTCAGATCTCGGTGGACAAATAAAAGACCATTTCCTCCTACCCATTCCAAAGCTAAAAGGTGGAATTTCACCATCTGCAAGCTCTTGGCTATGGAAATGGTGCCTTTCCAGTCGTGGATACAGAGGATTTTTGAGACCTTATGGCCGTTGCAGTCCCCCAGTACCAGATGCACAGTCGCCACTACTTCTCGAAGAAAGCTGTTCCTGTGCTACACCAGCATGTCGCACACAACATTACCGGTTTATTGAGAAACTCTTTGTGGGATAGGATGCATTTCACCACAGACACCTGGATGAGTAAGCATGAACAGGCATGTTACATGTCGCGCTGACTGGGCACTGGGTGACTATGTTGGCAGTGGGAGAAGGGGCTGCTGAGCGACTTCACTGATCGTAAAACCAATCCCGTAGGCATTCCTGGGTGTTGTGTTTTCCGCGACCCGTCTGCGCCGATTGGTGCCCATGACTGGGTTACAATTGGCTGCCGTTGGTTCATGGCAGCCCTAGTCACGACTGCAGAAGATGGATTTATATGTACACAGTGAACACATCTGTAGGACAGTGTTCACACCACCAAAAGACTGAATCACAAAAAACAGTCAAACAAATGAGTAAAAATACTCTGTTGTAAAAAAAAAAACAGTAAAAGGCAAGTGCTGCTGAAAAAGTAAAAAACAGGGTATTTAGTTGATACGTCTTTTACAAAAAATGTATACTAAGCCGCATGGCTCATTAGTTATTGTCTAAATCGTTTCTTGTTTCTGCAAGATTGGGGAGTCTCTCACCCCTCCCCTTTGAGCCCTGCACATAAAAAGCCATCTTCTGCAGTCAGTCCATGTCAGATATTGGACCTGTCTGGATCCTGCTCATTTTAGGAACCAATACACATGGTCAGGTTTTAAATACATCAGATAAGGACTGCTCTAATACGGGTTACCTTGAAGTGGTAAAGCGGCTTTGTATACATTTTTTTCAAAAACCGTATCAACTAAATACCCTGCTTTTTACTTTTTCAGAAGAACTTGCTTTTTACTGTTTTTTTTACAACAGAGTATTTTTACACGTTTGTTTGACTGTTTTTTGTGATTCAGTCTTTTCTTGGTGTGAACATTGTCCTACAAATGTGTTCACTGTGTGCATGGTTCATTAATCTTTGTCTAAATATATATTGATATTATTTATGTTACAAAAGATTACCGTATGTTGTTATCACATAATTTATCACCTAGGTGCGTAATAGGTCACCTACATTGGGATTATGCATAATTATTATTTTATTGTATATTATTTGTCACTATGTTTTATTGATATAATTTTTGTCTTTCTATTCCATGATTCATTGTTAAAGCTGTAACATGAACAAGGCAAAGGTTGCCGAAATGCTGTACAACAGTCTCTGAAAATGTATTTTTCTGAACAAGACAACAATAAAACTGGACTTAATTGGAAAACCATTCCTGCTTGTTTACTTTTGTGGCAGAATATACCTTTCATAAGAGGACAAATCAGTCAATTGAACAAATCTTAAGATGTTCTTTTGTAGCTCAGCAGGAGGATTGGTCCTCATTTATACCTCTTGTGAAGTTCACCTTTAACAGTCTGGTTAATCAGTCCACTAAATATTCGCCATTCTTTTGTACTTATGGTTTACATCTCTGTTTAAATGAATTTTCTCAAGTAAATTCATGGTGTCTTGTAGTGGAAATAGCTATACAAAAACTTGAGGATGTCTGATAAGAGGTTCAAAACTATTGCATATGGAAATGACCCAGTTTCATCAAAAATGAAAGGCTGATAGCAAACATTCAACAGGCTCCATCTTTAAGGTGGAAGATAATGTTTAGTTACCTTATAAAAATATTAAACTTGAAGGTGTCCTCGATGAAATTGGGTTCTAAATTCATTGGCCTGTATGAGGTCTTGGAGGTGGTCAACCTGGTTGCTTTTACACTGAAACTCTCTCAGTATTTTCATGTCCCTAATGTGTTTCTCAGATCTTTATTAAATGAATTTGTTTCTTCAACTTTGTCTCTCTCGTCCCCACCTCATCCAATTTGCTTTGATGGGGGTTTCAGAATGAGGTTCTGAAGATCGTTGATTCTCAGAGGGTCAGAAATTCTCTTCACTATCTGGCTCACTGGAGAGGATATGGACCCGAGAAAAGTTCCTGGGTTTCAGCTCATTCTTTGAGCGCCAATTGATTGGTCAGGCAATTCTACCAGAGGTTCCCTGGAAAACCTAGGGGTCTAGTGGCCCCCTAGTAGAGGGGGCATTGTCAGAATTACTTCATGCACCTCAGATGCAATAAGAGTTATTGCTATGTTTTGTATCTGGTGTACTGACCTGTCAGTAGTTTATTGTCAGCACAGACTTCCATTCTGTTTCTAGGAGGGGCTAGGTTGCTCAGGTGTTCCATCTTCCATTTGATTGCTTTGTTACTTTACTAAGCAACCTCTCCCAGAATCCTGCTAGTGGTACATTCATTCTGAAGTGGTATGTGGCCTCCATTCCTGTATCTGTCTTGTTATGATTTGTTATCTGACCCAGACTGTTGTTTGATTTCATTTTTGTCTGCTCCCTGTACTGGTTATCTCCTGGTACTTTGACCCCTAGACTGCAACCTGAATATGCCTCTATTGACTCTCTGAATCCTCTTTGTGCTCTCTTGGAAAAATGACCCTGGACCATTGCATGACTACGTCTTTTTCTACTCACTGAATACTATGAGCTCTCCGGTAACCTGATCCAAGTCTTGCCTTCCTTGATGTCATTACTCCTGTAAGTATCCAAATAAAATTTCCTCCAGGCTATTTGCACTGCCAAATAACTTGCAAATACAAGCTATAATGTTATCCTTTATAATTTCTCCAAAAACCTGTACATAGAACGCATTTCGACAATTAAAATGTTTTCCTCATTTATTTTGTTATAAATTCTCGAACATTCTGGATAGTGCCTCTTCCTGCCAGACATACTCCTGTAAGTAGTAACTGTGTCAATCTCTAGCTATTAGGAGTGTCTAGCGTCACATTTAACTTAGCTATTATTATTGACTAGAATCACACTGGGTAGCAAGAGGACGGTGAACACTACTGTAAGTAGATATACCTTTACAAGCAAAAATTTGGTTTGAGGTACTTATGCTGCTTTTGCTGCCAGTAGCATTTTGTTTCAAAGTGCAGCATGTTGTGACTTACATATCCTATAGCAATTTTCTCTATTGACTCCAACAAAGATTTTACTATATCTTAAAAGTCATCAAAATCAACTGTACAGAAATACAATACTTTAAATATGAAACTGCTTGACATCACAGTAAAAAGCCTGTCAAAATGACTTGTAACTATAGAAAGAGAATGATTACCGTAAGTCATTTTTTCATGTGAATTTCTTCCCACTGCAAGAAATACCGTATATACTCGCGTATAAGCCGAGTTTTTCAGCCCAAAAATTGGGCAGAAAAGTCCCCCCCCTCGGCTTATACGCGAGTCACTGTATACTGTTTGCATTGTATACAGTATACAGTCACCCCCCCATCAGTATACAGGCCCTCCCCCCTTACTGGCCACAATCCTGTAAAAGAATACATTAGTATACTTATCCCTGCCACTGTCCCGCTGCCGCTGTCCCGCCGCCGCCATCGCACTCCTCCGGCTTCATCCGTCTTCTTCCAACTTCCTCCGGTGGGCGCAGGCAATGACGTCATTGTCTGCGCGCCAGAGGAGGAAGCCGGAAGACGCTGGATGAAGACGGAGAAGCGCGATGGCGGCGGCGGGACAGCGGCAGCGGGACATCGGCAGGGATAAGTATACTAATGTATTCTTTTACAGGATTGCGGCCAGTAAGGGGGGGGGGCTGTATACTGATGGGGGGGGCCTGTATATACCACTGTGGCTGCTGCTGTATACTACCAATGGGGCTGCTGCTGTGTACTACCACTGGGGCTGCTGTATATACCTCTGGGGCTGCTGTATACTACCACTGGGGCTGCTGTATATACCTCTGGGGCTGCTGTATACTACCTCTGGGGCTGCTGTATACTACCTCTGAGGCTGCTGTATATACCTCTGGGGCTTCTGTATACTACCACTGGGGCTGCTGCTGTATATACCACTGGGGCTGCTGTATATACCTCTGGGGCTGCTGTATACTACCACTGGGGCTGCTGTATATACCTCTGGGGCTTCTGTATACTACCACTGGGGCTGCTGTATATACCTCTGGGACTTCTGTATACTACCACTGGGGCCGCTGCTGTATATACCACTGGGCTGCTGTATATACCTCTGGGGCTGCTGTATACTACCACTGGGGCTGCTGCTGTATATACCACTGGGGCTGCTGCTGTATACTACCACTGGGGCTGCTGTATATACCACTGGGGCTGCTGTATACTACCACTGGGGCTGCTACTGTATATACCACTGGGGCTGCTGCTGTATACTACCACTGGGGAGGCTGCTGTATACCACACTGCTGGGGGCTGTATACTTGTGCTGGGGTCCACCCTCGGCTTATACACGAGTCAATAGGTTTTCCCAGGTTTTGGGGGCAAAAGTAGGGGGGTCGGCATATACACGGGTCGGCTTATACACGAGTATATACGGTAAGCTAAATGGAAAAATTATATATTTTTTGTCCCATGTGTATTAGCGAACCTTTATTTTTTAATAAATCAAATCTATTTTTAAAAAAATATGGGAACTACTGCAACATGCTGAATAGTGTTCACTACTTTTTCATGATTTATTGTTTTGTCTCCAAATTGTATAAAATGTTAACTGTAAAAATGAAGCAAATGTATATTACAAAGGCAAAATAAAAATAAAATAAAAATAACTTGCAATACATTACTGCACATTATGTAAACTGGTTCAAAGCAAATCTTGCTAAACTAAGTATACAGTATGTGTATGGCTTGATCATTAAAGAGTTATTTTTGTCTATTCTGTTTATGTTCTGAAAATGGTTTTGGCCCAGATTCTGGTCCTAGCCTGTATCCGTTTTGATGTCCCTATTCTGTTCACTTTTATTGACTGTGTCTGTCACATTTGCATTTCCATGGGGAAATCAGATCAGGAAGAATTGGAGTTATAAAGGTGGCTGCTATTAATACGATTAAACAGATTTTTGTGAAAAGATTTCGACTTTGCAACTGATTTATTTCAATCTCTGGCTTCTTTATTCTAAATCCATTTTTTTTTTATTTTGTCTTCTTACTTTCCATCACATCCATCCAGGTAGTGAAGAGTTAAAAAATATTCTTTTATTTAGACATCATTAAAAAATGAGACAGACAACTCCATGGAAAAATTAAAATGATGTTTTTTGTCTCATCTTTTAATGATGCCTAAGTAAAACAATATTTTTAACACACCGGGAGGATGAGCACCCGCCAGGTTTAATTAAACCCAACCCACTGTGGATTTTTTCAGCGTTGAGCCAATATTTCTTTATGTCCTATTCTTGATTGCTTTAAGAAAAGGTTCACAGAACTGTTTCCCATTGAAAATAAACATGTCGCATAAGAAAAAAATGCATTTTTTTTTCATGAAATGTTCACAAAACAAGCAAAAGGAGAAAAGAAAACCTTACAATTAGCATGCTGTTGTTTTTTTTTTTATTTTAAATGTGTCAAACCTTTATAATCAGTCAATTTCCTCTTACTCTTGGGGAGCATACTTCAAATGCAATATAAAGAATGACTTCTTGTCAAGATTTGATTCAACTCTAGGCGCAGTAGACTTGAGCTTATAGACTACTCTTGTAGATTTCTTTGATAAATTGTTACTGTTGTGACATTTGCTGATACCTGCAATCATTTTCTGACAATTCCCCTTGCAGCACCTCTATTACTCTGCAGCATTCTCCACAACTCCTCTCATGGTCACTTTTCTTTGATAGCAATCCTCTACAATAGCTTGCCTTACAGTTTGCGCACAATTTTGGCCTTCCTTACACAGTTATCATTTCAAAATCCCCCATGTACAGTCTTCTTTTCTTCTCAGCTATTTCATGCCATATAAAAGGTCTAAGATGTTTACAAGCTGTCTACTGCTGCGCACCATGAGAAATGCTTTGCAGGAAGTGTGATCTTCTCATAATACTCTCTAGAGCAAGGGTCTCAAACCCGGCTGGGTATGTGGGCCGCGCATAGAAAAATGTTGAATTTGAAGGACTGCATTCTTTGTACGACAAAGGCTGGTTTCACACCACAGTTTTTTCCTCATCAGGTTCGATCAGGTTTGTGTGCCAAAACCAGGAGTGTCTCCAAAACTCAAAACAGGTGTCAATCTTTCAATTATAGTTTTCCTCTCCTGGTTCCTCTCCGGGTTTTGGCACACAAACCTGATCGAACCTGATCAGGGAAAAACTGCAGTGTGAAACCAGACTTAGTGACATTTTAATTAATACCATATATAATACCACATATAATGTCCCCATTCTGGTCCCCTTCTTGTAGTATTGACCCCATCTTGATCCCCTTCTTGTAGTAATGTCCCATCCTGGTCCCTTTCTTGTAGTAATATCCCCATCCTGGTCTCCTTTTTGTAGCAATGTACCCATCCCAATCCTCATGTTCAAGTAATGTCCCCATCCTGGTCCTGTTGTAGTAATGCCCCCATTCTGATCCCTTTGTGGCAGTAATGACTCCATCTTGTAGTAATTCCCCCATTCTTAACCCCTTGTGGAAGTAATGACCCCATATTGTAGTAACACCTTCATTCTGATCCCTGTCTAGCAGTAATCGCTCCATATTGCAGTAATGACCCCATTATGATCCCTTCCTAGCAGAAATGGCATCATCTTGTAGCAATGCCCTCATCCTTATTCCCTCCTAGCAGTAATGGCCCCATATTGTAGTAATGCCCCATTCTGATTTTGTCCTTGCAGTAATGTCTGGATCCTGATCCCCTTCTTTTAGTAAGGTTGCCACAGACATACACGCTGACAGATTTTTCTCACTTGTCCACACACACACAATCACAAACACACAGATTTTTCTCACCTGTCCTCTGTACCCATCGGCGTCACCCTTTCTGTGGCCCGCAATACAGTGAATGCCTTGACAATCGTGGGACACACTTCTTATGTACTCCCAGAGCCGAACAGTAAAACATTCTCTAGATTAGCTAAAACCTCAATGGCAGCACCAGGCCAATCAGAGTCCAGCAGTTGATGACACATGCCAATGTCAGCTGCTGACTTCTGATTGGCCATCAGCTGCCATTGATGTAGTTAACCCCTTCCCGACACATGACACACCATTTGTGCCATGAAATCCAGTGCGTTCCCGACCGATGGCACAGCGTCTGTGCTATCTGGGGAACGCACTCCTGCAGCTCAAGTGAGGGTCTCACTGATCTGTCACTTGAGCTGCAGGTACATGGAGACTTACAGCACACCCCAGGGGGGGTCGCTTTGCCCCCCCCCAGGCTACAGCCACGGTAATTGGCGGTTGAAAATGAAACCGCAAATTACTGCGGCTGTACTGCGGTTTCCCCCTGCCTCGCTCCTCCTGCTCTCTCACTATTCACCCCACTGTCTCCTCCTGTAAACCCCCCTCCTGCTGATCTAACCTATCCCTGCTGTCTCCTGCCCCTCCTGACCGCCGGATCACCGCTCCAGTGATCACCTCCCCCTGTCGCCTCCTCCCACCGGAGCGGTGATCCTTTCTTCCTCAGGATCACCTCCCCCTGTGCTCTCCGCCGCCAGAGTGGTGATAACCTACTCCAGGGGATCACGCTCCAGGGATCACCTCCCACTGACTGTGCCCCCCCCACCTGCCGCAGGAGCTGTGATCACCTCCTCTAGGTGATCACCGCTCCAGGGATCACCTCCCACTGTGCCCCCGCCACCTGCCGCCGGAGCGTTGATCACCTCCGCTAGGTGATCACCACTCCCGGGATAACCTCCCACTGTGCCCCCGCCGCCTGAGCAGTGATCACCTCCCCCAGGTGATCACCGCTCCAGGGATCACCCCCCCTGCGCTCCCGCCGCCCACCACCGCCGGAGCGGATCACCTGTCCTGCTGCCGCCTCCAGTGCCTGCCTGCTGCCGCCTCCTGTCACCTCCGGCCCCCTCTGGTCTTCTTCTGGTCCGGGTCCTCCTCTGGTGGTGGGATGCCTTTACTGCAGCCTTATCCACCTGCAGGGGGAATCGACTGCAGTCAAGGGATCTGACAGTGATCCACATAGTGGATCACTGCGCTGAGGCTGCGAGATTGCTGCTCTGCAGTCCGATCCGCCTGCATGGGGATCGAGCTGCAGAAAGCGATCTCGCAGCCTCGGCGCTGCACCCAGGCTGCCAGATCGCTGCTCTGTAGTCCGATCCCCCTGCATGCAGATCGAGCTGCAGAAAGCGATCTCGCAGCCCCGGCCCTGCACCCAGGCTGCCAGATCGCTGCTCTGCAGTCCGATCCACCTGCATGCGGACCGAGCTGCAGAAAGCGATCTCGCAGCCCTGGCGCTGCACCCAGGCTGCCAGATCGCTACTCTGCAGTCCGATCCACCTGCATGCGGATCGAGCTGCAGAAAGCAATCTCACAGCTCCGGCGATGCACCCAGGCTGCCAGATCGCCGATCCGCCTGCATGTGGATTGAGCTGCAGAAAACGATCTCGCAGCCCCGGCGCTGCACCCAGGCTGCCAGATCGCCGATCCACCTGCATGCGGATCGAGCTGCAGAAAGCGATCTCGCAGCCTCGGCGCTGCACACAAGCTGCCAGATCGCCGATCCACCTGCATGCGGATCTAGCTGCAGAAAGCGATCTCGCAGCCCCGGCGCTGCACCCAGGCTGCCAGATTGCTGCTCTGCAGTCTGATCCGCCTGCATGTGGATCGAGCTGCAGAAAGCGATCTCGCAGCCCCGGCGCTGCACCCAGGCTGCCAGATCGCTGCTCTGCAGTCTGATCCGCCTGCTTGTGGACCAAGCTGCAGAAAGCGATCTCGCAGCACTGGCGCTACACCCAGGCTGCCAAATCGCTACTCTGCAGTCTGATCCGCCTGCATGCGGATCGAGCTGCAGAAAGCGGTCTCACAGCCCCGGTGTGGATCACTGCACCCGGGCTGTCAGATCGCTACTTTGCAGTCCGATCCGCCTGCATGGCGATCGTGCGTCGTGGGACGTTCGTTGTGGACTACGTCGGAGGCGATTGAGCATCGTGGGACCTTCGTTATGGACTACGTCGGATCTTTTTATAATAAAGATGGAGTCTGAATTTTGTTTGTGTTTTTTTTCCAAATAAAAATATTTTTCTCTGTGTATATTTATTGACTACTTACCAGAGATTCCTAATGGCGGGTCTAACATTGGCCCAATATTATGCATCTCGGGCTTAGTGCCAGCTGCCAATAAAAAGCTGGCATTAACCCCTTTATTCCCCAGTTTGCCACCGGCACCAGGGCAACTGGAAGAGCATGGGTACAGTGCCAGAAAATGGCGCTTCAATGAATGCGCCATCTTCTGGGGCGGCTGCAGGCTGCAATTCACAGCATGGGGGGCCCAGAACGCTTGGGCATTTCCATGCTGAGGATTCCAGCCCTCAGCTGCCTAGTTGTACCTGGCTGGGCCAAAAATATGGCGGAACCATACTTCATTTTTTTTTCTAGAATTAGTTCTAGAAATAAAAAAAATGGGCTTTGCTGTATTTTTGGTTGCAGCCAGGTACAACAAGGCAGCTGGGGGTTGGTGGCAGTCTGTAGCTGCGAAGTTGTACCTGGCTGGACCAAAAATATGGCGGAGCCCCACGTCATTTTTTTTTTCTAGAATTAGTTCTAGAAATAAAAAAAAATGGGCTTCGCTGTATTTTTGGTTGCAGCCAGGTACAACTTGGCAGCTGGCTGACTGGAATCCTCAGCGTGGAGAGACCCAAATGTTGTGGGTCCCCCACGCTGAATTGCAACCCACAGCCACCCAAGAAAATAGCGCATTCATTAGAGGCGCATTTTCTGGTGCTGTACCCCAACTCTTCCAGTTGCCCTTGTGATGGTGGCACATGGGTTCTCCATATGCGACATGGTGTCCGCTAACAATTTCAATGGAAAATTAGCTCCAATTGTTAGCGGAAAACATGTCGGGTATGGAGAGCCCCTCCCTGTGTGCCTGAACATTGGAGCACCCCCACAAGTGACCCCATTTTGGAAACTAGACCCCTTAAGGAGCGTATCTAGATGCATAGTGATCACTTTTAACTTCCAGATGCTTCACAAATTCATCCATAAAAATGAAAAAGCACTTTTTTTCCACAAAAAGTTTCTTTTTTCATTTTTACGGATCAATTTGTGAAGCATCTGGGGATTCAAAGTGCTCACTATGCATCTAGATATGTTCCTTTGGGGGGTCTAGTTTCCAAAATGGGGTCACTTACGGGGGAGCTCCAATGTGGAGACAGACAGGGACCCTCCCAACGCGACATGGTGCCCGCTAACAATTTGAATGGAGAATGAGCTCAAATTGTTAGCGGACACCATGTCGCGTTTGGAGGGTCACTGTGTGTCTCCACATTGGAGCTCCCCCACAAGTGACCCCATTTTGGAAACTAGACCCCCTAAGGAACGTATCTAGATGCATAGTGATCACTTTTAACCCCCAGATGCTTCACAAATTCATCCATAAAAATGAAAAAGCACTTTTTTTTTCCCACAAAAATTTTCTTTTTTCATTTTTACGGAACCCTAAGGAAAAATGTTAGGATGTATAATGAGGTATATAAGCTTTGTGTGCTATACAATTGTGAAATGACAAATCAGAAAAAATGAATATAGATGGAAAAACAGGAAAAAATAAATGTGGTAATAAAAAAAGGTTATTATATGTGTCTTATTGATTTTAAAGGGAACTTGTCAGGTTGTTTTTATCCCCTAACCTATTATTACTTGTCCCTGCACCTTCCTAGCACCTTCCTAATCATTCCTAATCATTTCTGTCTGAACTAAAACTGTTGTATATTGGCTGTGAAAAAAGATATTGTGAATTACATTTTCCCATGCAAATAAGGCATCCAGACTATGGTATGTAGTCTGACATGGGCGATCTCCAGGGCTCTGTCTCCCCCCTTCACTGCTGTTATCATGCCTCACTGGGCATGAGAATTCATTCTCCTGTGCGCTCCCAATTTGAATTCCTACCTTCACCTTCCAGGTATGATGCGCCGACCGGACGTAATTTCAATGTGAAAAATATTTCTGGCACACTCATTTCAAGTCCTATGCAGTGAGGGGGGGGGGGGGGCATATTGGCTGTACAGGACAGCTCTGGTGCATGCAAAGTGTGAGTATGATTTCTCCTAGTACTTATACTAGCAATGCATCTTCCAAGAAACCTGTATGGTTGACCCATAAAGAAGAAAAAGGAGTTTCCTGCGAGCATTGAAGGAACAGTGATAGGCTTTTTTTGCAAAAACTCTTCAGTATTTAATGGATCCAAACATGTTACATGTGTACCAGAAAGAAATCCACCTCTCACCTCCCTAAAAACTACCGTATTTTTCGGATTATAAGACGCACTTTTGTTCCCCCAAACTTTGGGGTAAAGTTAGGGGTGCGTCTTATAATCCGAATATACGGATCATATAGTATATTATATAGGGGATGGTGGGGGCAGCTCTGGAGTGTGCCCGGGGGTCCAGTGTGCTGGCTGGGGGCTGCAGGAGGGAGCGGGAGATCTCCAGCTCCAGCTCATTTAATATGCTCTGCCGCTGTCCATCACTGCGGTGCTGAAATCGCACCGCGGTGATGGGACTGAGGGCGCAGTGCATATTACATTGCCTGCGCCCCAGCAGTGATTACACATGCCTCCCCCCATGCTGCATATGGCCCCCCCAAGCTGCTGCCCATAATAAAATAACAAACGTTTTCCTCACTATTTCCAGTGATGAGCTGCCTGTCTTCCTGCTGTCTCCCTCCGTGCAAGCTGCGTCCGAACTTCCTGCTTCTCTGCCTGTGATGTGACTCTCTGCTGAGCAGCTCACATGACAAGCAGAGAAGCAGGAAGTTCGGACGCAGCTTGCACGGAGGGAGACAGCAGGAAGACAGGCAGCTCATCACTGGAAATAGTGAGGAAAACGTTTGTTATTTTATTATGGGCAGCAGCTTGGGGGGGCCATATGCAGCATGGGGGAGGCATGTGTAATTATAGTGGGCCATATGCAGCATGGGGGGAGGCATGTGTAATCATAGGGGGCCATATCCAGCACTGGGGGACGTGTGCCAGCAGTGGGGGACGTGTGCCAGCAGTGGGGGACGTGTGCCAGCAGTGGGGGACGTGTGCCTTCAATGGGGGACGTGTGCCAGCAGTGGGAGACTTGTGCCATCAATAGGGGACGTGTGCCAGCAGTGGGGGACGTGTGCCAGCACTGGGGGACGTGTGCCAGCACTTGGGGACGTGTGCCAGCAGTGGGGGACGTGTGCCATCACTGGCGGACTTATGCCATCACTGGCGGACTTGTGCCATCACTGGGGGACGTGTGCCAGCAGTGGGGGACGTCTGCCATCACTGGCGGACTTGTGCCATCACTGGCGGACTTGTGCCATCACTGGGGGACGTGTGCCAGCAGTGGGGGACGTGTGCCAGCACTGGGGGACGTGTGCCAGCAGTGGGGGACGTGTACTAGCAGTGGGGGACGTGTGCCAGCAGTGGGGGACGTGTGCCAGCACTGGGGGACTTGTGCCATCACTGGCGGACTTGTGCCATCACTGGCGGACTTGTGCCATCACTGGCGGACTTGTGCCATCACTGGCGGACGTGTGCCATCAATGGGGGATATGTGCCAGCAGTTGGGGACGTGTGCCAGTACTGGGAGACTTGTGCCATCAATAGGGGACGTGTGCCAACACTGGGGGACATGTGCCAGCCATAAACCGATTAAGGGGGCCATATCTAGGATGAGGGGGCTATATCCCAGGATGAGGGACCATGTACCAGGAAGTGGGGGCTATGAGAGACATATACCCTATTTGATTTTTAAGACGGACACTGGCATTATAAGACGGACTCCATTTAACATTAAAAATTATTTTTTTCTCTTTTCCTTCATTAAATTTGGGGGTGCGTCTTATAATCAGGTGCGTCTTATAAAGCGAAAAATACGGTATGTGTTTTGTCAGATGCCTTTATCAAGCTGTTGTCTGGCATCTTACAATCTTAGAAAAAATAGTAAGTCCATTCCATGTGAAAGGGGAAACACTTCACTCCAATTATGTGCAAGTAATTAATCTGATGCAGATCGGTCCACCTCCAAGATGTCTTTCTCCCTCCACGAGAAGGATGCCCCAATGAATTTTAGAAGTGAATTACCTTATTTTTATTATGTTGTTTTTTTTTTTTTTTCGGCAGACTCTTTCTAAAATGAAAATGGGGTCATGACACAGGGGGCATACGTTTCCTGGAATGCTTTTTATATTTATTTAAATGAGCTAATATGATTTTTTTCTGCACAGAAAAACATTGCATGAACTTATGATTTTCTGGATATGGTAGAACAGTGAATAAAATCAATTATGCCCATGGGCCATGGTTTTGCCTAACACCGTTAGTGCTCAATCATTTCCTATGTGTTATACCAATATTCGTTTTTTATCTGTACACTAGCTGTGAACCCGATTCTAAAGAATCGGCAGTCTAGAATCTGTATATAATTTTTTTAAGAGTTTTAAATAATAAGATATATGACTAAGTAGCCGATGTAGGCAGAACTGTGAGGGTAGCAATATAGTGGAGGTGTAGAAAGAGTTAATGTCCGACTAACAGGACTATAACAGAGTAGGGACTTATAATGATATCAAAAATGTTATTGAAGGAGTTAATGTCCCACAGGCACTCCCACAACAGACTCAGCGCTGTAAATTATATCCAAAATGGTGTTCAAGGGGTTAATGTACCAGTGGCAGTAGTTATAAACACTACCAAATATGCAGTTAATGCTGAACTGGTATATAATGGGTTAATTTCGCAGTGTCATTACAACTATACACTGTGTAATTGAAATAACAACAATAATGGAATATAAGGGGCTAATGTTCCAACTGGCAGTAGTAATAGAGACTACAAAGTATGGAGTTAAGGCAGAAATGGTATATAAGGGGTTAATTTCGCAGTGGCAGTACAACTGGAGGACTTTGAGTTTGAAATTTACCGCTGTAAGTGAGGCGCTATGCTCATTGGTCGCTGTGTGCTGGCGCCGACCAATGAGCATAGCGCCTCACTTACAGCGGTAAATTTGAAACTCAAAGTTCTCAATGTATCTCAATGGGAAGTGAGGCGCTATGCTCATTGGTCGGCGCCAGCACACAGCGACCAATGAGCTTTGCGCCTCACTTACAGCGGTAAATTTGAAACTCAAGGTCCTCCATGTATCTCAATGGGAAGTGAGGCGTATGCTCATTGGTCGGCGCCAGCACACAGCGACCAATGAGCATAGCGCCTCACTGGCCATTGAGATACATGGAGGACTTTGAGTTTCAAATTTACCGCTGTAAGTGAGGCGCGAAGCTCATTGGTCACTGTGTGCTGGCGCCGGCCAATGAGCTTCGCTCCTCACTGGCCATTGAGATACATGGAGGACTTTGAGTTTCAAATTTAGCACTGTGAGGCGCGAAGCTCATTGGTCGCTGTGTGCTGGCGCCGAGTAATGAGCATAGCGCCTCACTGCCCATTGAGATACATGGAGGACTTTGAGTTTCAAATTTACCGCTGTAAGTGAGGCGCTATGCTCATTGGTCGCTGTGTGCTGGCGCCGACCAATGAGCATAGCGCCTCACTTCCCATTGAGATACATGGAGGACTTTGAGTTTCAAATTTACCACTGTAAGTGAGGCGCTATGCTCATTGGTCGCTGTGTTCTGGCGCCGACCAATGAGCATAGCGCCTCACTGGCCATTGAGATACATGGAGGACTTTGAGTTTGACTTTGAGTAAATTTGAAACTCAAAGTCCTCCATGTATCTGAATGGGAAGTGAGGCGCTATGCTCATTGGTCGCTGTGTGCTGGCGCCGACCAATGAGCATAGCGCCTCACTTCCCATTCAGATACATGGAGGACTTTGAGTTTCAAATTTACCGCAGTAAGTGAGGCTCTATGCTCATTGGTCGCTGTGTGCTGGCGCCGACCAATGAGCATAGCGCCTCACTGTCCATTGAGATACATGGAGGACTTTGAGTTTCAAATTTACCACTGTAAGTGAGACGCTATGCTCATTGGTCGCTGTGTGCTGGCGCCGACCAATGAGCATAGCGCCTCACTTCCCATTGAGATACATAGTGGTCTTTAGAGCTGTGCATGGCCAGGCCCTTGGTTCTATTTTCGGCCACGGCGCTCGGCTCTCGTCGGTCGTCGCTGGGGCGGGAGACTCGCAATGGCCGCTGCGCAGCCATTGCTCATGCCCCTGCAACGGCTCGCAATGCCCGCTGCGCGGGCAATATTTTACAGGTCGCGTAGGCGCCACGCGCCCACAGCCACAACGACGGAAACAGCGCCGAAACTTACAGAAGTGCATTAGGGGAATTATATATTAGATCTGATTTGTCACTTGTTACCTAGGAGTCCGTGATTGATTACTGGTGAGCTTCACAATTTTCTATCCCTTTTCCTGGATTAACTACTATGAGTGTGGCATCTATTTATATCTTGGCAGTACCATATACCCTGTATGTGGTTTTTCCTAGAGAAGGAGAGGGACTCTCCAAAATGCATTGAAAATACAATTACCATCAAAGTTTCCAGCATTATCTTTTATCATGGAGTGTGGCATTTAACCCTTTCTATTACCACCATCTATTGCCACCACGTGGGGCTGCGGCAGCCGTGGGTTTCATGTGAATACAGTAGTTGTGACTTATCACAACCCCTCAAGGTGAGGCTCCTTAAGTGTCTTCATCCCTGTATAACCATCTGGATAAGATCCTATTTCCGCTTCTTTTGCTTCCAGTTTTCTTCTAGTTCGTAATACAGTGATGGAAAGATTGTACCTTTTTGAGGTTTCCGACACTGGATGTGTAACAAAGTACAAACATTGTTCAGCTGTAAAGCTTTTACCAGGAGAGATTTTTCTCTGTCTTAGATCCTGCACTTTTGTTGAACCCAGATCTTCACTTAAATTGACTCCACAGCTCTTGCAAGTAAGTTGCAACGCCTGCTGTATCGAAATAAAAACAAGTGTAAATGTTGTACTGAAGACCAATTTAAACTTAAGAGACTAACAAAGCGCACAGCCTCTGTTTGGCAAAAAACATTAATAAAGACCTTCTTAATTGTAAGAGTTTATTTTAATTAGCCTGCTGACATCCCCTTTAATAAGGCTATGGTGTATCAAGCTGATTAAACTGTCTGAACAATGATATTCATTTTGTGTCTGTGATTTACATTCAAAGATCATTATAAATAAAGTGTTTTCTGTTAATTATGTATTCATTTAAAGTATGTCTTTCAACCTTGACTGCTATTAACAGCACAGAAATTTCACAGATGGTCCATACTATTCCTAATAATTGTTGCACCAATGAAGCAAATACTCAGCTACTACAGTGCTTTTGCTTTGTTTAAAATGAATCAAAATGAAACAAAGGAATGAGATTTTAGTCATATGTAACTGAATACTGTATATACTCGAGTATAAGCCGAGTTTTTCAGCACAATTTTTGTGCTGAAAAGTGCCCCCCTCGGCTTATACTCGAGTAACTATACAGCCTGAGTGTGGGGGGGGTGGTGACCGGGGGCTGGTGGAGGCGGGGGGAGGCTGCAGAGTGAGCTGGCGGTCATGTAGGCCCGCTCATTAAATATGCACTGCCTCCCCCTGTCAATCAGCAGCAGGGGGAGCGGTGCATATTGCATATATACTTGCCTCCCCCTGGTAGGGCTCCCCCATCCTTTGTTATGTGCCCCATGCTGCTGCCACCATAAAATAACAAACATTCTTACTCACCCTTCCGATGCTCTGCACTGTCTGCGGGCTCCGGGTGTCCACTCTCTGGTCTGCCGGCTTCTAATCATGTGACCGGCGCTTCAGTGACATCATCGCTGCTGCGCCGTGATCACATGATTATAAGCCGGCAGACCGGAGGGAGGACACCCGGAGCCCGCAGACAGTGCAGAGCGTCGGAAGGGTGAGTAAGAATGTTTGTTATTTTATGGTGACGGCAGCATGGGGCACATAACAAAGGATGGGGGAGACCTGCAGAGATGGAGAGCCCTGCAGGGATGGGGGAGCTGTGCCAGAGATGGGGAGCCTTGCAGGGATGGGGGAGCTGTGCCAGGGATGGGGAGCCCTGCAGGGTTGGGGAAGCTGTACCAGGTATGGGGAGCCCTGCAGGGATGGGGGAGTTGTGCCAGGGATGGGGAGCTCTGCAGGAATGGGGGAGCGGTGCCAGGGATGGGGGGCTATATACCAATAATGGAGGCTATGTACTGTGATGGGGGCTATATACCAGTAATGGGGGCGCTATATACTAGTGATGGAGGCACGATATTATGAGGGGTTATATACACCATTTTGAAGGGCCAGCTTTGTGTGTGGCCAGTAACTATGGTATACATCGGGTAACTAAGGGCTGTGTTCGCCCGAAGTACCTGACGTTACCGCTGCCGGTTACCGCAGGTTGAGCTCTGCTGTACAGCAATGCGGCTGCCGCAGGGCCAGCACTGAGTGTGGCCCTAGCCTTAGTCTGTCATATCAGACCTGGCAAAGTGCAATTTGAGGATCACATTTGGCCTTACTGCTGTTCCTGTCAGCCCATGGAACAACACAATACTATGTCCCTTTAAAAATTGCTTTCCTCAGCAAATTCAACAAACAACAGAATGGGAAGTTACCTCCCACCCTTTAGGAAAGATTACTCAATAAAAATCTTTTTAAATAATGAATCTTTATTATATATTTTAGAATGACAATTTAAAAAATCAGAGCATTCCCTCCGGGGGGACGCACAAGAATCACCACCATAAACTGTTCAGTATATAAAAAATAGTATATACAGCAACAACACAAAATTTTTTTCTTTATATCAACAGTACTGGGTCATAGGTTTTACAATATAATCCACCTCATCATACTGTATATATCTCCCATAACCATGTTTGCCTGATAGATACTGATCGGAATATCTAAAAAAGGTCTCAGCTGTATACTACCTTAAATTACTGAGAAAACCAACAACATACCCAGATCAGACCTACACACTCACTGGGTGCCCTAAATAAGTCCCAATATCACCTTAGGCATCAACCCAGACAATGAATTATGGGGCACAAAGTGCAGTCGTGCTTCATACCTATGTAAACTGAGATGTCAATGCGTGCTCGTGCTCCCTCCTCCCCTACGATCGTTTCGCTTCCCTGCTTCTTCCGGGGGACGCCCCTTCACCACTGACCACTCGTCCATCACTACAGCTCTCTTTCCCGCTGCACCTGACCCCTGCTGTGTCCGACCCCTGTAATCTCTGCCCCCACCCTCTGTTTTATAGAAACACCTGCACCACTTCTGTATTTAATTATCCACTCCTGGTTTTGGCTACAAATCCTGAGGTAAAAAAACTCATCAAATACTCAACGTGTGCACATGTTCTAAAACACAGCAAAACCTGAGGTCTTTCCACTTTCTTCACCAAACAAAAACCAATGTGTTGGGTCAGCTAATCTCAGAATCACATAGGTTTTGCTGGAAAACAAAAATGCAGGAAAGGCCTTGTTCACACATACCATCCGTTTTTGCCTTAAAACCATTTTTGGGAACATTTTGGACAATTTTTTTTTCAAAGTCCAAAAACACATATGCGTTAACGCATGTGCATGTGCAGGTTACCAGCCTGCAAGGTCCCTGATTGCTGGTCTCTTGCTGTCACACGAAGCGATGAGTGCTGACCAGCGGGAGACCAAGGACCAAAAAATGGTCCTGAACCATGTGCAGCGATTAGCAACCTCACAGCAGGGGCCTGATCGCTGCTACATGTCACACATAGCCACATCGCTGGGGAGGTCGCTGTTACATCACAAAACCTGTGACACATCACGATCTTGCTAGCAATCTTGCTATGTGTGACGGGGGCTTCATTCTTTACTAGATGTGGGCCTGATGCTGTCTCATCGGGAGGGCAGTGACATCACGGTGGAGGCAGCTCTGTGGCACTGGTACGGCGGCCGTCTCCCCATGTCTCTTCCCCTTCTCCCAATGTATGTAAATAAATGTATTTTTAGTAGTGATGGGCGAATCCTAAATTACTCGGAATCGCTTGACTCTAGCGAGTCCGAGCACAGGACTCGCTACTCGTTGCGAGTCTAGCGAGTCCAATGTTAATGAATGGGGAAGCGAGTAATAGCGAGTAGTGTGAGATTTACAAATCGCAGATGTGTCTCGGAAGCTTCAGCCTGAAGCAATCCTAGTTTTGTCATTTATTTGCATTGGACTCGTTTACTTTGTAAGTAATCGCTGGGAAACTCGCACAGATAAGAGTTCTGTCTGCTCAGTGTGCTGGCTGCCAGCTCCAGGGTCCTAGAGCCTGCCTGCTGCCTGATGTAGCAGTGCTGAGATTGTTCTCAGTCTGCTCATTCCCTGTGTACAGACATGAATGTCTGTGCACAGAGATGATGTAGCAGAGCTGAGATTGTTCTCAGTCTGCTCATTCCCTGTGCATAGACATCTATATCTATGCACAGGGGATGTAGCAGAGAGGACATCGCGTTTTGGACTGCGTCGGACGGAAGAGGATTTTATTAATTAAAGATGGAGTCCCTAATGGCTTTTTTTTTTATTTCTAATAAAAAATTTTCTTTGTGTTGTGTTTTTTTTAAAACAATTTAATAGAAATTCATGGCGGTCATGTCTAATATTGGCGTGACCGCCATAAATTTCGGGCTTAGGGCCAGCTGATAATACAAAGCTGGCCCTAACCTCTTTATTACCCAGCGTGCCACTGCTACCAGGGCCGCTGGAAGAGTGGGGTTCAGCGCCAGAGGATGGCACTTCAATGAACGCGCCATCTTCTGGGGCGGCTGCGGGCTGCAATTTGCAGCGGGGGGTGCCCAGAAAGCTTGGGCATCCCTGCGCTGCGGATTCCAGCCCCCAGCTGCTTAGCTGTACCTGGCTAGACATAGAAATTGCGCGGAGCCACACGCATTTTTTTTTTATTATTTCATGAAATTCTGAGATTCTGACTCTGACTCTGACTCTGAGACTCTGACTCTGAAATTCATGAAATAATAAAAAAAAATGCGTGGGGCTCCGCGCAATTTCTATGTCTAGCCAGGTACAGCTAAGCAGCTGGGGGCTGGAATCCGCAGCGCAGGGATGCCCAAGCTTTCTGAGCACCCCCCGCTGCAAATTGCAGCCCGCAGCCGCCCCAGAAGATGGCGCGTTCATTGAAGCGCCATCCTCTGGCGCTGAACCCCGCTCTTCCAGCGGCCCTGGTGGCGGTAGCATGCTGGGTAATAAAGGGGTTAATACCAGCTTTGTTATACAAGCTGGTATTAAGCCCGAGATTCTTAATGTCAGGCCACGTTTGACCCAGCCACTAAGAATCTCCAATAAAGGGTTAAAAAAACACAACACAGAGAAAATTTTTTATTTGCAATAAAAAAAAAGCCATTAGGGACTCCATCTTTAATTAAAAAAATCCTATTCCGTCCGACGTAGTCCAAAACGCGATGTCCTCTCTGCTACATCCCCTGTGCATAGATATAGATGTCTATGCACAGGGAATGAGCAGACTGAGAACAATCTCAGTATTGCTACATCATGTCTGTGAGCAGGCGGGCTCTAGGACCCTGGAGCTGCACAGAGAAGACAGCTGGACTCGGCTCGCAAAGAAACAGCAGTTACTTTGCGAGTTTCCCTGCTATCACTGACACAGTAGCCGAGTGCAAACAATGGCAATCCTAGTTTTGTCAGCGTTTCTGACAAAACTAGGATTGATATTTATTTGCATTGGACTCGTGCGAGTAATCACTGGGAAACTCGCAGAGTACCGAGTCCTGCGAGTCCCTTACTACTCGCCGAGAAACGAGTCCTAGCGAGTAGATTCGCCCATCCCTAATTTTTAGTTAAAAACCTGTTTCTGTGGGGGTGGGGTAATAATAAAGTGTCAATCTGGCAATCTATTTAATTTCCTGGTAAAAATTGTGTAGGGCTTCGCTATATTTTCTATTGCCAGTGCAGGTAAACCAAGCAGCTACTGGCTGCCAACCCCCTCTGCCTGGTGTTACCTTCACTGGCAATAAAAAAATACATGGAAGCCCTATGTATTTTTTTTAATTTTAAGCTTAAACTCGGCTTAAACTTGGAGTCTCCCGTCTGGAATACCCTCACAACCTCGGACTCTGGTGTCCGTTTCTAGCGCTCTGCACAGGGGTGATCTGGTTGGCTGGCTCCACTCCCCAGGCCTGCTTCTCTCCTTCCTCAGACCCTCTCTAATGTATTTCTCACACTTGCTGTTCCTCACTCTCGACTGTACCTGGGACAAGCTTAGCGCTGCTCCAGTCCACAGGTCATCTTCCCAGTCCTCCTAGGAACTGAACTGACTTAACTTTGCCTCCATGTTTGAATTTACAAGGGAGCTCCCCTAAACTCGGGTTTCAGAGCTCCCCCTTCAGGTCTGGAGTCAAGAAAAGTGTTGCATGCTGTGGGCTTACCTGGTGTGGATACCCCTTCTTGCTTCAAAGCATGGCATCACCCCCCAAGGGAGGCAATGCCATTGTGGCAACCGGACTCTGGTTGCACAAATGTGCTTGCTTGTGTATGTGTGTGGGGGGACTTTATACTGTGTGTATACACATGTGTATGCATTTTTGTGTATGTGCATGCATGTATGTGTGTATCTGCATGTGTATATATGCGAGTGTGTATGCATGTTTGTGTGTATGTGTGTGCATATGTGTGTACTTGTGTGTATGTGCATTTGTATGTGCATGCTTACATGGATATGTGTATATGCATGCTTGCATGTGTGTATGTATATGTGTGTGTGTATGTGCATGTGTATGTGTGTGGGGACATTATACTGTGTGTATGTATATGTCTGTTTATGCACATGCATATGTGTGTTTGCATGTATGTGCATGTGGGAACATTATACTGTGTGTATATGTGTATGTATGTCTATGTGTGTACATGAATGTGCAAATTATTCTTGAAACGATAGCTTTTCCAATACCATCGGTGGAAGCGATTTCTCTTGCAGTCAGACTTGTATGTTCATTAAGAGTAATAATTCTAGACCTCTTCCGTGGAGTAACATCTGTGGAGCCCACTGGGACGGGGTACTCGGTGCCGGACCGGGGTACTGCTGGGGGATGTCACGGCAGTCCTGGTCCAGACCGTGTCCCGGGCCCGCACAATAAAATGGGGGTTATTTACAGGGGATTTGTCACTCGTGACGCCACCCACTATATGCGGCCAGTAATGGGGCCGCTGCTGCTGCAGAACCGCCGGGGATGATGGGATAGCAACTTGGGTAGAATAGTTCCTGTGGGCAGAACTGGGATCCCCGAGGCAGTGGTAGTAGTAGTTAAAGTCTGTGAGGATAGTTATTGATGCTGCAGGAGAGTAGGGGTAGAAGTAGAGATGATGAGAGTAGAGGTAATTGCAGTATATGAGGGCAAGTGGGGCTTCAGTATAAGGATCACACACACTCACGGTTTCTGTTGTTTTCCAAGTCTTTACTTGCAGATGGTATATCACAATATTGTCCATGGAGTCTGTACCAGGTTGCTCCCACCTTGACCGGGTCCTTGGCTTCCTACTTAAGCGCTGTGTGTGGCCCTGCTGCTGCTTGTAGCTGTACTGCTGGCCCTGTCTCTGCTCACGGGTACCAATATGCTGGGCAACTTGAGTCCTCTGTGTCACTGACCCCTCCGTGTTGCTTTGCTATGGTACAGTGAAGATGGTGGACCTTCACTATGCTGGTGTTTATTGTCCTGTCTGTCTCAGGCACAGCCTCGGATCCGGTATCCGTCTTAAGCGCCTCTCCGGGGTTAAGTTTTTGGGGTAACTCTTTATCCCGGGTATGTTCCTCTGTTCCTCTGCCTCCTTTCCTCAGACCTCTCAGGACCTCCACTTCTACTTGACTCTGCTCCTGCTCCAGACTCAAACTGAACTGAACTAACTGTCACTCTTGCTCTGTGGTAAACAACTTAGCTCCTGCCACTAGTGCAGGTGCCACCTAAACTCCTCCCACTTTCTAGTGTAGTGTTGTGTGGGGAGTAAACCTGTGTTGATATTTCTGTGGCACATTAACCCTTGAGTGCCACATTTTTACAGGCATGAATCACAGAGGGAGAAAAAGTACACTAAACCACTCCTCACAGAAACAAGCTCTCAACTGAAGCTGAGGGGGCAGCTAGCTGTTATTTTCTGACTAAAACCAGTCAAACCACATTTTGTTACTCAAGGTTGTACACTCACACCTGTTCAAAGCAATTAAAACTGGTTTGAATCACTGACTGGTAACCAACTTACGATTTTACTTAAACAATGCTTTGTCCCAATTAATTTGCACAGCACTCTAATTGCAGTCCATTCCCACCTTTCCCAAGTCTACAGTCACATAGAATGACAGCAAAATTATTAGTTTAGGACAACCCCTTTAATTCATGTTCTGTGAAAAGTATTTTCATTAGTCATGTAACTTGTAGCCCCTGAGTCAATGGAACAGTCCTGCAATGAGTTAATATTTGTCATTTTAAACATACCATTCCACTGATCTGCACATGGGTCAGAGGTTGTGCTTTTCACCTTTTGTTTAGTTCCCTTCAGAGCAAACTTATATTGTTCTCCCTTCCATATTGTACAGTATCCCTGTATATAAATATCCATGTTTCTTACATCTGAAATATTTTTCTATCTCTGTACTGTAGGGTCTTTTAAGAATTTTTTCACTGTCATTCTCTGAAGAGTCCTGTGCAAGTTCCTTTTTTCTCTGATATTCATCTATTACACTGTATACAAAATTGATAGGCAAGGTGTATTTTAGAGGATTATTTTTATTATTGATCAACAACTATGTTCCCAATCAACCCAAAAGACTCAAATATCAAAGCTTAATATTTTTGGAAGTTGGAGTGGGTTTTTTTAGATTTGGCTATCTTAGGAGGATATCAGTTTGTGCAGGTAACTATTACTGTGCTGAATTATTAGGCAACTTAATAAAAAACAAATATATTCCCATCTCACTTGTTTATTTTCACCAGGTAAACCAATATAACTGCACAAAAATTAGAAAAGAAACATTTCTGACATGTAAAAACAAAACACAAAAAAATGAGTGACCAATATAGCCACCTTTCTTTATGATGACACTCAACAGCCTTCCATCCATAGATTGTCAGTTGCTTGATCTGTTTACGATCAACATTGCATGCAGCAGCCACCACAGCCTCCCACACTCTCTGCCGAGAGGTGTACTGTTTTCCCTCCCTGTAGATCTCACATTTTAGGAGGGACCACAGGTTCTCTATGGGGTTCAGATCAGGTGAACAAGGGGGCCATGTCATTATTTTTTCTTCTTTTAGACCTTTACTGGCCAGCCACGCTGTGGAGTAGTTGGATGCATGTGATGGAGCATTGTCCTGCATAAAAATCATGTTTTTCTTGAATGCAACGGACTTCTTCCTGTGCCACTGCTTAAAGAAGTTGTGTTCCAGAAACTGGCAGTAGGTCCAGGAGTTGAGCTTCACTCCATCCTCCAACCCGAAAAGGTCCCACAAGTTCATCTTTGATAATACCAGCCCATACCAGTACCCCACCTCCACCTTGTTGGCGTCTGAGTCGGAGTGGAGCTCTCTGCCCTTTACTGATCCAGCCTCTGGCCCATCCAGCTGGCCCATCAAGAGTCACTCTCATTTCATCAGTCCATAAAACCTTTGAAAAATCAGTCTTAAGATATTTCTTGGCCCAGTCTTGATGTTTTATCTTATGTTTCTTGTTCAGAGGTGGTCATTTTTCAGCCTTCCTTACCTTGACCATGTTCCTGAGTATAGCACACCTTGTGCTTTTTGATACTCCAGTAACGTTGCAGCTCTGAAATATGGCAAAACTGGTGGCAAATGGCATCTTGTCTGCTTCACACTTGATTTTCCTCAATTCATGGACAGTTATTTTCCGCCTTTTTTGCCTAACATGCTTCTTGCGAACCTGTTGGCTATTTACCATGAAATCCTTGATTGTCCGGTGATCACGATTCAAAAGTTTGGCAATTTCAAGACTGCTGCATCCCTCTGCAAGACATCTCACAATTTTAGACTTTTCAGAGCCCGTCAAATCTTTCTTCTGACCCATTTTGCCTAAGGAAAGGCATTTGCCTAATAATAAAGCACACCTTATATAAGGTGTTGATGTCATTACACCACACCCCTCCTCATTACAGAGATGCACATCACCTGATTTACTTCATTGGTAGTCGGCTCTCAAGCCTATACAGCTTGGAGTAGGACAACATGTATAAAAAGTATCATGTCATCAAAATACTCATTTGCCTAATAATTCTGCATGCAGTGTCATCTTTTATTTGTAAACTGTACAGTCAGGTCTCACTCAGGTCTTGTCTCAATTGCACTTATTAGTGCTGCATATGAATCTGATAAACTGCATAACATCATGACTGCTACATGGCTGTTTTTAATATCTATGCTAATTGACCTCCAATTTGCAATCACTTCCAGCATTGTATTTATATGCTCTTGCATGTCTGTATGTTTGCCAAGTCTCATTTTATACTGTTTCCTCAGAAGAAATAGCTTGGTGCTTAAGCCAAAACCTTCATGTAGCCTTTTCAGTACCTACCACATTCCTTTCGCTGTGCTATTATGTCTTACTAGATGTTGGCCCGATGCTATCACATCGGGAGGACGGTGACATCACAATCGGGGCAAGTGAGCAGTGGCTGTCTCCCACTGTGCACTCTCTTTTTTCCTTGCGCTGTCTTCTTCCATCTGTGCTCTCTCCTTTGACCTATCTCCCCCATGTTGTTTTCTTCCCTCATATGCTATCTTCTTTGAGCTGTCTTCAATTTGTGCACTCACCGCCCTTGTGGGCTGTCTCTTTCCCCATTGTGCACTGTCTCTTTCCCCTCTTCTGCGCTGTCTCTTTCCCCCTTTGTGAGCGCTGTCTCTTTTCCCCCTTGTGTGCACTGCCTCTGGGTCTCCCTTGGGTGAGCAGTCTCTGGGCTCTCTTTTGTTTACTGTCTCTCTGCCCTCTTGTGTGTGCTGTCTCTGAGCAACCTTGTATGTGCTATCTCTGGGCTCCCTTGTGTATGCTGTCTTTGGGCCCCAATTTGTACAATGTCTCTGGGCCCCCTTGTGTGCGCTGCCTCTGTGCCCCCTTGTGTGAGCTGCCTCTGTGCCCCCTTGAGTGTGCTGTCTCTGGGCCCCCTTGTGTGCACTGTCTCTGGGTTCCCTTTGTGTGTGCTGTCTCTGGGTCCCCTTGTGTGTGCTGTCTCTGGGCCCCCTTGTATGCACTGTCTCTGGGCCTGCTTGTGTGTGCTGCCTCTCTGCCCCCTTGTGGGTGCTGCCTCTGTGTCCCCTTGTGTGTGCTGCCTCTGAGCGCCCTTGTGTATGCTGTTTTGGTGCCTCCGTTGTGCTGTGCATTCTGTGGAATACATACAGGAACAGTTCATTCTCTATGCATTCCACAGTGGAACACAAATGGGAGGAAGTCACTGTGATGTGAGTATGGGGGTGAGCTTACAATTAGGATCTCATGGGACTCCCAAGATGGTGGCGGGATCATTTACTGCGCCTGCATGGCGGGCCCTCACATCCGTTACTTGGGTGTATGAACCGGAAGCGATGTAGGGCTGAAGTGACATATGGTCACAACTGAACGGAATCAAAAGCTCTTGGCAATTATGTAAGTAGATGTCGATTAACTGGTCATTCTCCACTAATAAGCTGATAGTAGCCCTCCTCAGTCTGTTTTTCTTCTCCCATTCCTTATCATTACCCAGTTGCCTGTCTATACATTTAATCCTGTTTTGAATGTGTCTAAGGTCATTATCAATTTGTACTCCCAAATTCTTCTCAGCTCTCCCCCTCCCTAGCCTGACTCTGCTTTACATCACCTGTCATATTTACTACAGCATCTAACACTGTTTTTTTCCTTTTGCTTATGTATACATGTGGGTGTCTTCAGAATTTGTGTCATTATCAGCCTGACGAAGGGGCCATAGTGTCCCAAAAGCTTGCTATGTTTACCATCTTTTCAGTTAGTCATTAAAAGGTATCAACCAGTGAGGACTCTCAGGTTTCAATATTTTGCTTGTATTTAGACATTCACTGCTATGCTCCCCCAGTCATGGGCACAAAAATATCAGCTTCTGTCCTCTGATTAGGCAGCAATATATATGCAGTGCAGATTTCTGATGGGTCTCGATGCAGTAATGCATTTCAGCTGGATATATGTCCAAGGACACATATCCAGCTGAAGTAAATACAGAGTTCAGCTGCCCCCCTCCACCATCGGGAACAGTTGCAGTGGCAACCACTCCAACCATGATCGTTATGCCCCTGCTATGTCCACTTATTGATTTAACTACTGCAAGGTATTTGCTCACTGTTTTTATCAAAGGTTTTGTCTGTCATGGCCACAGTGTGACGATGGACCTACACATAGCACTAAGATCAATATGTGTGCCGGTCCATTTTTGGGCTGTACATTGTATTTAAGTAGCTTTTCATAGACTGGTGCAAAATAACTAGGCTCGGGTCTTGTCTGCTTTGCAGGCACAAGTCTTTTAATAAAAGTTGTAGTAACTTCATATGATGACAGACTTCTGATTTCTAGCAACGTGGTGTAAAACAGCACGTTGTATGCACACTATCAGGATTTACTTTAGGCATACTTTCAGCCACATTGCAAATAGATGTCTGGCTTATCTAAACACAAGTGAATTGAAAGATGCCAAGTATGTCAAGAATACTGCGAAAAGAAGCAAGCGCAGTTGGGTCTTATCGTTTTAACAACTGGACTATTCTGAAACCAGTGATAGGTGCTCACCTTGAAAGGTTGTTTAACACACAACCAGTATTATAGGCTCAAAATGGCAGCTGCTGCTGGACTCACACTTCCACGTGCAATGTGGTCAAAGATTATCCAGAATACCCAGGGACAATGTGTGGTTTCGTCCGCACTGCCACAGTAAAACCTCGTAGTCGAAGGCTTCAAATCATACCACCTTTATTAAATCAATCCGAAGTGTTTCGGAGCCTGCTGTGCTCTTTCCTCATGGAGTGTACACTTAATTACCACATATTGTCCCTGGGAATTAAGGATGTCAAGAAGGCACGTGACCGCAAGTATGCAAATAGCATACCTGCGGTCACATGAACACCTGCTCTCACTGGCAAAATCCTGACAAAGTGTGCATGATTCTTAAGTATACAGTCACAAAGAGTTACTTTGCAGGGTTTCACAGGGTGGAGGTCAATGGCAAGGGATTGATGTTGGACGCCATGACACACTACATAAAAGTCATGATCCTGGCTGGTTGTGTGGACTTGTATGGTGTGGGCTGTACACATGTGCAGGCAGCATGTTACCATTCGCTTTAGCTGGCCACGACTGAATGACAATTCAGACCGACAAGGAGAACACCAGTTCTCTTTAAACTATAACACTTCACTTAACAGTCTTTCCGTTTTAAAGTATGTTATATACCAGGCACATATCTTCCTGCATGTTCCAGTTTTACACAGCATTTTCAGACACAGTTCCAGATTCCTCTGGGTTGTTAACAACATTACTGGTCCTGTGAGTCCCAGCCCAATCCAGCTAAGCTCATCAATCCAATTTGCTACAGTCACTTTCTATTTGTGTGGCTCCACATGTATTCTCCTCATAGAGGAACGGGCATGGGGCTTCTGATCACTATGACTAGAGTAGTGGTTTGTGATCACCGATGCTTCCATAGCTACATCTCTTCTTCTTGTTGAGGGGGGGAGGGTTTGCCAATAGTGCCAGAGAAGTGCCCAATGTTCTCAGACTCTTATGGCCACTTTACACGTCCTGATATCGGCATCCAACTCTGATAAAAAGTCACGTGGTTCGTGCATTGGCCCCGATATCGTTCGTGCGTTGTATGGTGTAAATGTCCAATGCGATGCAAGAACGATGCCAAAACGATATCGGGGAAAAAATGAGCATACTCTCCAAAGGCCCGATATTGGATGGACGATATGGCAGGATCGTGTCGTGTGAAAGCCCAACAACGATTTGGAGTACAACTTCCCCTATTCTCTCCCATGTTAAATGGTCATTCCTGGGTCGCCCGCACAAGGGGGCATACACATCACAGTTGCGTTGCCTGCCAATATTGCGTTGTGCAACATCTCCTATGCGATCTTGGAATTCTGCCCAAAAAATGCGCGCTCCCGCGTCGTTGTATCCAACATCGTACCGATGTTGGGACGTGTAAAGTGGCCATTATGGAGAATTCAACTGCAAAAATTGACTACAATTGCAGACCAGTCCATCCTGAAAATTTTACTTGGGGTTTTGTCTCTAAAATTCTGTCTACCAGACCCTTCTGCATGGGGCCACTTCTTTAGAAGGTCAGTCTCTATGCTCAGCATAGTCTCACATTCTGTGTCATGTTCCACACCTCAGGATCACACTGTTTCAACCTGGTCTCCTTTCTCCTTTTTGTTGCCACAGGTCACCCGAAACGTGATGCCTTGACAACCTCACAGACCATAGGTCTGCTCTAGTCACACATCTGTCTGAAATTCTAGAAGGAAACCATCTCTTTCCCCTTATGTTAACCATTCCCATTGTGGGCTTTTCCCAACTCTTAACTATTGCTTGCCCTTTAATCTGGCAAACCACACATATAAAAGTGCTACACATTATAAATGAAAACATTATAACACATTGCATCACCACATTATACAGTTCACATTCTGCATTATTGAGGAAGAAGCAGGACACAATTCACATGACAATACCACAATACAATTGGTGTCTTCAAGGAGGAAAGTGACTGCAAATCCACCTCCGTACAACTTTAGACTTTTGTCATTAGAAGATCAAATAATCCTTTTAAGAATTTAGTAAGCAAAAGATTTTGGATCTAAATGTAATATGATGAGCAAACATGAACAAACTGAGAACAAAACCACTTTCTCTGTAAAATATTACTTTCTGAAATACAAACTGTATATTCTGTTTACATGTTCGTAACTGAGGCATTGGAACAGAACATTGGATAAAAGCTAGGCATTGAAAAGCAATTTAGTCTGTGACAGGACAGCTGTCTGATTTGATTTCAGCCGGATTTCACACAGTCCACTGGAACGGATATCAACAGGTTCACTCAGCCATAGCAGTGGCCTCAGACTCACAGCTCTGTCTGCTCCTGCAATGGTCATTAGAGTATTTTTCTCCATGGCCATGTACATTCTCCAATAAAAATGAAACATTTCATATTTTCAGGATCTCCGGCACCGTCCTGACCCTTGATAGCATTGTGAATTTTGATAAATGAATCTTTTGTAACATTTTAATGATAAAAACAGTGATTTAATGCTTTTTTTCCCCTCCCCAACATGTTTTAATCACATAAGAAAAGTGACGAGCCCAGGGACAAGTGCAGGCAATGTGTCTTTTCATATTACCATTGCAATATCCATAAAGGGAAAATTGTGTCTACAAAGCGATCTGCACCATTTCATGCCTACTTCTAAATATGCAATGAATTTTGATGGGTATGATTAGAAGTGACAAAACAAATGTAAAGAACTCATGTTTGTTGATTAAGCAATTCTGTTAACCCACTTTCTGTAAATATTTTATTCCTGCATTACATCTAGCAATTAGGCAGACAGAGCAGAAGTGCTTGCAATTTGAACAACGTACAATTTTGCCATTGGCTCAATATTTAAAGATATACGGTATACATCCGAAAGGCAACACATTAAATTAAAGTTGTGTTACATCTCTCCTTACTGTAATATTGGATTTTTTTAAATATTAACTACAGTTGATTATTTGACATAACATTAATGATGATAATCTTTTATTTCTGTAATAGCCAAAAATGAATTTACCTATGGCTAAATCAAGGCATTACGTCATCAACACAATGACTGCAATTAAGCTTATTATTCCTAAACTCAGTAGCGTAGCTGGCGGGGGGGGCAGGGGGGCCAGTGCCCCGGGCCCCCCGGCATGAGGAGCCCATTGGGGCTGAGAGCAGTGGCGTAACAATCGCGGTCGCAGGGGTCGTAGCCGCCCCCTGCGCCCGCCGATCGCAGCGCCGGGTGCCCGCTTCACATGAATGTGCGTCCTGGAGGGCCCGTGTGTCAGGGAAAGGAGGGGAGGGGGGAGCTTCCTGCTGCTGCTCCCGCCCCTCTCCTTTTCTGTCCTGCCGGCTTCCTGGCTTGCGCTCCACTGTGCTGCTTCCTCCCACTTCCTGCTTGATGCACAGTGGAACGCAGGCCGGCGGCACCTTTCCCTCCTTCTCCTGAGGCTTGAATCCTCAGACTCTGCAAGAGGAGCCCGCCGGAGCAGAAAGGAAGCCAGAGGAGGTAAGCAAAGTAAGAGGGTGATCATAAGACTGTACATAATGCTGCCCTATATGGTATAAAAGGCTGCACATAATACTGCCCTATGTGAGATAAAAGGCTGCACATAATACTGCCCTATATGTATAAAAGTCTGCACTTAATACTGCCCTATGTGGGATAAAAGGATGCACATAATACTGCCATTTATGTATAAAAGGCTGCACATAATACTGCAATATATGTGTAAAAGGCTGCACATAATACTGCCGTGTATGGGATAAAAGGCTGCACATAATACTGCCCTATATGTATAAAAGGCTGCACATAATACTGCCCTATCTACTTATATAATCCGCAGTTGGGAATTTGGGCGTTGTCGCCGAATCCCAACATGCTTTGCGGGACTGCGAGTGATGACGCGCAGCGTCATCACGAGCCGCAGACCCGCACTACTGTAAAAAAAAAAAAAAAAAAAGTTAATGCTCACCTCTCCCCGAGCCCCCGCCGTCTCCTGCCGTCTTCCTCCAAGGTTCCGGTGGCTGCCGCAGGCTCCGAGTGTCTGCTGAGCTCTTCTACTGCAGTCAAGGACCTGTGGTGATGTCACAGTCACGTGACACCAGGTTACTCCATGGTAACCTGGTGTCACGTGACTGTGACATCACCGCAGGTCCTGAACTGCACTACAACAGCTCTGCAGACACTGGAAGCCTGCGGCAGCCACCGGAAGCTTGGAGGAAGACGGCAGGAGACGGCGGGGGCTCGGGGAGAGGTAAGCATTAACTTTTTTTTTTTTAACCCCTGCCTTCCTGTTTGGAGACCTTTTACTGTACTGAGCATGCTCAGTACAGTAAATGTCTCCTCCAGCCTCACAGCTTCCCCATCCTCACTGCCTCCTCCAGCCTCAGTCTCCTCCAGCCTCACAGCCTCCTCCAGCCTCACAGTCTCCCCATCCTCACAGCCTCCTACAGCCTCACAGCCTCCCCATCCTCACAGCCTCCTACAGCCTCACACCCTCCTCCAGCCTCACAGCCTCCCCATCCTCACAGCCTCCTCCAGCCTCAGTCTCCTCCAGCCTCACAGTCTCCTCCAGCCTCACAGCCTCCCCATCCTCACTGCCTCCTCCAGCCTCAGTCTCCTCCAGCCTCACAGTCTCCTCCAGCCTCCCATCCTCACAGCCTCCTACAGCCTCCTCCAGCCTCACAGCCTCCCCATCCTCACAGCCTCCTACAGCCTCACACCCTCCTCCAGCCTCACAGCCTCCCCATCCTCACAGCCTCCTCCAGCATCACAGCCTCCTCCAGCCTCACAGCCTCCCCATCCTCACAGCCTCCTCCAGCCTCACACCCTCCTCCAGCCTCACACCCTCCTCCAGCCTCACAGCCTCCCCATCCTCACTGCCTCCTCCAGCCTCACTGCCTCCTCCAGCCTCACAGTCTCCTCCAGCCTCACATCCTCCTCCAGCCTCACAGCCTCCCCATCCTCACAGCCTCCTTCAGCCTCACAGCCTCCTCCAGCCTCACAGCCTCCCCATCCTCACAGCCTCCTCCAGCCTCACAGCCTCCTCCAGCCTCACAGCCTCCCCATCCTCACAGCCTCCTACAGCCTCACAGCCTCCTCCAGCCTCACAGCCTCCCCATCCTCACAGCCTCACATCCTCCTCCAGCCTCACAGCCTCCTCCAGCCTCACAGCCTCCCCATCCTCACAGCCTCCTTCAGCCTCACAGCCTCCTCCAGCCTCACATCCTCCTCCAGCCTCACAGCCTCCCCATCCTCACAGCCTCCTCCAGCCTCACAGCCTCCTCCAGCCTCACAGCCTCCTCCAGCCTCACATCCGCCTCACAGCCTCCTCCAGCCTCACTGCCTCCTCCAGCCTCACAGCCTCCTCCAGCCTCACAGCCTCCCCAGCCTCACAGCCTCCTCCAGCCTCACATCCTCCTCCAGCCTCACAGCCTCCTCCAGCCTCACAGCCTCCTCCAGCCTCACAGCCTCCCCATCCTCACAGCCTCCTACAGCCTCACAGCCTCCTCCAGCCTCACAGCCTCCTCCAGCCTCTCACCCTTCTCCAGCCTCACAGCCTCCCCATCCTCACAGCCTCCTCCAGCCTCACACCCTCCTCCAGCCTCACAGCCTCCTCCAGCCTCTCACCCTCCTCCATCCTCAGCCGCACTACCTGACACCGCTGCCATCCTGCCAACCATCGGCCCCGCACCATCGCCACCGCCTCCCGCCCTCTGCGAGGTCCATGCTGCCCGCATGCCGCCGGAGCCTTCCGCCCCTCGCCACTCTCTCACCGCTGGGCTCTCAATGTCGCCATGCTGGTGGAGTAGCGGTCTACGGGCTGTGGCCGGGTGCCGGGAGCCAGGGACGTCGTCCTGTGGCCGGCAACAGCCAATGGGAGTGAGCGGACCGTGTCAGCTTGCAAAGCCTGACACACCCCGCTCATTCCCATTGCCTGCCCCTGCAAGCGGATTGGGCGCTGTGTTGTACACACAGGACGCCCATCCCATTGCCCAGGACTTGGCGTCCTAGACCAATTGGATGACCGTCCTGTCTTTACCACACACCGCCCAATCCGCTCCTTCCGCTCAGGTCACATGTGTGACCTGAGGGCAAGAACTGATCCCTCTCTGCATCACCCAACCCGCCGCAGAGGACAATGCCGTGTGACTGGGGCTGCGATCAGCCCCAGCACGCAGCCACGTCCTGCCGCCGAGCGGTGATGTCACCCCTCCAGCCGCATCTCTCCTCACCCCTCCAGCCAGACCTCTCCTCACCCCTCCATCTGGACCTCTCCTCACCACTCCAGCCTCTGCTCTCCTCACCCCTCCAGCCTCTGCTCCCCTCACTCCTCCAGCCTCCCGCCACATCATACTCTGCTATCCACAGAGCCCCCCTCTATACTCTGACACCCACAGAGCCGCCTGTATACTCTCCTACCCACACAGCCGCCTGTATACTCTGCTACCCACAGAGCTGCCTCTATACTCTGCTACCCACAGAGCCGCCTCTATACTCTGCTACCCACAGAGCCGCCTCTATACTCTCCTACCCACAGACCCGCCTGTATTCTCTGCTACCCACAGAGCCGTTTCTATATTCTGCTACCCACACAGCCGCCTCTATACTCTGCTACCCACAGAGCCTTCTCTATACTCTGCTACACACAGAGCCGCCTGTATAATCTGCTAACCACAAACCCGCCTGTATACTCTGCTACCCACAGAGCCGCCTGTATACTTTTCTACCCAGAGAGCCGCCTGTATAATCTGCTACCCTCAGAGCAGTCTGTATACTCTGCTACCCACAGACCCGCCTGTATAGTCTGCTACCCACAGAGCCCCATATATACTCTGCTAGCCACTCACCCGCCTGTATACACACAATTCATTTCACCGCGCTCCCGATGCAATTGCATCGGGCCTTTTTACTAGTGTGAGATAAAAGGCTGCACATAATTCTGCCCTATATGGAAATGATATGAGGCTGCATATTATAAGGCTACATTATATGGGGAGTTTTGAGGCTGCACTATATAGTAACATAGTAACATAGTAACATAGTTTTTAAGGTTGAAGGAAGACTTTAAGTCCATCTAGTTCAACCCATAGCCTAACATGTTGATCCAGAGGAAGGCAAAAAAAAACCCCATGTGGCAACACTAAGCTCCACA
This sequence comes from Allobates femoralis, assembly GCA_033576535.1. Lineage (NCBI taxonomy): Eukaryota > Metazoa > Chordata > Amphibia > Anura > Aromobatidae > Allobates > Allobates femoralis. Next base: position 144,592,476 of record JARQOC010000003.1, read on the forward strand.
TTGGGGGAAAAAATTCCTTCCTGACTCCAGATACGGCAATCAGACTAATTCCCTGGATCAACGCCCTATCAAAGAATCTAGTATGTTTAACTGGTAATATTATAGTTTTCAAGAAAGGCATCCAGGCCCTTCTTAAATGTTAGTAGTGACTCACTCATTACAACAGCATGTGGCAGAGAGTTCCATAGTCTCACTGCTCTTACAGTAAAGAATCCGCGTCTGTGATTATGATTAAACCTTCTTTCCTCCAGACGTAGAGGATGCCCCCTTGTCCCAGTCTCAGGCCTAAGAGTAAAGAGATCATTAGAAAGGTCTCTGTACTGTCCCCTCATATATTTATACATTATTATAAGATCACCCCTAAGCCTTCGTTTTTCCAAGCTAAATAACCCCAAGTTTAATAACCTGTCTTGGTATTGCAGACCCCTTAGTCCTCTAATGACTTTTGTCGCTCTTCTCTGGACCCGCTCTAGTTCAGCTATGTCTTTCTTATACACCGGAGACCAGAATTGTACACAGTATTCTAAGTGTGGTCGCACTAGTGACTTGTATAGAGGTAAAATTATGTTCTCCTCATGAGCATCTATGCCTCTTTTAATGCATCCCATTATTTTATTTGCCTTTGCAGCAGCTGCCTGACACTGGCCACTAAATGTGAGTTTGTCATCTACCCATACACCCAGGTCTTTTTCAGTGACAGTTTTGCCCAGTGTTTTACAATTAAGCACATAATTATACCTTTTGTTTCCTCTGCCCAAGTGCATAACTTTACATTTATCCCCATTAAAGCGCATTTGCCATTTAGCAGCCCAAGCTTCTAGTTTACATAAATCCTCCTGTAATATAAAATTGTCCTCCTCTGTATTGATTACCCTGCAGAGTTTAGTGTCATCTGCAAATATTGAGATTCTACTCTGTATGCCCCCTACAAGGTCATTAATAAATATATTAAATAGAAGCGGGCCCAACACTGACCCCTGTGGTACCCCACTGTTAACTGTGACCCATTCTGAGTGTGTTCCATTAATAACCACCCTTTGTTTCCTATCACTAAGCCAGTTCTTAACCCACTTACACATATTTTCCCCTATCCCCATTGCCCTCATTTTATGTATCAACCTTTTGTGTGGCACCGTATCAAAAGCTTTTGAAAAGTCCATATACACCACATCCACTGCATTTCCTTGGTCTAGTCCAGAACTTACTTCTTCATAGAAGCTTATCAGATTAGTTTGACAGGAACGGTCCCTCGTAAAACCATGTTGATAATGGGTCATGAGGTTATTTTTCTTCAGATACTCCAGTATAGCATCTCTTAGAAAACCCTCAAGGATTTTACCCACAGTAGAGGTTAAGCTTACTGGCCTATAATTTCCAAGTTCAGTTTTTGTCCCCTTTTTGAATATTGGCACCACATTTGCTATAAGCCAGTCCTGTGGTACAGACCCTGTTATTACGGAATCTTTAAATATTAAAAATAATGGTCTATCTATGACAGTACTTAATTCCTGCAGCACTCTGGGGTGTATCCCATCCGGGCCCGGGGATTTGTCAATTTTAGTGATTTTTAGACGATGCCGTACTTCCTCTTGGGTTAAGCAGGTGACATTTAATTGAGACTTTTTGTTATCACTGATCATATTGTCTGTCATGTGATTTTCTTGTGTAAATACTGTTGAAAAAAAGTCATTTAGCATATTGGCTTTTTCCTCATCCTCATCCACCATTTCACCCAGACTATTTTTAAAGGGGCCAACACCATCATTTTTTAGTTTCTTACTATTTATGTAGTTAAAAAATATTTTGGGATTCTTTTTACTTTCTCTGGCAATGAGTCTCTCTGTCTCAATCTTTGCTGCCTTGATTTGCTTTTTACAAATGTTATTTAATTTTCTGTATTTATTTAATGCTTCATCACTACCTACTTGCTTTAATTCCCTAAATGCTTTCTTTTTGTCACATATTGCAGTTCTTACCGCTTTATTTAGCCATAGTGGTTTCCTCCTATTTCTAGCATGCTTATTCCCATAGGGTATATATTGTGCACAGGTCCTATTCAGGATGCTAATAAACATCTCCCATTTGTGTTGTGTACTTTTATGTCTCAGGACATCGTCCCAGTTTATTGCACTAAGATCATCTCTCAACCGTTGGAAATTTGCCTTCCTGAAGTTTAGTGTCCTTGTAGCCCCTCTACTACACGTCTTAGTAAAGGATACTTGAAAGCTTATTAAGTTATGATCACTATTACCCAAGTGACCTCCAACCCGTATATTTGATATGCGGTCCGGCCTGTTGGTTAATATTAGGTCCAGCAGTGCCCCCCTTCTTGTTGGGTCCTGAACCAGTTGTGAAAGGTAATTGTCTCTCATAGTTTTCAAAAACTTATTACCTTTGCTGGAACTGCAGGTTTCTGATCCCCAATGTATTTCAGGGTAGTTGAAGTCCCCCATAATAATGACTTCTCCCTGAGTCGCTGCTTCATCTATTTGCTTTATGAGGATATTCTCCTCCACTTCCATTATTGTTGGGGACTTATAACAAACCCCTATCAGTAATTTATTATTTTTTCCCCCTCCCCTTATCTCCACCCACAGGGATTCTACATTTCCATTAGATTCACCTATATTATCACGCAGGATGGGTTTTAAGGATGATTTTACGTATAAACATACACCTCCTCCTCGCCTATTTGTATGGTCATTTCTGAACAGACAATAGCCCTGTAAATTAACAGCCCAGTCATGGCTCTCGTCCAGCCAAGTCTCCGAAATCCCCACCATATCATAATTATTTTCCAACAAAATCAATTCTAATTCCTCCATTTTGTTGGTGAGGCTTCTGGCATTAGTGAACATGCTCTTTATGCATCTCTCTTTACCTCTATTCCTTCCTACTAGATTGACTGTTCTAACCCCACCCCCCATGCCACCCCCAATTTTATTACTTGTGCCCAGGTTACTGTTTACACTATCTTCCCCTCCTATACAATGAATACCCTCCCCCCCAATCCCTAGTTTAAACACTCCTCCAACCTTCTAGCCATTTTCTCCCCCAGCACAGCTGCACCCTCCCCATTGAGGTGCAGCCCGTCCCTAGCATAGAACCTGTAGCCAACAGAGAAGTCGGCCCAGTTCTCCAGGAACCCAAACCCCTCCTTCCTACACCAATTCCTGAGCCACTTATTTATCTCCCTAATCTCCCTTTGCCTCTCTGGTGTGGCACGTGGTACAGGCAGTATTTCAGAGAATACTACCTTGGAGGTCCTTGCCTTAAGCTTGCAGCCTAAATCCCTGAAATCATCTTTAAGGACCTTCCACTTACCTCTAACTTTGTCATTTGTGCCAATGTGCACCATGACCGCTGGGTCCTCACCAGCCCCTCCCAGTAATCTGTCAACCCGATCAGCGATGTGCCGGACTCGAGCGCCCGGTAGGCAGCACACTGTTCGACGATCCCTGTCTTTGTGACAGATTGCCCTATCTATTCCCCTAATAATTGAGTCCCCCACTACCAGCACCTGTCTGGCCTGCCCTACTCTCCTGTTTTCCCCCTTACTGGAGCAGACACTCCTCTGGCTTTCAGAGGTCATGCCCTGCTGCAGCAGTGCTGTACCTGAACTCACACCCCCCTCATCTGCCAACATAGCAAATTTACTGGGGTGTGCCAGATCAGGGCTAGCCTCCCTGGCACCCTTCCCTCTACCCCGCCTTCTAACTGTCACCCAGCTAGCTACCTCACGGTCCTGCAGCTCCATACTACCATCCTCCCCCACATCTATCCCATTGAGCAGCTGTTCAGTGAGCAGCAGACTCCTTTCCATATTGTCTATGGATCTCAGCGTTGTCAGTTGTTCATTTAGATCCAGTATCTGGGCTTCCAAATGCACAACGTACTCACATCTCACACAGCAGTATGCACCCTCGACCGGCTGGTCAAGGAATGCATACATGTGGCAAGATGTACACTGGATGGCATTGCCAATCATGGAGCTCATTTCCTAATGGGGATTGCACTAGACAGAAATGATAAGTAAAAAAATGCAAAGTATTAATAAAATACAACCAACAATTCAGTAATTCCTCCCTTCCAAACTCCCTGAATCCAAAGTCACTGAATCACAAGTCACACACTTACTTCTGTCGCACTTGCGCTCTGTCACACGTAGCTCGTCACACTCGCTAGAAAATCAGATATAAAGAGGGTTTTTTTTTCCCTTAGCAGAAAATCAGCCTACAGCTCAGTGTACTTCCAAAGGAGGTCACGGCCTCCTTTCTCAAGGTAGGTTTTGGGGCTGCATCATATGGAGAGTTTAGAAGCTGCGCTATATGGAGAGTTTTGAGACTGAGTTATACTATATGGAGAGTATTGAGGCTGCACTATATGAAGAGCTGTTAGGCTGTATTATGCTATATGGAGGGTCTGTGAGGCTGTATTATTCTATATGGAGAGGATATGAGGCTGCATTATACCATATGGGAAAGTTATGAGGCTGCATTATACTATATGGAGAGGCTATGAGGCTGCATTATACTATATGGAGGGGTGTGAGGCTGCATTATATTATATGGAGCGGATATGTGGCTGCATTATACTATATGGAGGGGTGTGAGGCTGCATTATATTATATGGAAGTTAAACAAACCTGAGTGTTAATGTTATTCAGTTTTCTATTTGACTAAAAGAAATGTTCATGCTTTAGGTTGTACGTGTGATTATTGCTGGTCACCTGGGCTGGGGGCCCACTCATGATGTTTCGCCCCCCCCCCTTGTGTTGAACCCCTAGCTACGTCTCTGAGTGGGAAACATTAGCTATACTGCCTCTGCTCTCTCTTTCTCTAACTAGTTTGTCCTCTTCCTCTCTTCCAGGATGCAGCAAGTAATTTGTTCAGAAGATCACCCTTCACCTTGAGCCCATGGTCTTTTTCTGTCCTGAGTAACCTTAACGCTAGGGTCAGACTAGTGTCCGCCTTTTGGCTGACGGGTCCGTCTAAAACTTAGAATTCTGTAGCCTGAGCGCATAGCGTTAATGTGCTGTCACGCTGTGTTCAGGCTGCCTATATATCCCTATGGTTACTGGTATCCCAGCGCAGCCGGCTGCTTGATACAGAAGTACTAAATATGTGCTATTCCTGAGACACAGAAAAACGCTGCAAACAGTGGATTTAGACAGATTCGTCAGTGAAAAGGCTGATGCTAGTCTGACCCTAGCCTAAGACCTCTTTAAACATTAGGTTAACATTGGGAAAACAAGGGATTCATTCGATTGTCTAAAGTATATCGTGGCGTCAGCCGACTGATCATCGGGGAAGATGTTGATCGGAAAAGTTTGATCGAGGACTGCGGATTGCATTATTGTCTCAGAGATTAGTCACCGGTCAGCATTTCAGCTGTCAGCTCCTTGACAGAGAAAAGAAAATATGGTCATGCAAGCTTTCCTGTTTATGGAAGAGTCACTGAAGATAGCTGTTGACCATATAAATAGCCAAAGCATCATTTGGCTGAAAGCCATCTGTTTAGAGCCCAATTTAGAAATGTAGTTGAACACATATTTACAATTACAAATTAGCTTCAAAATGTTTATACCATGCTAGCCAGTAGATAGAAAAATATTAGAATCTGAGAGTCCTCAATGGTTGGTACCTTTTAATGGCTAACTGAAAAGATGGTAAGCAAAGCAAGCTTTTGGGACACTATGGCCCCTTCAACAGGCTGATAATGACACAAATTCTGAAGACACACACATGTACACATAAGCAGGGTGAGATGATGCAGTAAATACGACAGATCAGGAAATCCAGGAAGACCAATTATTTCATGTGTGGCACCCTCACTGAACAAATTTCTGGGTGGGTAGAGGGTGTTCTCAAACACCTAGTAAAAGAGACACCCAGCTACATTCAGGACACAACTGACCTATGGAATAAACTGTCAGCAATAGGTCCTCTACCAGAAGGAACGATCTTCACCACCATGGATGTGGAATCTCTGTACAGTAACATCCCATACCAGGATGGATTAATGCCTGCAAAACCTTCCTCAAAAACACAGGAATTGATGCTGACTCTGTGGTGGAGCTCACAAAATTCATCCTCATGCACAACTACTTTATATTTAATGACAGCATACATTTACAGGAGACTGGCACAGCAATGGGAAGCAAAATGGCACCACAATATGCAAATCTTTTCATGGCCAAGCTTGAAGGTGACTGTTTATCCTCATGACCTATCAGGCCTCTGGCCTATTACCGTTATATCGATGACATTTTAATCATCTGGACAAAGTCTGAGCAACACCTGATGAACACTTTAATCAATTTCACCCCACCATCAACTTAACACTCAACTGCGCCTGCACTGAAATCAGCTTTCTAGACACCATCATTAACCCCTTCACGACCCTTGGCCCACCGTTTGGGCCATGGAAACAAGTTCGTTCCCGACCCTTGGCCCAGGGGGTGGGCCATGGATTGATCGGGCTCCTGCAGGCCGAGTGAGGGTCTCACTGACCTGTCATTCGGCCTGCAGGTACATGGGGTGTTGTACAACACCCCATGGGGGGTCGATTTGCCCCCCCCCCACCCCCCCGGCTACAGGCGCGGTGATTGGCGCTCAAAAGTGAAAGTGAAAATCACCGCGCCTGTCATGCTTCCCTGCCTGCCCCTGCTCTCCCTACCCTCCGATCTGCTACCCTGGCATCCTCTAAGTGCCCCCCTGTCCCCCACCTCTCTATCCTGCCCCCTCTTCATCTTTCTTACCCCCCCCCCCCCGCTTCCTGTCCCTGCGCCCGCTTCCTGTCCCTACCGCGGACTTCCTCTTCCTGCCGCCCGCCTGCTCCTGCCTGCCCCCGCTTCCTGTGAGTGCCCCCCCATCCCCTGTCACCCCCCTCTTCCCCCTGCCTGCCCCCCCGACCACCGGAGCGGCGATCGCTTCTCCCACTCACCCCTCCGGCGATCGCGCTCCATCCTGCACCCGGTGCACGGCTGCGTCCCGCTCCTCCTCCTCTTCTCCCGGCCGCTTCCGCGATCTGACAGCTCTGTGCTGGAGCTGTCAGATGACTTCTACAGCTAGATCCTGAGGATCCAGCTGTAGGAAGTGATCTGACAGATCCAGCACAGTGATCCACAGTGACCATTATGTGATCACTGTGGATCACTGTACTGGATCTGTCAGATCACTTTCTACAGCTGGATCCTGAGGATCCAGCTGTAGGAAGTGATCTGACAGATCCAGCACAGTGATCCACAGTGACCATTATGTGATCACTGTGGATCACTGTACTGGATCTGTCAGATCACTTTCTACAGCTGGATCCTGAGGATCCAGCTGTAGGAAGTGATCTGACAGATCCAGCACAGTGATCCACAGTGACCATTATGTGATCACTGTGGATCACTGTACTGGATCTGTCAGATCACTTTCTACAGCTGGATCCTGAGGATCCAGCTGTAGGAAGTGATCTGACAGATCCAGCACAGTGATCCACAGTGACCATTATGTGATCACTGTGGATCACTGTACTGGATCTGTCAGATCACTTTCTACAGCTGGATCCTGAGGATCCAGCTGTAGGAAGTGATCTGACAGATCCAGCACAGTGATCCACAGTGACCATTATGTGATCACTGTGGATCACTGTACTGGATCTGTCAGATCACTTTCTACAGCTGGATCCTGAGGATCCAGCTGTAGGAAGTGATCTGACAGATCCAGCACAGTGATCCACAGTGACCATTATGTGATCACTGTGGATCACTGTACTGGATCTGTCAGATCACTTCCTACAGCTGGATTCTGAGGATCTAGCTGCAGAAAGTGATCTGACACCCCGGGCGCAGTGACCCACTATGTGCATCACTGCGCCTGGGCTGCCAGATCGCTTTCCGCAGCTCGATCCCCATGCATGGGGATCGAGCTGCAGAAAGCTATCTAACAGCCCGGGCGCAGTGATGCACATAGTGGGTCACTGCGCCCAGGCTCTTAGATTGCTGCTCTGCAGCCCGATCTCCCTGCATGGGCATCGAGCTGCAGAAAGCAATCTGACAGCCCGGACGCAGTGATGCACATAGTGGGTCAATGCGCCTGTGCTGCCAGATCGCTTTCCGCAGCTCGATCCCCATGCATGGGGATCGAGCTGCGGAAAGCGATCTGGCAGCCCAGGCGCAGTGATGCACATAGTGGGTCACTGCGCCCAGGCTCTTAGATCGCTGCTCTGTAGCCCGATCTCCCTGCATGGGCATCGAACTGCAGAAAGCAATCTGACAGCCCGACGCAGTGATGCACATAGTGGGTCCATGCGCCTGTGCTGCCAGATCGCTTTCCGCAGCTCGATCCCCATGCATGGGGATCGAGCTGCGGAAAGCGATCTGGCAGCCCAGGCGCAGTGATGTACATAGTGGGTCACTGCGCCCAGGCTCTTAGATCGCTGCTCTGCAGCCCGATCTCCCTGCATGGGCATCGAGCTGCAGAAAGCAATCTGACAGCCCGGACGCAGTGATGCACATAGTGGGTCAATGCGCCTGTGCTGCCAGATCGCTTTCCGCAGCTCGATCCCCATGCATGGGGATCGAGCTGCGGAAAGTGATCTGGCAGCCCAGGCGCAGTGATGCACATAATGGGTCACTGCGCCCAGGGTGTCAGATCACTTTCTGCAGCTCGATCACCATGCTGGCGGATCGGGCTCCAGAGTAGCGATCTGAAAGCAAAGGTGATCGAGAGTCGTGGGACCTTCGTTGTGGACTACGTCGGAGACAAACGTCGTGGGACCTTCGTTATGGACTACGTCGGAGCGATCGAGCGTCGTGGGACCTTCGTTGTGGACTACGTCGGATCTTTTTATAATAAAGATGGAGTCCGAATTGTGTCTGTTTTTTTTTCAAATAAAAAGATTTTTCTCTGTGTGTATTTATTGACTATTTACTGTACTAGAGATTCCTAATGGCGGGTCTAACATTGGCCCTATATTATGAATCTCGGGCTTAGTGCCAGCTGCCAATAAAAAGCTGGCATTAACCCCTTTATTACCCAGTTAGCCACCGGCACCAGGGCAACTGGAAGAGCGTGGGTACAGCGCCAGAAAATGGCGCTTCAATGAATGCGCCATTTTCTGGGGCGGCTGCAGGCTGCAATTCGCAGCATGGGGGGCCCAGAACGCTTGGGCCTCTCTATGCTGAGGATTCCAGCCCCCAGCTGCCTAGTTGTACCTGGCTGGACCAACAATATGGCGGAGCCCCACGTAATTTTTTTTTCTAGAAATATTTCTAGAAATAAAAAAAAATAGGCTTCGCTGTATTTTTGGTTCCAGCCAGGTATGACGAGGCAGCTGGGGGTGGGTGGCAGTCCGTAGCTGCCAAGTTGTACCTGGCTGGACCAAAAATATGGCGGAGCCCTATGTCATTTTTTTTCTAGAAATATTTCTAGAAATAAAAAAAAAAAATAGGCTTCGCTGTATTTTTGGTTCCAGCCAGGTATGACGAGGCAGCTGGGGCCTGGTGGCAGTCCGTAGCTGCCAAGTTGTACCTGGCTGGACCAAAAATATGGCGGAGCCCTATGTCATTTTTTTTCTAGAAATAATTCTAGAAATAAAAAAAAAATAGGCTTCGTTGTATTTTTGGTTCCAGCCAGGTATGACGAAGCAGCTGGGGGCTGGTGGCAGTCCGTAGCTGCCAAGTTGTACCTGGCTGGACCAAAAATATGACAGAGCCCCATGGGTTCCCTATGCTGCGAATTGCAACTACTAGACTAGTATGTTTTTTCACATAAAGTTTCTTTATTCATTTATACGTCTCAATTTGTGAAGCACATGGTGGTTCAAAGTGCTCACTGTGCATCTAGATATGTTCCCTGGGGGGTCTAGTTTCCAAAATGGGGTCACTTGTGGGGGAGCTCCAATGTTTAGGCACACAGGGGCTCTCCATACGCGACCTGGTGTCCGCTAACAATTCCAATTGTTGGCAAACACCAGGTTGCGTATGGAGAGCCCCTGTGTGCCTACACATTGGAGCTCCCCCACAAGTGACCCCATTTTGGAAACTAGACCCCCCAAGGAACGTACCTAGATGCATAGTGAGCACTTTGAACCCCCAAGTGCTTCACAAATTGATCCATAAAAATAAAAAAGTACTTTTTTTCCACAAAAAAAGTATTTTTTCATTTTTACAGATCAATTTGTGAAGCACCTGGAGGTTCAAAGTGCACACTATGCATCTAGATACATTCCTTGGGGTGTCTAGTTTACAAAATGGGGTCACTTGTGGGGGAGCCCCAATGTTTAGGCACACAGGGGCTCACCAAACGTGACATGGTGTCCGCTAACAATTCCAATTGTTAGCGGACACCATGTCGCATATGGAGAGCCCCTGTGTGCCTAAACATTGGAGCTCCCCCACAAGTGACCCCATTTTGGAAACTAAACCCCCCAGGGAACATATCTAGCTGCATAGTGAGCACTTTGAACCCCCAGGTGCTTCACAAATTGGTCCGTAATAATGAAAAAAGAAATTTTTGTGGAAAAAAAAGTGCTTTTTCATTTTTATGGATGAATTTGTGAAGCACCTGGGGGTTCAAAGTACTCACTATGCATCTAGATACGTTCCCTGGGGGGTCTAGTTTCCAAAATGGGGTCACTTGTGGGGGAGCTCCAATGTTTAGGCACACAGGGGCTCACCAAACGCAACATGGTGACAGCTAACAATTTGAGCTGATTTTTATTCAAATTGTTAGCGGACACCATGTCGCTTTTGGAGAGCCCCTGTGTGCCTAAACATTGGAGCTCCCCCACAAGTGACCCCATTTTGGAAACTAGACCCCCCCAGGGAACTTATCTAGATGGATAGTGAGCATATTGACCCCCCAGGTGCTTCACAAATTAATGGAAAAAAATTGTTTTTGCGGAAAACAAGTACTTTTTCATTTTTACAGATCAATTTGTGAAGCACCTGGGGGTTCAAAGTGCTCACTATGCATCTAGATACGTTCCCTGGGGGGTCTAGTTTCCAAAATGGGGTCACTTGTGGGGTAGCTCCAATGTTTAGGCACACAGGGGCTCACCAAACGCGACATGGTGTCCGCTAACAATTTGAGCTCATTTTGCATTCAAATTGTTAGCGGACACCATGTCGTGTTTGGAGAGCCCCTATGCGTCTCCACATTGGAGCTCCCCCACAAGTGACCCCATTTTGGAAACTAGACCCCCAGGGAACATATCTAGCTGCATAGTGAGCACTTTGAACCCCCAGGTGCTTCACAAAATTGGTCCGTAATAATGAAAAAAGAAATTTTTGTGGAAAAAAAAGGGCTTTTTCATTTTTATGGATGAATTTGTGAAGCACCTGGGGGTTCAAAGTACTCACTATGCATCTAGATACGTTCCCTGGGGGGTCTAGTTTCCAAAATGGGGTCACTTGTTGCGGAGCCCCAATGTTTAGGCACACAGGGGCTCACCAAACGCAACATGGTGACAGCTAACAATTTGAGCTGATTTTTATTCAAATTGTTAGCGGACACCATGTCGCTTTTGGAGAGCCCCTGTGTGCCTAAACATTGGAGCTCCCCCACAAGTGACCCCATTTTGGAAACTAGACCCCCCAGGGAACATATCTAGATGGGTAGTGAGCATATTGAACCCCAGGTGCTTCACAAATTATTGAAAAAAAAAGATTTTTGCGGAAAAAAAGTACTTTTTCATTTTTACAGATTAATTTGTGAAGCACCTGGGGGTTCAAAGTGCTCACTGTGCATCTAGATATGTTCCCTGGGGGTCTAGTTTCCAAAATGGGGTCACTTGTGGATGAGCTCCTATGTGGAGACGCACAGGGGCTCTCCAAACGCAACATGGTGTCCGCTAACAATTTGAGCTCATTTTGCATTCAAATTGTTAGCGGACACCATGTCGCGTTTGGAGAGCCCCTGTGCGTCTCCACATTGGAGCTCCCCCACAAGTGACCCCATTTTGGAAACTAGACCCCCAAAGGAACGTATCTAGATGCATAGTGAGCACTTTCAACCCCCAGGTGCTTCACAAATTGATCCATAATAATGAAAAAAGAATTTTTTTGTGGAAAAAAAAAGTGCTTTTTCATTTTTATGGATGAATTTGTGAAGCACCTGGGGGTTCAAAGTGCTCACTATGCATCTAGATACGTTCCTTGGGGGGTCTAGTTTCCAAAATGGGGTCACTTGTGGGGGAGCCCCAATGTTTAGGCACACAGGGGCTCACTAAACACAAACATGGTTACAGCTAACAATTTGAGCTGATTTTTATTCAAATTGTTAGCGGACACCATGTCGCGTTTGGAGAGCCCCTGTGTGCCTAAACATTGGAGCTCCCCCACAAGTGACCCCATTTTGGAAACTAGACCCCCAGGGAACATATCTAGATGGGTAGTGAGCATATTGAACCCCCAGGTGCTTTACAAATTGATCTGTGAAAATGAAATAGTACTTTTTTTTTAACAAAAATTTTCTTTTAGCCTAAATTTTTTCGTTTTCACATGGCAACAGCATAAAATTCATCCTAAAATTTGTTGGGCAATTTCTCCTGAGTACACCGATACCTCATATGTGGTCATAAACCACTGTTTGGGCGCACGGCAGGGGTCAGAAGGGAAGGAGCGCAATTTCACTTTTTGAATGTAAAATTAGCTCCAAAAGTCAAATTGCGCTCCTTCACTTCTGAGCCCTGCCGTGCGCCCAAACAGTGGTTTATGACCACATATGAGGTATCGATGTACTCGGGAGAATTTGCACAACACATTTTAAGATCCATTTTATCCTGTTGCCCATGTGAAAATGAAAGAATTGAGGCTAAAAGAACATTTTTGATAAAAAAATTAAAATATCCATTTTTTGTTTCCACTTTGCTTTAGTTCCTGTGAAGCACCTGAAGGGTTAATAATCTTCTCGAATGTAGTTTTGAGTAGCTTGAGGGGTGCAGTTTTTGGAATGGTGTCACTTTTGGGTGTTTTCTGTCATGTACACCCCTCAAAAGGACTTCAAATGTGATGTGGTCACTAAAAAAAATGGTTTTGTAAATTTTGGTTGAAAAATGAAAAATTGCTAATGAACTTTGAACTCTTATAACGTCCTAACAAAAAAATTTTTTTTTTCCAAAATTGTGCTGATGTGAAGTAGACATGTGGGAAATATTATTTAATAACTTTTTTCTGTCACATATCTCTCTTGTTTATCAGAAAAAAAAATTAAAAATGTGAAAATTGTGAAATTTTCAAAATTTTTGCCATATTTTTGATTTTTTCACAAATAAACGCAAAAATTATCGACTTAAATTTAACACTAGCATGAAGCCCAATATGTCACGAAAAAACAATCTCAGAATCGCTAGGATCGGTTGAAGCGTTCCTGAGTTATAACCTCATAAAGGGACACTGGTCAGAATTGCAAAAAAGGCCAAGGTCTTTAGGGTCAAAATAGGCTGGGTCATGAAGGGGTTAAGCTACAGAAAAATGAAATAGAGACATCTCTGTACTGGAAGCCAATTGACCGTCCAACATGTCTCCGATGGGACAGTTTTCATCCAAAACACATAAAAAACCTCTATTGTGTACAGCCAGACCATCAGATACAATTGGATATGTTCCAACCCTACAGACAGAGACAATCACCTTGAGAACCTCAGAAAGACCTTTTTGAACCAGGGCTACCAACCAAGAGCAAGTGAAAACCAGATTAAAAGAGCCACCAGAATATCAAAGAATCATCTCCTACATTACAAAACTAGAGAAGAAAACAACCAGGTTTCCTCTTGTAGTCACCTACAAGCCAAGTCTGGAGGTGCTAAGAGGAGCCGCACGGAAACTGCAACCACTCCTATAAAGAGATGCCCAACTAAAATCAATATTTTCAGATCCTTCACTCTTGTGTTTTAGACAATCTCCGAATCTAAAAATCATCATTGTCAGAAGCACTCTGTCCTCTCTAGCAGCTTCCGGAACCTTTCCCTGCAACCAAAACAGGTGCAAAACCTTTCCATTTATAATGACAATGAACAAGATAAAGATTCCCAGGACAGGTCAGGTCTACAAAATCCCAGGTAACTTTAGTTGCACCACAAGCAATGTGGTGTATTTAATGATATGTACCAAATGTCCAACAGGTGGCATGTAAGTAGGGGAGACCGGAATACAATTCAGAACAAGAACTCAGATGTTTCTGCTCTGTGCCAGTCACTACATTGGCTGCCCGTACACTATAGAATCCAATTCAAATTGCTCGTTGTCACCCACAAAGCTATTCATGGTGCGACACCTCCTTACCTCTCCACCCTCATCTCTGTCTACCACCCCACCCGTCCCCTTCGCTCTGAACATGACCTCAGACTAACATCAGCATTAATCCGAACCTCCCATTCCCGACTTCAAGACTTCTCTCGAGCTGCACCAAAACTCTGGAATGCTCTACCCCAAGAAATTAGGACCATCCACAACTTGCATAGCTTCAGACGCTCCCTAAAAACACACCTCTTCAGGGCGGCCTATCCTTCTCCCTAACAGTAGTCACTTAGACGTAATATATTCATTGTTATAAGCCCCTGTACTTTGTGTTCCCATCCCGTCTTAGATTGTAAGCTCCTTCGAGCAGGGTCACCTTCATTTTCTGCCTTTCTTATTGTATTTCCTAAGTTGATTCTATGTTTTTGGTATGTAACTACTGTTCTGCATTACGTTTCTGTACCGTATATTTTTCTTATGTACCGTTGTACTGTAAAGCGCTGCGGAATATGTTGGCGCTATACAAATAAAGTTTTATTATTATTATTATTAATGAATTCTCATCACCACACAATAAAAGAAAGGCGTATGGATCTGCCTGTAGCAAAGCGTTTTTGCAGCTCTGACAACAGTGAAACCGATATGAGGCTGGTCATTTTAAAAAGTAACTTCAAATCTCAGAAACAGAGAAGAATTTGGGAATACAAATTGATAACGACTTTTGACACATTCAAAACAGGATTGAATGTCTCACATGTATTCATGTGTTTTTATATCAATTGAAAGGGCATTTGGGGATATCACATCTTCCAACAGACCCCAGTAGAGGATAGTGAACTTTTGCCGCTTCTTACGTGAACTGTCTCGCATGGATTTATAGCTTTCTACTCTCACTGAGGAATTTTCAGGTCTACACAGGCCACTAATCATAGAACAACAATACAATCTGTTCCTCTTATCTCAGAATTTTGCCTGCCAAGCTCCTCTCCCCCGCCCAAGCCTGACTCGGTTTTACGTCATCTGTCGCATTTACTGCATCATCTCACCCTGCTTATGTATATACGTGTGTGTCTTCAGAATATGTGTCATTATCAGCCTGATGAAGGGGCCATAGTGTCCCAAAAGCTTGCTTTGCTTACCCTCTTTTCAGTTAGCCATTAAAAGGTATTAACCACTGAGGACTTTCAGATTCTAATAAATTAGCTTCAAGAAATTCCATACATGGATGATCTCCAACAACAAGCAAAAAGACTAAAATGTAACTTTAAATAGCATATGGTCAAAAAATCTTAAAACATTAAAATATGTACATAGTTAAAATATGTTATCAAATGGTTACACGTTTCTAGTTAAAAAAAACAATTATTTATATCTGATTATTAGATTTATTGCCCAACATTAAATACTTAAGGTAATTTTGTGACATGACAAATTGGCACTGAGTGGCCTCTGAAATAGACATGTGATTCACTGTAACAGCTCCCTACACCGCCCAGATGACTGGAAGCATTATAGGGAAAATATAAGATCACTTTCTCCTTGTAAGTGCTGCTCCTGTAAAGCAACCTAAGATCATTTTAATGCTGTTTACCTGCAGATTAACCCAGGGGCGTATCCAGGGGGGTGCAGCCGGACCTTTAGCACCGGGCGCCACTTAGCGGGGGGCGCCGGCGGCTCTTCCGCTTCCGCGCCAGTCTGGGGCCGCGGGGGCCACTGGGAGACTTGGTGGCAGCGGGTCCGGTGCGGGGTGACGGCAGGAGACCCCGGAAACTGCGTCACTGGCGGTGGCGGCGCCAGTGTGTGATCGGAGGACGGAGGAGAGACGGCCTGGACGGGATGGGAGACAGCAGTGGTGAGTGACCGAGGAGCCGGGGGAGGAGGAGGGGGGGCAGCAGGGGTGACTGACCGAGGAGAGCCCCCTGGTCCTCAATCAAGGCTGCAGGGGCGGCGAGCTCCAAACCCCCCCCATCCCGGTCCTCACCTACCTTGGGGGGGGGGGCGCCAAAATAGATCTGTGCCCCGGGCGCCATCAAACCTAGTTATACAACTGGATTAACCCTATATCTGCAAGTGAATAGAATAGAATTTTGGAAAATGACTGGTTCACTTTAACATCTCAAGAAAAATTGGTAACTATGCACATTATAAATCACATTGCACATGAAGGCAGCAAAGACATTCACCAGAAAGACTGGTTAAAGCCGAATCATGATTGAATGACAAAATAAGCTGGCAGTGGCTCAGTGGTACTAGATGTAGGATGCTGACCAGAGGTGGAGGTAGGCACAGTGTATTCGGGCAATTACAACTACTCCTGGGGATGCTAAATCCTGAGAAAATTCTAGTATCAGATACCAAAGGAGCACTTTTTTGCTCCATGGACATATATTACGTATATGTCAGGACTTTTCATGGTGTACACACTAAGCCAACTCATAAAACGAAAATTCAAAGAAAAAGGTGCACTCACCTGTATCAGACTTTATGCACACAAACCCTCCCTGCTGTATTTAGCTTTCCAACGTTAATTAAAAGTCTGTGTGCATAAAGTCTGATATGGGTGAGGGCACCTTTTTCTTAGAATTTTTGCTATATGATGTATCTTTACAGGTAGCACCCCGGGACTATGATTTGCCCTTGAATGATATGCCATTTGATTATAGTGAGACTACAGAGCTATTAGCCCTTATTGTGAAATTGGTGCTCGGCTTTCTTGTTTATAATTAGTATTACAACACATAAAACTATATATGAACAGGGCCTAAGTGAACCAGTTAAATAATACATTTTTCCATTGTAAATTTTAGCATTTTAAACAAAAAAAATCTGTATCTTATAGCAAAAATATCACCATCATCTAAATGTTGTTTTGTTCTTTATGATGTATATAGTCTCTGAAAACACTGCCTATCCTGTACACACTACTACAAAGAATAGTGAAGATATAAATATACAGATTTATTGAACATTTATAAAAAGCACCGCAAAGCTCAAATAATAATGGTTGCAATAAAACTAATGCTCAATTTAATTAGCTTTTCTCATTTTGCTGAATGTCAAGGCAAAAATGAAAATTTCCTTTCATGGATCATTAACAAGACAAATCAATATAACATTAAAATAAAAATATGAGATGAAATAAAATATTGTGATACAATATGTGTATTTGTTCCAGGAACACATAGTTTGGTTATACATTTACTGTACATTATATTATTGCTACAAAACCTTGTATATTATTATTATTATAATCGCCATTACAATTATTATTTCTACATTTGACATGTTGTTAGTGAAACAAACTCCTCTTTAAACATATGACTACCAACAATGATGGGGACTTTGTTGGGGTTAATAAGAGGGTAAAATAAGGAGGCGGTGTTTTTTATTTCAAATAAAGTATTTTTCTCTGTGTCTGGGCTTTTTAACAACCGTATATACTCACGTATAAGCCGAGTTTTTAAGCCCAAAAATTGATCTGAAAAGTCCCCCCCTCGGCTTATACGCGAGTCATATACAGCCCCAGTGGTAGTATACAGCCGCCCGCCCGCCACCCCCATCAGTATACAGGCCCCCCTCATCAGTATCCAGGGCCCCCTTCCCCTTGCTCCGCAAAACCTGCAAAGTAAAATCATTATACTTATCACTGTCCTGACGCCGCTGTCCCGCCGCTGCCATCACGCTCCCGGCTTCATCCGTCTTCTTCCGGCGTCCTGTGGTCGGCGCAGGCAATGACGTCATTGCCTGCGCCGACCACAGGAAGCCAGAAGACGCTGGATGAAGACAGAGGAGCGCGATGGCAGCGGCGGGGATGGCGGCGACAGGACAGTGATAAGTATAATGATTTTAGCTTGCAGGTTTTGCGGAGCAAGGGGGGGGCCCTGTATACTGATGGGTGGGCCTGTATACTGATGGGGGTGGCGGGCGGGCGGCTGCATACTACTACTGGGGCTGTATATACCTCTGGGGCTGCTGTATACTACCACTGGGGCTGTTTATACCTTTGGGGCTGCTGTATACTACCACTGGGGCTGCTGTGTACTACCACTGGGGCTCCTGTATATACCTCTGGGGATGTTGTATACTACCACTGGGGCTGTTTATACCTCTGGGGCTGCTGTATACTACCACTGGGGCTGCTGTATACTACCACTTGGGCTGCTGTATATACCTCTGGGGCTGCTGTATACTACCACTGGGGCTGTATATACCTCTTGGGCTGCTGTATACTACCACTGGGGCTGCTGTATATACCTCTGGGGCTGCTGTATACTACCACTGGGGCTGTATATACCTCTGGGGCTGCTGTATACTACCACTGGGGCTGCTGTATATACCTCTGGGGCTGCTGTAAACTACCACTGGGGCTGTATATACCTCTGGGGCTGCTGTATACTACCACTGGGGCTGCTGTATACTACCACTGGGGCTGCTGTATACTACCACTGGGGCTGCTGTATATACCTCTGGGGCTGCTGTATACTACCACTGGGGCTGTATATACCTCTGGGGCTGCTGTATACTACCACTGGGGCTGTATATACCTCTGGGGCTGCTGTATACTACCACTGGGGCTGCTGTATACTACCACTAGGGCTGCTGTATACTACCACTGGGGCTGCTGTATATACCTCTTGGGCTGCTGTATACTACCACTGGGGCTGCTGTATATACCTCTGGGGCTGCTGTATACTACCACTGTGGCTGCTGTATACTACCACTGGGGCTGCTGTATATACCTCTGGGGCTGCTGTATACTACCACTGGGGCTGTATAAACCTCTGGGGCTGCTGTATACTACCACTGGGGCTGCTGTATACTACCACTGGGGCTGCTGTATACTACCACTGGGGTTGCTGCTGTATATACCACTGGGGAGGCTGCTGTAATACTGCTTGGGCCTATATATACCACTGGGGAGGCTGCTGTATACCACACTGCTGGGGGCTGTATACTACCACTGGGGAGGCCTGTATACCACTGGGGGGTCTGTATACCACACTGCTGGGGGCTGTATACCTGTGCTGGGGTCACCCTCGGCTTATACACGAGTCAATAGGTTTTCCCAGATTTTGGGGGCAAAAGTAGGGGGGTCGGCTTATACACGGGTCGGCTTATACACGAGTATATACGGTAATTACTTACAGGATTGGTGGTCTATTAGAGACCTGTATATCACCAATCCAGGGCTTGATTTCAGCTGTCATCTCACAGCTGTCATTAATCCCTTATATTACCCCAATTGCCATCACAGCAGGGCAATCAGAAAGAGCTGGGTAAAGCACCAGTAATGGCTCATCTTGAGGAGACGCCATTTCTGGGGTGGCTGTGAGCTGCTATTCTTACCCTGGGTGGCCCAATAACTATGGGTCTTCCCAGGATTAGAATACCACCACCCAGCTGTGTGCTTTAGCTTGGTTGAGTATCACAATTGCGGGTGCGGGGTACCTCATGACATTTTTTCTAAATTATTTATTTAATTTGAAAAAAATCCACTTGGGGTCTCCCATAACTTGATACCCAGCCAAGATAACACACAAAACTGGGGGCTGCAGCTCACAGATACTGGCTTTATCTGTGCTGTGCATCAATATATAGGAAACCTCATGCAATTTAAAATTTTAAATTATTAATTTATTTTTACACTCCACTTTGGGACACAAACAGCTAGTGTGAAGGCAACCAATCACAGACACAGCCACCTGGACTTAGGATGGGGGTACAGTCTGCCTGCAACCAATCACAGACAAAGACACCTGGACATAGGATGGGGGTGCAGTCTGCCTGCAACCAATCACAGATGCTATCCCAGGGAGTTGGCAGTGGAACAAGTGAATATGCATGAGGCTTAATAAACAAATCCAGATGTAGTGTGACCACAGCATAGAGACTGATAGGTACAATGTAACTGCTTTTAATCCCCATTTTTTTTCTTTTGTAGCCCTTACATCCACCATTTTATAGCACTAAAATTCAGGTCCACAAAGATTTATATGGGGTATGGAGTTTAGGCTCAAGTTTGGATCAAGTCCGGTCCAGAATCCGGACTTTTTTTAAAGTCCATCCGGATCCACTGAACCCGAACATCTGAGGATTCGCCCAATCCTAATTACTATCCCTTTGGCTTGTAAGTGCTCTGTATTGAAAAAATGAGGAATGGGAAAACAGAAAAAGTGATGCTTTCTTATTAATATAAGGCAATATTTCAACGTTCAGTATTAGGTTAATATATAAATATATATATATATATTTGTAAGCCAAAACCTTTAGTGAGTGAAAAATGCATAAGTGGTGCATGTGTTTCTATTATACTATTATACTTTTCCTCAATTTGTTCCACTAATGCTTTTAGATTAAAAATTCTGAGGTAAAATACTAAATAATCATTTGAACATGGCCTAAAGAGGGATTTTTGTCAGAATTAACAGTGCAAAACTCAAGAATGTCATGAATGGTGTTGGACAAACTTTCCTGAACAAGGTTCACCAACTTTACATTTTACATGGCCAATTCAGACTCGGGATCGGAAACACTAACACTTTACAAAAAAGTTAGCAAAGGCTGGGGTCACACATGGCAATATGCTTTTTTGAGGCTTTAGAAAAACGGATCTGTTAAATTTAGGATGCCAATAGTGTCTCCTGAGCTCCTTGCCATTTTTTGGACTTAGTAATTTTTTCACCAAAAATGCATATGCGTTAACGCATGGTGCCTATATGTACCATGCGTTAATGCATGCGCCTTCCATAGGGCCCCATGTTAAAAAAACGCATGCGTTTTTTAACTGTACCCAAAAGCGCTGCTAGGGATGCTGAACAAAAATTTTGGGATACTGAACAAAAATGCATGCGTTTTTGAAAAATGCATTGACATATGCGTTAACGCATATACATTTTTGGACTTAGGAAAAACATGGCTAAAAAGAATCCAAAAACAGATCCAAGGCAAAAACAGCTGTCCTGTGTGACCCTGGCCAAATGCAGCTTAGTTCAGTAACTATTCAGAAGTGTAAAATGGCCCTAGAACAAGTTTGGGTCCAAAACGCTGGCTGGAAGACACAGTAGCTGAGAACTCTGGTAAACTATAGGTTACTTGAGTTCACAGCCATTGGGTCTACCAGTTGCATTCAATGTGGTGAATTAAATGGAGCTTTAAAAGAGAGTTTTTAAGCTTCCTCAAGTTTCCTGGTGTTGGGATACCTGCAGGTTGTTAACCTTTGGAAAAATGCCAGATGTGCCAGCAGCTGTGAACTCCAGGAACCCTAAAATCTCCTTTAAACATCCTTTTAATAGTGTTTTTACAATTTTTTTTAGAGGAAAAGCCTTTAATATTGGAGAGGCCACCTCTTTTACACTTATTTGCTAAAAAGTCTGATAAAAATAGCATATGTCCATTATATACTTAACATACTAGGTCTTATAGGTGTGTTCAAACTCATAAAACACTATAATATGCATACTGCTTCTTGAAAATGTGGAATTCTTTTTTTTCCTTTCCTTCCATATGTTTAGAATACATATTACTTGCATGTGCACAAGTGTGTTACATAATTAATTATGATGTAGTCAATTGTTGTAGTGACTTGTCACATATGTGCATATAGTTTTTCACTTTATACATGTCTATGCTATGAGTAAGAGTATTTTTTGCTGAAAACAAGTAGGACTTCGATTTTAATCTTTTTTAATATGCACTAATATATTTTTCCTATTTTTATATGAAGATGACTTGATTTTTTGGAAAGTGCTGATTTTTTTTTTTTTATTCCTTGTTTTCCTGTTAGGTTACTTCATCCTTCACCTGGGAACCGACCTTTGGACCTGTCCATTTATTGCCAACTAACTATATTAAACATTCCAGATGAACTGGTGGTGAGCTGAAAAAAACTATTTACTTTGTCCGGAGCCCATAGGGGGGATGGTGGCCAACAGACAGGCGGTTGAGAAATCAGTAAAGAACAATACCAATTGAACTTATGGAGCCAAATTTATAAAACTCATTATTTCAGTGACCCTGGGGACATTACACAGAAGAGCCACATTCACAGAATGCAGCCTTAGTGCTGGTGTAGGTGGCTCTTTTTCCTTCATAGGGCCTGTGGGGTGACAGGTTCCCTTTAAGTTGGAGGAGAGAAACATTCAGCCTTTCTGGCCTTACCAAACCTGCAGGCGAAGGATCTGGAGTTTGAGGAAGAGGAGGTAGTAGTGCCAGGATCCCCTGTTTCTCTGCCTTTGTTCGCACCCCAGCCAGAGGCTTTTGATTGGGAAAATGCCATGTGGGGCAACCCAAGTTCTCCCAGCAAGGATCCTTATAGGCCTGAACCACCTCAGGCTTTGTCATTTGTAAAAGAAAATAGGCTGTCAGAGACCCTTACCTGACAGTGGTTGGGGGGTCCAAGTAGGCCACCTTTAAGACGCAAAAGGTGGACTTCTTCCTGAAAAGTTGGCATGAGTTCATTGCGAAAGAGGAAACTGGTCACCAGTGCTATGTCAATAGGTCCACCATGCAACAGGAGCGTCCACCTTCCTTACTGCACACCCTTTATTTTTAGGAGGTTGTCACCATTATGAAACTAAAGGGATGTAAGAGGTGGTATGCTGTGGGCAATAGTTGAGTTGCCACCATTGAGGATGTGGAAGAGTGGGAGCAGGAGGTTGAGATTTGAGATGAGCGAACACCTGAGTGTTTGGATTCGGTTCGGTTTGCCAAATGGTGTGGTGTTCGCCGAGCCCCTCAAACACCGTTGAAATCAATGACAGGCAATATCAAAAAAACCTTCAAAGGTGTCCAAAAGCTGCCAAAACACAGCTTAAATAATGCATACACACAGATAATCTTGCCAGTCTCCCGCTGCTTGCTTGCTTCTGGGTCTGCACTCCATCTCCCTTACTTCTAGTCCCGCCAATTAAGCTGCATGCATTTTCCCTTCACAATAGTTTCCCAACATTTTTTCCTGTAAAATCCATTTTATTTTTGGCTTTGGAGGTTTTATTGTCAGTCCGTATAAGTAGAGTAAGGATATGTGCACTTGTTGGTTGCAGAGATGTCTGCACTATTTTTGCATCTCTTAGTAGGAAAAATGCAGTGGCAAAACTGTGCATTTTTGTTGTGTTTTCGATACATTTTTTGCATGAGTTTTTCTCTTGCGTTTTTATAGCATTTTTTTACTGACTTAATAGAAGTTAATGAGTGATAAAGCATTGCAAAACCAATGAAAGAATTGACATGCTGCAGATTATTCTCTGCAACAGCCCAACTAGAGTGGAGAGTAATGAAGGTGGAGTTAGAGAGTAGGTGGTTATTTGGAATTCAATAATTAGACCTACAGACAGAATTTTTCACCAAGATTTCCTCAATCCTCAACCATATAATTTGCTGTCTCCTTGGTGCCATAGTTTGGCATGTGCTGGAACAAATCGATAAATTATTGCTGGGGGCTGATGATGATCTAGAATTTGTGGTCCATGTTGGAAGAAATGACAGAATTTGTAATAGATGGAAGATTTTTAAAAATAATTTTAAAGATTTAGACTGCAAGCTTAAGGTGAGTATCTAAGAAGTAGTGTTCTCTGGATAATGTCTTTTCTATGCACATCATAGGAGGGTACAAAAGGAATTTTGGGAGTTGAATGCATGACTTAGTTGGGGCACAGAATAAGGACTTGGGTCTCTAGAGCATTGGAGTGACTTTTCATTAGACTACAATCTGAATTTCACAGATAGATTGCACCTAAATTGAATGAAGTCTGTGCTGTGAAGTAGAATTCTAGCATGGCAATGCTGCAATAAAACTAGGAATAGATTGGGGACAAGGCAGAGAGTAAATTGGTAAGTATTTTATAGAGGGGTCAATGGATAAGGAGATCCATGTGTTACAAATAAATAGTGAATATAAATGTGCCCACAAAATTTCAGAAATTAGCACTTCTAAAATAAAACATGGAAAAATTGATGGAAACCTAAAGTGTACAGTATATTCAGAATTGACAGTAGAATGGCATTCCAAATAAGAGAGTTTAATGCCTTGGAACTGGAGGAACACATTGATGTAGCTGGCGTTTTTGAGTCATGGTTGGACTCTTTTTATGATTGGTCTGTAAATCTTTATGGGTTTTACACTACGCTACAGTAATGATTATGGGAGATTTTAATTAAAAAGTTACTCACTGGTCATCTTTCTGCTTCAACTGCAAAGTGGAGAAAATTCCTCAGCATCTTGCAGGGTAATTTCATGGGAAAGTTGTCAAAGACCTGACAAGGTCAAGGTTAAGATGTGTTGGTTCTCCTAATTTCTAACAATGCCCAGCTTTGGTATAAATAAACACAATAAAATATCACTTTTTTATGCCATAAAAACCATGATCAGACAGGAAGGTTTGAAACATTTAATTTAAAAAAAGGTCAATTTCCCCATGATGAAGGCTGCACTTTAGGACAATGACAGGGAGCAGCTACTGTTAGATACAAAATTATATATGGGAGCATGTTAACTCCTCTATTTTGGTGAATCAGAATTCAAATATATTCCTATAGGTAACAAGTATATATGACAAATACTACACCCTACATAGATTACATCTACAGTTAGGAACTTATTAATTACAAAAAAGAGGCTATAGAATATACAGTATAAATTAGTAGGATTAAAAATAGAAAGAACTAAACAAAATCTGTACAAAAAAATATCACATCAACTAAATAAGAAAATGAATGGCAGGTAGCCATAGAAAGCAAGACAAATCCTAAGAAATTCATTATAAATATAATTACAAAAAAAATAAGGTTTACATAGGAGGGCCTCTTAAATAATGACAGGTAGTTGGTCACTGAGGATCAAGAAAAGGCAGAATTACTGAATAGGTTATTTAGCTTTGTATATACTAAAGAAGAGAACCCCAGTTGCCTTAATGTGAAGTCTAAAAATACTCAAGCAAAATATAGATATAGTCAAAGTTACATAAAATCAAAATTAACAAGGCCCATGGCCCAGCTGGCCTGCATCTATGGATCCATAAGGAATTAGTTCTGTTATTGCTGTGCCCCTATGCATAATTTTTTGAGACTCTTTAGTGACTGGTAATGTGTTGAGCTACTGACAAAAAGCTAAAGAGGTGTCCATTTTAAAATATGTTTCCGGGTTTTTCCTAGACCATTGAGCTTAACATCTATTGTGGAAAATGTTGGAGGGGCCTGTAAGAAATATAATACAGAAATATGTTATGAAAAATAATATTATGATAGCCAGCATCATTTTAATTAAAATTAAAAGGAACATAGAATCCAGCTCACCATCTAGCCCGTCTCAGTCCCATATGGAGCTCGTATAACAGCTCTGCCACAGCTGATCCATTCCATGGAAAGGATAAAAGTTCAGCTCTTGAACATAGGGTTCTTCTTATAAAAGAAGCCTGTCAAGTCACTTTTCAGTATGATACTAATAGTGATGTGGAATAGTGTTTTGGTAGACCTTTAAGAATATGTAAAAATCATTAATGTACTCTTTGTAGTTCTCTGGCTATAAGCATCTTCACACCCATCAGACAGCTGTAATAGTCACTCAATTCACAGGTCGCTGGGCACCACTTTGTACTTGTCTCCTAGCCCCCTGAATGGGGCTCGCTCCACTGCTGGGATTCCACCGCTCACCGCTCAGCCTTGTTCATCGGCTTCTCTGCCGGATCCTGAGTCCCTCAGGTGCACGTCCGGGTTACTGAGTGCAATTCTGGTATTAACAAAACATAGAACGGCAGTACTCACCCTAAAGGCCCTAAAACAGCTTGAGAAGTGGAATGATGTAATAGTATGCAAAGCAGACAAAGGTGGGAATGTAGTGTTGTTAAAAAGTAGATTACATGAAAGAGGCACAAAGGCAGTTGTCTGACCCGAAAACATATAAGATTCTGAATAGTGACCCCACAACCAAATTTAGAGAGAAGTTGAGAACCTTGTAGAAAAGATCTGTGGATTTGGGTGTCCTAACAATAAAAGGAGGCTGAGAAATTATACCCCGAATTTTCTATCAAACCAAATTGGTATTATTTGCCAAAGATACACAAATCACTGACGGAACCGCCAGGAAGACCAATCGTGTCAGTGACGGTTCTTTGACTGAGCCCCTGTCACGGTTTCTTGACTGGCAGTTGCGGCCACTGATGAGTGAAATTCCAGCATATATTAAAGATACAGATGATTTTCTGAAGACCATCAAAGGGATCGATCGGCAAGAAGGTTTTATGCTTGCGTCAATAGAGGTGGAAAGCTTGTATATAGGGATCCCGCAGAACCAAGCAGTGGAGGTGGATCAAGATGTCTTGAAGTCAACTAATATGTCAGATCCTAAGATTGGCTTTATTGTTGAGGCTTTAAAATTTGTATTAGGCCATAAAGCGTTCAGGTTTATTGATCAGTGATACATACAATGTGGTGGTACCGCTATGGGTACACCAGTGGCTTGTGTATTAGCAAATATATTCCTGAGAGTTTTTGAGAATAGATTTGTATACTCAGCTAATAAGCCTTTTCTAAAAAAACATCAAGCATTTTTATCATCATATTTATACTTTCCTCCTACCCCCTGTAAACTTCAACATGAAACATTTATTCCATCTGTCAATCACAGTGAGCTCCCTGCTGCCCACTCCCCAAGGAATTCATATTCATGCATCACTGGTCTGTAAAGTTAAGTAAAATATACTTTTAGTAGAATTCTATGTTAAAGTAGATATAAAAAAACATTTTTCAAACTCTCCAGTGCGGCATGTAAATGGAATTACCGGTAGCTTATAAAGTTAGAAAAACTTATAGTTGAGTAGCAAACTAAATAGAAGGCCACAAAAGAGTCAAGCCACAGCAGCATAAAGTATTGATGTTTGCGTAAAAAAATTGCTACAATTAATTTTACTTATTGGGTGTATTTCAGTGCATGTCTAGGAAATTAGTGACTGCACTTTTTCGGCGGTATATCAACTGACATTGATATCATTAAATCATTAAATTCATATTGAAGTAGGACATTAAGAGATTTCTATGTAAATGTAAAGAAAGATGTATACTGTTTTTAATAATATTGTATTCAGGGTGTGCATATTTATTAATTTACAATACACTCACACAATTATTTTATTATCCTATTATGCTGCTATTCCTTCTGCCTAAAAAAGCAGAATATGAGTGTTTTACAATTGCTAAACAAATTTGCAAACATGAATATGCTAATGCTCACTTGCAGTAAATCATTCATACAAATGTATCTTCTATATCTTTGACTGTTTCCAGCGGTGCTGGAGAGCACTACTTTACATTTTAATCCTCTAAAGAAAGCCACTTGAAATGTACATAGAACCTATTTCAGCAAGGTCAATGCTATCACAATCTCCCAGTAGATATAGTTCATGAATATCATATATAATGTAGAAGACGCACACTGGCTGTGAATTATTTGCATTCACTACTCAAACAAATACCTGTCATACAGAAAGACATAAAGAACTTATACATTAATTACAATCTCTTTAAATATATTATAATGTGGAGGATGGTAAGTTTTACACATAAAATCTTAAAGTCAGTTAGTATGTTTTACTATTCATAAACAGGATTTTTTTCTTTAAAGGGATCCTGTCACCTCCAAAACGCCTCCTAAGCTAGCAAAACACGTCCCTGCAGCATCCTATCACTAATCTCACACTCCTTTTGTCTCCTAAAAGCATCCTGTGAAAGTGCATAAAAATATTTTAATACTTACTCATTAGTGATTATAATTAGCAGGGGCCATATTCTTTAGTCACCAAGGCGGGCTGTTTTGCAGCCTGAATAATCCACCCTCTCTCTGTGCAGCTTCTGCTGTGATGTGGAGCTGAAGGCAGGACTAATGATTTGCATTCTGTGAGTGATAGAGAGGGGGGAGGGTAAAGTCTGCACAAGCAGAGCAATACAGGCAGAGAAAGGGTGAATCCTGGAGCCTGCAAAACAGCCCGCCCTGGTGACTAAAGAATATAGCCCCTGCTAATTATAATCACTAATGAGTAAGTATTAAAACGTTTTTATGCACTTTCACAGGATGCTTTTAGGAGACAAAAGGAGTGTGAGATTAGTGATAATATGCTGCAGGGACATGTTTTGCTAGCTTAGGAGGCGTTCTGGAGGTGACAGGATCCCTTTAAGGTATCAGTCACAATTATTGAAATTTCACTTTATATACTGACCTGAGAATTTGGCTATATAGTCTACACTTTATTTAAGGGGTTGTTCACTGCTCAGACAACTCCTTCAGAAACAGGATCTGCTCAAACAAATTTAAGTTAAATTCCATGTAAAGAAAACCCTGAGCTCCCAGCTTCTGCCACTCTTTTTAGTTTTATGCTGTTTCAGTCCAAGGTAGTGTTATTCACAAATGTTTTTGCTGAAGTGCAGCATGTGAAATCTCTGCTTACAGACAAACTGAGCATTTCATCACAGTGTTGTCAGATGGCATCAACTTTCACTCCTCTCAGATTGTTATATCAGCTGCTACACTGTGGTTAGCAGAATCTGGAGGAAGGGGTGAAAGCCTAGGCCCCCAAAGAAGACTGTGAATAAATGCCAAAATGGACTGCAAACAAAGATTTTACATACTGTGCTCCAAAAGCAATAAATGTAAAGATCACTGCAATGGAGTGATGCAACAAAATAACAGGGGAGTGTAATGCTGGCTTCCTTGCACTGTCTCGTTTCTTCCTCCACCTGGCAGGGACATGGACATACTCAACAGCATAGCCAGCCTGCTAACTTCTCTGTTCTTACTGTGGTACCACAACACCAGACCCTGTGTCTCTTGGCAACAGCCTTAGGGTGCAAGTGCTCATGCCCCTGCATATTAAAAGGGCAGCACGTTCACTCAAAAGTGTTCCCCAGTCTATGGTTGGAAAGCATTGGGTATTTAAGGCACCTTCTCCATTAGGGAGCTGCCTGAGAAATTAGATTCTCAGAGTTTTTATGTCATCTAAACTTTAGTTTGTATCCCATCCTGTCTGTCTCTAGTTATGTCTCTAGTCTTATTGCTCCTGTCTTGTCCTACCTCACCAGCCTGCCTCCTGATCCAGATCTTGTCATGCCAGTCCTTCTACGTATACCCATACCCATCCTGCCCATCTCCAGTTTTTTAATCCGATATGCCTGTTTGTGTAGCCGAACCCGTTCTGCTTTTTTCCAGTTCCTGAACCTATCCCGTCTGTTCATGTACCTGCCCATCAAGCTGGTTTCTCGAATGTGCTACATCATGTCAGCCTCCATCTACCCACTACATCCTGACTGCCCTCTGTATCTGCATCCCTGAACTTTGAGTCAGATGCTGCAGTATAGGGGACTGCCCTGGAGTAGTACATAGTGTCTACTGGCAGGCCAGTCCAGCCTTACCATCAGAGGATCTGATGAAGATCCAACACTTAATGATATCCCTCCAGTGTACGCCCAGTCTGTGGCACACTAGGTCCACACTTCCAAGTGTTACAGGGAGCAGAAGGATTTTCTACAAGATATTTAGCTTACTTATTTTGGGAAAGTAATAGGCTCTTTTTAAAGTGCTGTAGTCCAACATAGAAAACATAGAATCATATACCTCTCATACTGGAAGTGTTTCAGCAATAGATTACAGAACGCAGCACATTATTGGCTGCTGGATGACTGTAATGCACACATGATATAAAAAAGTCTCAAGAGCATTAGGAGTTGGAATTGCTAAAAAGTGCCAAAAAGTGCACATTAAGGAATTATCTGGGTGCCATTTATTGTAGGCAATATGGTGTTGCCCACCTGGTTGCATTGTGTCAGGCACAACGCCTATGTGGGTATGGATAGCAGCTGCTGCATAGTATGAGGGAATGAATCAATGATCAATGTAGCAACAGCAGGAAGTATACATATAAATATGTATAATATCATATATTACTACATTACAATATCTTTTGTCATTTTACCAAGTCTGCATTTAAATATGATGCAACAACAATACTTTTTGTGGTTACTCTCTGTTTGTATTTTATTCTGATTACACCACAATATCGTGAAAGAGAGAGAACGATATGCTCATAGCCAGAAATACCGTAATTTCAGAAGATTTAATAAAGCATGCATGTTTGGTGGGAAAATGCCCTAAATAAATCAGCACCAAAAAATGCACTGTGAGAATACAGTATATCTGTGTTTTTGCAGCATTGTTTTTCATGATTACATTGAGTTCAATTGATAAAAAACGGTGCAAAAAATGCCTCTACAATTGACATGTTGCAGATTTTGTCTGCACCAAATCTGCAAGGAAAAAAAATAAGCAACGTATGCACAACACTTGAGAGTTCTCAATTACTTTGTTAGCTTAAGGCTAGGAATGCAGATTAGTGAAAAAACTGCACTAAAAAACACATTAAAAAACGCACTGTCCCAAATAAATTATGGGATCGACCTACTCTTCATAATTGCAATCTACAAGGAGATAGTTACTGTATCTGTTAGGATAGTGTTAAAATACTGTATGGCTGGCTTCCGGCGGTTATACTCTTCTTTGTATAACCTAAAAGGGCATTATTGTGACCTATCGGAGCCTCTACTGAAAGACAAAATCAGAGCATATTTACGGAAGAGTGGCCTCCCTTCTTTGCCACAAACGGTCGCTATTGATCTATCTCGAGACTTGTCTCTCAATGAGGTCACAGAGTGTATTAACTCCCTGAAATCTGGTAAATGCCCAGGCCCGGATGGATATTCAGCCAGTTTCTTTAAAACATTTCAAAAATCACTGGGCCCTCGGCTTTTAGAGCTGTGTAACTTTGTGGCGCCGGGAGGCTCCTTCCCCCCAAGCCTTAATGACACATATTGTAGTTCTGCCGAAACCTGGAAAAGACGCATCAATGTACGCAAATTATTGCCCTATATCTCTGATCAATTTAGACATAAATATTTACTCTAAAATGCTGGCTAATAGGCGGAAACCAGATCCCATAGATATGGATCAGGTTGGGTTTGTTCCAGGGAGGGAGGCCAGGGACAACACCATTCGGTCTATCGCTCTGGTGGATGGAGCTCGTCAGAGTGTGATTCCAATGTACATCCTGTCATTAGATGCAGAGAAGGCTTTTGGTGGGGTGCACTGGGTATTCATGATGGAAACTTCGTCACCTGGGTTTGACGACTTCCACCATCCAAAGCATTGGAGCTCTGTATACCTTCCCCTCAGCCTGTATTCGGATCAACAGGTCCCTGTTTGAGCCCTTTAATATCAGTAATGAAACTCGTCAGGGGTGCCCATTTTCCCCCTTTATCTATATTTTGTGAATGGAGTCGTTGGCCTCGGCGCTCAGGAATAACCCTTAGGGACACTTTACACACACCAACTTCTGTGATCAACTTCTGAACAGATCTCTGGTTGCAGTGAAATCATGGACACATTGTTCCATTTGTACACGGCCACAAAACGGAACAATGTGTCCATGATTTCACTGCAACCAGAGATCTGTTCAGAAGTTGGTCACAGAAGTTGGTGTGTGTAAAGCGGCCCTTACATTCAGGGGGTGGGGTCGAAAGCGAGGGAGCATAAACTAGCTCTTTTTGCCTAATTAGCATCCCCAATATTCTATCAGAGTTGCAGGCATACGGTCAATTGAGTAATTTCAAAATTAATATGGCTAAATCAGAGATGCTGAACGTGTGCCTTCCACATTCAGTGATTCGTCTTCTGAAAGAAGATTTCTCGTTTAAATGGAGACCTGATTTCCTGAACTATCTGGAGATCCGGTTGACTGGAAATACTGCAGATCTCCTTAAAGCCAATTTTTACCCCCTGCTCGGCCGTACGTAAACAGATTTAGCTAAATGGAATAAACTACCCCTCTCGTGGCTAGGTAGAATGCATACCGTGGGCATGGATCTCTTACGATGACTATTGTATCATTTTCAAACAATTCCTATTATGCTACCAGCCTCGTTTTTCTCTAGACATAAATCCATAATTTTGAAATTCATATGGTCTTATGACAGACCAAGAATCTCATACCGCGTATTGAGCAGGGCGGTGGAAAAGGGAGGAATGGGTTTGCTGGATCTCCAGATATACCATTCATCAACTATGGGTAATTGCATTTTGGATCTGTTTCAACCTGAGGGTGGGAAAAGGTGGGTTGAGGTGGAAGATATGTTTATAAAAGTATCCCCCTTGCGACGATTTGGATGGGCGGATCTACTAGAGACTCAGATAAATCATTCGTCAAGAACCAATAGAGGCGCTTCCTTCAACGTCATAATAAGTGCTTGGGTCTAATGAACATACCGGGTCCCATGACCCCAATATATGGGAACCCCAATTTCCCAGTGGAGATGGGGAGGAAGTTGTTTCTAAATGTTGCAAAGGCAGTGTACCCTACCCTATTTAGATACATTACACTTGAGGGGATTAAGACCATTCCTGCTTTATTTCCTAAGTCAGAGCCCCATCCTGATTTTTGGCTTCTTTACGCCAGACTCAGAAACTATGTAGGGTCCATTGCACCTGATGCAATATTCCGCCCATGGACTACATTCGAGCGGGGTTGCACGAGAGAGGAACCACTGGAGGAACCACTGGATCACGCGATATCGCTTTTATATAAATGGTTCAGAGATGTCAAAACTGGGAGCTCAGCAGACTTCCATCATTCGCTTTAAAGTGGAAAATAGATCTTGGCCGGAAATTCACATTCAAAGACTGGGAAAACATTTTCTTGTTCTCACATAAAGCTTCCATCTCTGCGAATGCACAGGAGTGCAATTATAGGGTGGTGGCGAAATGGTACAGGTGTCCCGTGGACATCCGTGCCATATACCTGGAGGTGTCCAACTTGTGTTGGAGACATTGTGGTGATAAAGGCTCTTACCTTCATGTATGGTGGAGTTGTCCACACATTAGTACATTCTGGAAAGAGGTTGCTGATCTATACCAGAGGGTTACATCTGAGAGGATCACATTGACACCGGAACTGGCTCTCCTAAATTAGACTAACATTTCCATATCCAAAGTTAAATCGAACCTGCTACGCCATTTCCTGATGGCAGCGACACATTTGATCCCACGGTATTGGAAGAAAGCAGTTTGCCCGACGATCATAGCACTGAAAGACACTGCAAGGTTTTTTCCCCTTGGATATTGTACAGGATGTCTCAGGTCTTACTTCATGGCTGTCCTAAGCATGTTTGGACCTACACACACATAGTGCTGTTCCCTGTTGAGTCAGTTGTGGTGACCTACCCATGTGTACTGCTTTATTTTTTCTATTTCACCTTGTCTTTCTTTCTGCCCTTTATAGAAATACTTTCTTTTCTCATCATGTTTTGTAAGTCAGACCTTGTTTTTTGACACCATTATTGTGAATTTTTCTTGAAAAGTCTAGAATTTATGTCGCTCATAGTAGTTCACCTGGACTTTACTGATGGACTTTTTGATTTTGTGTCTGATAGTTTCATACCTTGGAAGTGTTTTCCAGGATTATACATTACACTGCATTGTTTAGTCTGGGGTTTATACCCCCTCCAGTTATATGCATTTGAAAATTTCAATAAAAATTGATTTAACAAAAAAAAAATAGTGTATGGATCTCATTCATATACTATTTAAATTAGGGATGCACAACCCGTGGCCTGCGGACCGAATTATTATTATTATTAATTTATAGAGCACCATTGATTCCATCGTGCTGTACATGAGAAAGAGTTACATACAAAGAAGTTAAAAATACAATGAACTAACTAACTGTGACAAACTGGTACAAAGGGGAGA
This sequence comes from Allobates femoralis, assembly GCA_033576535.1. Taxonomy (NCBI): domain Eukaryota; kingdom Metazoa; phylum Chordata; class Amphibia; order Anura; family Aromobatidae; genus Allobates; species Allobates femoralis. Next base: position 144,626,483 of record JARQOC010000003.1, read on the forward strand.
GAGGACCCTGCCCTTGCGGGCTTACATTCTACAGGACAATTGGGAGGGAGACAATAGGATGGGTCTGCTCTGGCCATGGTGGAGCGCCGGATCCAGTGGTGGTGAGGTGGAACCATGGTTATTGCAGGCTGTAGGTTGTTCTGAAGAGATTGGTTTTCAGGTTCCGCTTGAAGGTTCCGAGTGTAGGGGATAGTCGAACGTTTTGAGGTGAAGAATTCCAGAGGATGGGGGATGCTCAGGTGAAGTCTTACTGGTGGTTAGATGAGGAACGTACAAGTGTGGAGTAAAGATGTAGGTCTTGGGAATATCGAAGAGTACAAGTTGGATGATATTGGGATATTAGTTCAGAGATATATGGGGGAGACAGATTGTAGATGGCTTTGTAAGTCAGATTTAGTAGTTTAAATTGGATACGCTGGGAAATTGGGAACCAATGGAGAGATTTGTAGAGGGGAGAAGTGGAGGAGCAGCGAGGAGAAAGGTGGATTAGTCGGGCAGCAGAGTTAATGACAGATTCGAGAGTTGCAAAGCTGCAAGAGTGTTAGCAGGCAGGCCACACAGAAGGAAGTTGCAGAAGTCGAGACGGGAGATGATGAGGGCATGTACTAGTAGTTTAGTAGAATGAGGGTGGAGAAAGTGACGGATTCTGGAAATACTTTTGAGTTGGAGGCAGCAGGAGGTGGCGAGAGCTGTGGATGTGTAGTTTGAAGGATAAGGCAGAGTCAAGGGTTACTCTGAGGTAGCGGACTTCAGGTACAGGGCAAAGTGTGATATACTTTATTGTGATGGATAGATCGGGTAAGGGAGGTGCGCGAGATGGGGAAAAGATGATAAGTTCAGTTTTGTCTACATTTAGTTTAAGGAAGCGAGAGGAGAAGAAGGAGGATATGGCTGACAGACACTCTGGGATTCTGGACAGCAGATAGGTGACGTCTGGGCCAGAGAGGTAGATCTGAGTGTTGTCAGCGTACAGGTGGTACTGGAATCCATGGGACTTTATGAGTTCCCCTAGGCCAAGGGTAATGATGGAAAAAAGAAGGGATCACAGGACAGAGCCTTGAGGGACCCCTACAGAGAGGGGATGGGGTGAGGTGGTAATGTGGGAGTGGGAGACACTAAATGTGCAGTTGGAAAGGTAGGAGGAGATGCAGGAGAGGGCAAGGTCGGTGATACCAATGGAAGAGAGGATCTGTAATAGGAGACAGTGGTCGACTGTGTTGAATACAGAGGACAGGTCAAGAAGGTGGAGGATGGAGAAGTGTCCGTTAGCTTTGGCGGTAAGATAATTTTGGTTAAGGCTGTTTCTGTGGAGTGGTGGGGGCAGAAGCCAGATTAAAGGTTGTCAAAGAGAGAGCTGAATGAGAGGTGGGAGGAAAGCACAGTGTGGACATGCTTTTCATGATTTCAGGAGGCAAATGGGAGCAGCGATATGGGGCGATAGCTAGATGTGAAGGTTGGGTTGAGGGATAGCTTCTTCAAGACAGGTGTAATTGTTGCATGTTTGAAAGTGGAAGAAAATGTAACAGAGGTTAGTGATAGATGGAAGAGGTGGGTTAGGGCTGGGATAGGCATGGTGGTGAGGCTGGGGAACAAGTGGAAAGGGATAGGGTCCAGTTTTCAAGTGGTGAGGTGTGATTTGGAGAGGAGGTGCGCAAGTTCACCTTCAGTGATAGAGCGGAGGAGGGTTAGTAGGGGAGGGGAGTGGTGTTTTATACCCAGCCACTAGGGATGGGCGAATCTACTCGCTAGGACTCGTTACTCGGCGAGTAGTAAGGGACTCGCAGGACTCGGTACTCTGCGAGTTTCCCAGTGATTACTTGCACAGTAAACGAGTCCAATTCAAATCAATATCAATCCTAGTTTTGTCAGAAACGCTGACAAAACTAGGATTGCCATTCACTTGCATTAGACTCGGCTACTGTGCCAGTGATAGCAGGGAAACTCGCAAAGTAACTGCTGTTACTTTGCGAGCCGAGTCCAGCTGTCTTCTCTGTGCAGCTCCAGGGTCCTAGAGCCCGCCTGCTCACAGACATGATGTAGCAGAGCTGAGATTGTTCTCAGTCTGCTCATTCCCTGTGCATAGACATCTATATCTATGCACAGGGGATGTAGCAGAGAGGACATCGCGTTTTGGACTACGTCGGACGGAAGAGGATTTTTTTAATTAAAGATGGAGTCCCCAATGGCTTTTTTTTTATTTCAAATAAAAAATTTTCTCTGTGTTGTGTTTTTTTAACCCTTTATTGGAGATTCTTAGTGGCTGGGTCAAACGTGGCCTGACATTAAGAATCTCGGGCTTAATACCAGCTTGTATAACAAAGCTAGTATTAACCCCTTTATTACCCAGCGTGCCAACGCCACCAGGGCCGCTGGAAGAGCGGGGTTCAGTGCTAGAGGATGGCGCTTCAATGAACGCGCCATCTTCTGGGGCGGCTGCGGGCTGCAATTTGCAGCGGGGGGTGCCCAGAAAGCTTGGGCATCCCTGCGCTGCGGATTCCAGCCCCCAGCTGCTTAGCTGTACCTGGCTAGACATAGAAATTGCGCGGAGCCCCACGCATTTTTTTTTTATTATTTCATGAATTTCAGAGTCAGAGTCTCAGAGTCAGAGTCTCAGAGTCAGAGTCTCAGAGTCAGAGTCTCAGAGTCAGAGTCTCAGAGTCAGAGTCTCAGAGTCAGAGTCTCAGAGTCAGTCTCAGAGTCAGAGTCAGAGTCTCAGAGTCAGAATCTCAGAGTCAGAGTCTCAGAGTCAGAGTCTCAGAGTCAGAGTCAGAGTCTCAGAGTCAGAGTCTCAAAGTCAGAGTCTCAGAGTCAGAGTCTCAAAGTCAGAGTCAGAGTCTCAGAGTCAGAATCTCAGAGTCAGAGTCTCAGAGTCAGAGTCAGAGTCTCAGAGTCAGAATCTCAGAGTCAGAGTCTCAGAGTCAGAGTCTCAGAGTCAGAGTCAGAGTCTCAGAGTCAGAGTCTCAGAGTCAGAGTCTCAGAGTCAGAGTCAGAGTCTCAGAGTCAGAGTCTCAGAGTCATAATCTCAGAGTCAGAGTCTCAGAGTTAGAGTCTCAGAGTCAGAGTCAGAGTCTCAGAGTCAGAGTCAGAGTCTCAGAGTCAGAGTCTCAGAGTCAGAGTCTCAGAGTCAGAGTCTCAGAGTCAGAGTCAGAGTCTCAGAGTCAGAATCTCAGAATTTCATGAAATAATAAAAAAAAAATGCGTGGGGCTGCGCGCAATTTCTATGTCTAGCCAGGTACAGCTAAGCAGCTGGGGGCTGGAATCCGCAGCGCAGGGATGCCCAAGCTTTCTGGGCACCCCCCGCTGCAAATTGCAGCCCGCAGCCGCCTCAGAAGATGGCGCGTTCATTGAAGCGCCATCCTCTGGCGCTGAACCCCCCTCTTCCAGCGGCCCTGGTGGCGGTGGCACGCTGGGTAATAAAGAGGTTAGGGCCAGCTTTGTATTATCAGCTGGCCCTAAGCCGAAATTTATGGCGGTCACGCCAATATTAGACATGACCGCCATGAATTTCTATTAAATTGTTTTAAAAAAAACACAACACAGAGAAAATTTTTTATTAGAAATAAAAAAAAAAGCCATTAGGGACTCCATCTTTAATTAAAAAAATCCTCTTCTGTCCGATGCAGTCCAAAACGCGATGTCCTCTCTGCTCATCCCTGTGCATAGATATAGATGTCTATGCACAGGGAATGAGCAGACTGAGAACAATCTCAGCTCTGCTACATCAGGCAGCAGGCGGGCTCCAGGACCCTGGAGCTGCGGCAGCCAGCACACAGAGCAGACAGGACTCTTATCTGTGCGAGTTTCCCAGCGATTACTTGCAAAGTAAACGAGTCCAATGCAAATCAATGGCAAAACTAGGATTGCTTCAGGCTGAAGCTTCCGAGACACATCTGTGATTTGTAAATCGCATACTACTCGCTATTACTCGCTTCCCCATTCATTAACATTGGACTCGCTAGACTCGCAACGAGTAGCGAGTCCTGTGCTCGGACTCGCTAGAGTCAAGCGATTCCGAGTAATTTAGGATTCGCCCATCACTACCAGCCACCCTTGCTGCTGTTAGTTGCCAACTCCACTGTGCAGGAAAAAAAACACAGTTGACTACATGTCTGTGAGATCAGTTGTGTCTTTGAGTGCTGATCGCTGGGGCTGGCAGTTACTGTACTGCTCTGGAACCAATGAGCGCTTTCTTCTCTGCAGTGAAGAATGCTCATTGTCTATTGTAGGCTACCTCCAATCACAAAGGGAGTATCAGGCTGTGTCTGCATGATGGGCAGAACACAGTAACCAATGAGGACAAACGAAGTACTCATTACTTATTGCGGAATCCTCTCATAGTGTCAGTGTGGCAGGAGCTTGCACTAAACAAACAGCACTTTTTGTATGGTAAAATACAGAAGTGCTTGGGTTATTGTGTGGCATCTGACAAACAATGGACCCCACACTGTATGACAGGAGCCTCTGGTCTGAGGTGTAGAGTTTTGACAGCATGACTGCTCAAAATGTGTTTATAATTCCAACTTTTGAAGAATAGACAAAGACAAATGATGCTCAGTAGCAAATGTTGACCACACCCCTAACCACACCCCAAACTACACCAATTAACCATTTCTACCCAGGTACAAAAAGATGTCAGAGAGATGGTGGTTGTGAGAGACATTCAGCAGAACACCAAGATGACATGATGTAGACCAAAATCCAGGACTGTTCTGTTGTAAGCAGGACAGCTGGGACTAGAGATGAGAGAATCGATTCACAGGACTCTGGTCCTGCATCCAGGTCAGTAGAACCTGGCACATGGATGGAAGGCCTGCTATTCTTTTACCTTTTGTGATCCATGGTGTGTCTTTTGATTAGCCGGTGCTGACGCAATGTCATCTGTGTGTCATGTTCATGTCTAGTTGGGACCCATGTATTTATTTTTTTGTTCATTCATAGCTATACCAGACAGAACGTTCTCATTTTTTCATATTCTTCACTATATGGCATCTGGCTCTTCTTGTATCTGTAAGGCTGTGGTCACATGTTGCATAAATACTGTGTATTTTGTTTTCTGCAGGTCTCCGTGAAACTACTCCATGGCTAGGGTGACACATGCATATCAATTTTTTCCACTGGTTTCAATAACAAATCCATGTTTTTAGTCTGTTTTTTGAGCCTCCTGTGCAACTATGCCTTTTTTGCTAGCAAAAACAGATCCATTTTTTACTGCACCCAAAAAACTGATCCCTTTTCCCGTAGGGCCCCATGTTAAAAAAATGGATCCGTTTTTTTACTGCACCCAAAAACATTGCTTGCAGCGTTTTTTGGGTCCAGTAAAAAAACAAATAATTTTTGTTAACAATGTAGTCACACTTGATCCCAGGATCCGTTTTTAGCATCAGGTTTTGGACTTTTAAAAATAAAGTTAAAAAACTGATGTCAAAAATGGATCCAGGGCTTATGTGTTTATGTGTAACCCCAGCCAATAACAAATAATCAAAATCCTCCCATTCTTCTCAGTGCAGTATATTTACAGTGGGTACGGAAAGTATTCAGACCTTTTTAAATGCTTCACTCTTTGTTTCATTGCAGCCATTAAGTATATTCAAAAGAAGTTCATTTTTTTCTCATTAATGTACACTCTGCACCCCATCTTGACTGAAAAAAACAGAAATGTAGACATTTTAGCAAATGTATTAAAAAACTAAAACTGAAATATCACATGGTCATAAGTTCATAAGTATTCAGACCCTTTGCTCAGACACTCATATTTAAGTCACAATGCTGTCCATTTCCTTCTTATCCTCCTTGAGATGGTTCTACTCCTTCATTGGAGTCCAGCTGTGTTTAATTAAACTGATAGGACTTGATTTGGAAAGGCACACACCTGTCTATGTAAGACCTCACATCTCACAGTGCATGTCAGACCAAATGAGAATCATGAGGTCAAAGGAACTGCCCAAGGAGCTCAGAGACAGAATTGCTGTAAGGCACAGATCTGGCCATGGTTACAATAGAATTTATGCAGTACTCTAGGTTCCTAAGAGCACAGTGGCCTCCATAATCATTAAATGGAAGACGTTTGGGACCACCAGAAGTCTTCCTAGACCTGGCCATCCAGCCAAATTGAGCAATCGTGGGAGAAGAGACTTGTTGGGAGAGGCAAAGAAGAATCCCAAGATCACTGTGGCTGAACTCTAGAGATGAAGTAGGGAGCTGGGAGAAAGTTACACAAAGTCAACTATAACTGCAGCCCTCCATCAGAAGCAACAGAAGCCTATCCACAGTGCAAGACATATGGAAGCCCACATAGAGTTTGCAAAGAAACACATGAAAGACTCACAGACTATGAGAAATAAGATTCTCTAGTCTGATGAGATGAAGATAGAACTTTTTGGTGATAATTCTAAGCGTTATGTGTAGAGATGAGCGATGGTCGACTCGAATAGTTCGCCAATCTCAAATTCGAGTTGATTTTGGCGCTATTCGAGTCATTCGCCGAATTCGAACAATTTGGTTCAAATTCGGCGAATCTAGAACATGTTCGATTTTGGTTCGAAAATGCGGAAGATGCGGTCAGAAAACCACATCTGCCGCATTTTCAGCCAAAATAAACATTAACGAACTCAAATAAAGTGTTAAAAATAAAAAAATAATGTATGCTCACCTGTCCGCGGTCCACCGAAGCCTCCGGTATGGTCCTGTGTCTTACAGGACCTGTGGTGACGTCAGTTCTCGCGGGAAATCCGGTCACATGACCGGAGTTCCGCGAGAACATGACGTCACCACAGGTCCTGTAAGACACAGGACCATACCGGAGGCTTCGGTGGACCGCGGACAGGTGAGCATACATTATTTTTTTGTTTTTTACACTTTATTTGACTTTATTTCACTTCTACAATGTATGTATATACATTGTGGAAGTGAAACAGCCCCACAATCCTGTTTTTTTCGTGTTCCGGGATGTTCGACGGTGTTCGTCGAGCATTCAACGAACATTTGTTGAACACCCCGTCGATTCGGCGAATCGAATCGAACACGAACGGCAGGGTGGTGGCTCATCTCTAGTTAGGTGTTTAGAAATCCAGGCACTGCTCATCACCTGCCCAATACAATCCCAACAGTGAAACTATGTGGTGGCAGCACCATGCTATGGGGGGGTGTTATAGCTGCAGGGACATGATGACTAGTTGCAATTGAAGGAAACATGAATGCGGCCAAGTACAGAGATATCCTAGATGAAAATCTCTTCAGATTGCTCTGGACCTCATACTTGGCTGGCGAAAGGTTCACTTTCCAACAAGACAATGACCCTAAGCACACAGCTAAAATAACAAAGTAGTGGCTTCAGAACAACTCTGTGACCATTCTTGACTGGCCCAGCCGGAGCCATGACCTAAACCCAACTGAGCATCTCTGGAGACACCTGAAAATAGCTGTCCACCTACATTCACCATCCAACCTGACGGAACTAGAGAGGATGTGCAAGGAAGAATGGCAAAGGTTCCCCAAATCCAGGTGTGAAAAACTTGTTGCATCATTCCCAAGAAGACTCATGGCTGTACAAGCTCAAAATAGTCCTTCTACTCAGTACTGAGCAAAGGGTCTGAATACTTATGACCATGTGATATTTCAGTTTTGCTTTTTTAATAAACTTTTTTTGAATTTACCAAATGGCTGCAATGAAACAAAGAGTGAAAAATTTAAAGGGGTCAGGATACTTTCAGCACCACCAAAATAACATGGGTGCACAAAACCTGCAAAGGTAGTGTACAAACATTTAGATAAACAATAGAAAAAAAACAGGCAGCACTCCTAAAATTATAATAAAGTTTGCGGCTTAACTGATCCATAGGCAACTTTTTGGCAGATTTCTCTGCCTTTTTCAAGCAATGGACTAGCATGAAGTGAGCAGTTAAAAAGTGTGTCTACAACCAGAATCTCAAGAAAAGAAGGGGGGGGGGGGGGACAAGAGGCGCAATAGTGCCCTTATCACTAGGACACTAAAACAAATAGGTGAGAAAAAAGGTCTACTCACCTAGTCCAGTTGTGCCACCCACAACTGGTTAAAAGGCCTGATAGAGTAAGTGTCTTGATGGCTGCTGCTGGACTTCCACCGGTCTCCACTCGGGTAGACGAAATAGAAGCTCTGGGAAAGGAAGGTGTGTCACAGTCCGCGCTGCCAGGAAATCCGCTCGTAAATGACGCTAGTAATCGGTGTTCAAATCAATCCTTTTTATTCATCCAACGCGTTTCAACGCCCTCCTGGCGTCTTCCTCAGGGATTCCTCCCCCCCACCAAGCAACTCATATTTATATACACAGCAATTGCCATAACGAGTGGGTGTTTCCCACCATGTGACGTAAAAAACGTCATCACCACTGGGAGGGTATTACATTTTGGCGCAAAAATAGAAAAACACTTTATAAACACATAAAAATACAGGTTAAAATGTCATTACATATATCAACAAGATTCAGTACAATATCAACCTAAAAACTTTCCTAAAAAACAAAGCGGAAAAGCACCCAAATTCAATCCTGTATATGTGTACTATGCAAAAAAATAAATGTTGGTAATGGTGGAGCATCAAATGTCACCTCTGAGTTTCGAACTTGTGTCTGCACAACAATCATTCTTATGCGTAGGTTCATTATGCACTGAGCCATCAGTGCTGACAACTATTTTGACTTCTGTATTTCTGCAGTAGGTGACATTTATCTCTTTTTATTTTGCAGGGGCTCAATCAACCTGAGATATCCGCCATCAAAGGATTCGATGTGGATATGGATTTTGCTCTTTTTCCCTTCCTCTAAAAACAAGTTTTATTTATTCAATTAAAAATTAAACATTATTAAATTTTTATCAAATTAGTAATACACTATAAAGAATTTTTAAGGTCGTAACCATTATTGGGTGAATAATAAACTACATATTTAAGAATATATATTAAAAGCAAATCCGGAGTTGAATATTAATTTCAATAAATAAAAATTAATTTTAATATATAAATGTATTTTTGTTTACACATAATTAAATATACTTCAATAAAAGATTTTTCTTCAAAAAGAATACCTAAAATCTAATTATTTGTGTACAAAGCAAAATGGGAACCAAAGGATCGGGAGATGAAGGGAGACTTGTAAAAAATGGGGAGTTCACTGTAAGATGTCTCAATTCAGACAAAAAGCTGGGCTATTATCCGGGTGACTAAGGTTACATTCGTATTAATGTCAGATTTATCAAGATTGCCAACTAAGTTGTGGCTCAGTGTAATGAAGTACTCAGTGATGCATGTCAGTTTGTGGATCCACCAACAATCGGGGTTATATTAATGCTGTAATGTCATCCCCTAGTTTGACCACTAGATGGCAGCAACAGTGATGCTGTTGCCATAGCAATGTGAGCCAGCAGTGAGGAGTGTACCATTCTGTAAAGGCTCTAATTGTCCGCCAGCAGGGGCGCTCATTCGTAGTGTGTGAAGAAAGAAGTCGGGCGCTTTTCCTCCCACATGAATGCTTATGACCCGGGTCTGCATCAGAAAAACCATCAGCAGGGGCGTTTATTCACAGTCTATGCAGCCTGGGATTATAACAACCGGCAGGGAAGAAGACTAGTGACTTGTGTAAGTGCTTGGTGTGATATTTACTTATATCTGACAAAGGGCTGTTTTCTACTAGTGAATAGTAAAATGATCCTTGTTTGTATCTATATCAAGTGCCTATAATTTGTGTGTGTTATTTCAGATAATGTCAAAGTGTAGAACAGTGAGTATAAAAACTCTCATTGCGATTAATGTACAATAGTGAAACTAAAATCCTATATCAATTCAGACACTAGGTTAAGTCCCCTAGGTTTTAATGTGTCCAATTTGAAGATCCAATATTTTTCCCTCTTTTGTAGCATTTCAAACCTGTTTGCAACGTGTGCACCTATGTGATCTATGGGAGTGATTCTCAGTGATGTGTGGTCTCTATCGTGGTGTGTGTCAAAATGAACAGACACGCCATGCTTCTTGAAGCCATTCTTGATGTTGGAGCGGTGCTTGTTAAGTCGCTCATGGAGGGGTCTGATAGTCCTTCCTATATATTGCTTATTGCAATCACATTCCAGTAAATAAATAATATATCTCGTGGTGCATGTCATGTGGTGTTTTATCTGAAATATTTCTTTGTTGCTGAACGATGTGAAGGAAGTTCTCTGTTGTATATTCCTACAACACATACATCTCTTACGCCCACACTTTTTCGTTCCCCTTTGTGTGGTTGCTTCATCTGTTACAGGTGACAACTGTCTCAATCTACTTGGCGCTATTTTCCCTTTTATATTAGGGGCTCTTCTATATGTCACTCCAGGGATTTCTGGAATTATCTCTTTCAGGACAGGGTCGTTTTTAAGAATGTGCCAGTGTTTTACTACGGATTCCCTTATTTCTCTATGGTTTTTATTATAGGTAGTGATGAAATTGCAATCCTGTGTTCCCTCTGTTTTTCTTTTAAGTGCAGGTGTCAGAAGATCTTTTTGTGGAATAGCCCTGAAATGTTCCTGTGCTCTATGTGTCAGTTTCTTAGGGTATCCCCTTTCATCAAATCTCTCTGTTAGTATTCTAGATTGCTCCATGTAATCACTGCTGGAGGAACAATTCTTTTTCACCCTTCTAAACTGACTGGCTGGGATGTTATTTAGCCATCTTTTGTGATGTCCACTGTTGTAATTAATGTAGGAGTTGCGATCTGTCGGTTTGAAAAAGGTTTTGGTCTGTATTATATTGTTTTCCACAAAAATGACTAAATCTAGGAAATTGATGCAGGTGTCATTCATATCATGTTCAAAACTGAATCCCCAATTGCTGTCCTCTATTCCTTTTATGAATTCACATATTTCTCCCTGTGCTCTGTCCCACACGAAAAACAGGTCATCAATATACCTCCTGTATATAATCAGACCATCTCTGTGTCTGCAACCATAAATATATATTTCCTCAAAGAGCCCCATAACCAGATTCGCATAGGAACAAGCTGTCTTTGACCCCATGGCTGTGCCAAACTTTTGGTGGTACATTGTTTTGTCAAAAGTGAAGTAATTGTTTTCCAATATAAAAGACAAACTATCAAGAATGAAGTTAATGTTGGCTATATCTTTTGATAGATCTTTTTTCAGAAAATATTCAGTGCATAGTAACCCCAATTTGTGTTCGATATTAGTGTAGAGTGAGTTCACATCCATAGTGAGGAAAAGGTATGATTCCTTCCAAGCCAAGTGTTGTATAGCATTAATGATGTCCGTCGAGTCTTTCGTGTAACTGCCTAGTGTGAGGACATATTTCTGTAGTTCCCTATCCACATACGCAGCTAAGTTGCTGCTCAATGACCCAATACCTGAAATTATAGGGCGTCCTGGGGGGTTGTCCAAATTCTTGTGTATTTTGGGAAGGTGGTAAAAAAAGGGTATAGGCGGTTCTCTTTTCAACAGGTATTTTTTCATTTCCAATGTTAGGATTCCCTCTTCATGTGCCCTGCTGATTTTATTATTATAATTTTTTACTAAATCTGGGTAGGGGTTAATTTCAACCTGTTCATAGTACTTATTATCCGAGAGTAGTCTCAGAGCCTCTCCTATATAATCTGTTCTGTTTTGTATTACAATTGCTCCACCTTTATCTGCCGCCCGTATGGTAATGGAATCATTCTCCCTTAAACTTTTTATGGCTAATCTCTCTCCTTTCGTTAGGTTGTCTTTCTTATTGACATGCATGTCCTGTTTTCTATTGCTTTTGTATTCTAGATTGTCTTTTTTCAGGTCATTGAGTAGTAAATCTTGGAAGGTTTCTAGCGCATGGCCTTTACTTTCTAGAGGATAGAAAGTGGACCTATTCTTAAGCTTCTTATTATCATTGTTCTCCTGTATGTCTTTATTTTTTAAGGGGTCTCCCTTCATATTAGATTCTAATGCAAAATGACGTTTCAGGGTTAATCTCCTGATAAAGTGGTGAACATCTATGAATAAACTGAAGTCCTCTGGTCTAGTGTTTGGACAAAATAAAAGTCCTCTATTGAGTAAACTGGTCTCATCCTTAGTTAATGTGTAGTCTGACAAATTCACAATGTTACTGTTTTTGCTTTCTGTGTTAACTAATCTTTGAAGCTTATCCGGACCTTTTTTCTGTCCCTTCCCTCTACTACCTCTTTTTTCCTTTTTCCTGTAATGGGACTGAAGAAATTCGTGATGTCTTGTACCAGAGGTTTGGCCGCGGATAAAAAAGGCACAATACCATTGTTGTTATTTTTGGAATTATCAAGTACTACCCTCTTGATGGCATTGGCCTCCTCCCCACCTTTTGGTTCAGGTTGTGATTTAGTGATGGCAACAACATTTTCACTTATGGAACTGTCAATATCAGGTGCAGTTCCATTGTTCCTTTCCTTCTCTTTATGAAGTTTAATAGGGCTAAGTGGCTTAGTTCTGTTGATTTTATCAATTAACTCCTTGATGTTTCTTAGGTGTTCCTCATCACTCTTCATTTGTGTTGTGTCATCCATTATATTATGTACCTGTGCTGTAGTGACCACTCTGTTTCGGTCATTATTCATTGTATTAGTGTCTGCCTCTGGTTTTGCATTCTTATTGTTATCCTGTGTAATCGGAAAACCCTCTTCATCAAAGTATTCATCCCCAAAAATACTGTCATCATCCTCTTCTTCCTCAACAGTCTCTACCTCTATATCAGCTAAACTTTCAATGTTAATGGTGACATTGCTGTTGTGAATGGGGCTACCTATGATGTTAACCCCAGAGTTTTTCGTATTTTGTTTCCCTTTATTCTCTGTTTCTATTTCTTTGGGAATTATTGTCTTGTCTGTCTTGGTTTCCTCTATCCTACCTGTGCCCCCTATTTCTTTCTGATTGTTTGTTACCTCATTATTCCTATTAAATCTCGAGCTGTTAGAAAAACTTCTCCTATTTTGCTCCCTATTATATGAGGGTATTCTGTTCCTTTTGAACGTGTTACTCTCCGTATTTATTTTGTCCTGAGTGTGGTCCTGCCTATCCCTATTCAGTTTCCTGGTTTTCCTGGTCACAGTTTCTTGTTCTAGTCGCATCAGGCTGGTGCTGATGTTCGAGTAAATCCTCTTAAATTCAGTACATGAATTATATTTAGTCAATTTATCAGTAAGTACATTTATCTCACTCGTGGCTTCATCAGCCAGTTTGGATCGTTTGTCACAAAGTATGCTGAGTAGTGTATTCATGCATTTCTGGAGGACAAACTTCCAGTTTTCAGTGAAAGCCTTGTCGTCCGGAAAAGGCGAGTTTAGGACCAGTCTCAGACCTCTAGGGCAAATGTTCTCCTGGATGTAAATGGTTAGGAACCGGGCATCAATCCCGTATTGAATTTCCTTCTGTAATGCATCATCCAAATTATGTAATAGATCCTTCATTAATTTTGTCTCATTTTCATCAAGTACAACATCAGCAGTCTCAGTTTCATCAGAAATTAAATTCATTACTCCTACTGATTGCTGTATCAGCTTCTCCCTTGACACAAATCTCCCACGTAGGTAATCCATTGCTGTAAACAGTTTTATGCTGCACTCTGTCCCCTTGGATCCAAGATCCCGTGTACACCGTGGCTTCCCACTGCAACGATGAACTAATATACCAAGAAAAGAAGGGGGGGGGGACAAGAGGCGCAATAGTGCCCTTATCACTAGGACACTAAAACAAATAGGTGAGAAAAAAGGTCCACTCACCTAGTCCAGTTGTGCCACCCACAACTGGTTAATTTCAGTTTTGCTTTTTTAATAAACTTTTTTTGAATTTACCAAATGGCTGCAATGAAACAAAGAGTGAAAAATTTAAAGGGGTCAGGATACTTTCAGCACCACCAAAATAACATGGGTGCACAAAACCTGCAAAGGTAGTGTACAAATATTTAGATAAACAATAGAAAAAAAACAGGCAGCACTCCTAAAATTATAATAAAGTTTGCGGCTTTACTGATCCATAGGCAACTTTTTGGCAGATTTCTCTGCCTTTTTCAAGCAATGGACTAGCATGAAGTGAGCAGTTAAAAAGTGTGTCTACTAGGGATGAGCGAGTCCTAAATTACTCGGAATCGCTAGACCCGCACGAGTCCGAGCCCAGGACTCGCTACTCGTTGCGAGTCTAGCGAGTCCAATGTTAATGAATAGGGAACCGAGTAATAACGAATAATGCTATTTCCAAATCGCTGATGTGTCTCTGAAAGTGTGCGAGTCCAAACTCGCAGGTTTTTCTCTTATTTGGAGCCGATGATGGGAGGGGGAAGCGATTCTCGGGCACACACCATGCTGTAAAAGCAAAAATTTTATAATTTCTGGTGGCTTTCTGAGGGCTTGTAAAACAAGTAGCAGGTACTATTTCGTGAAAGGTACACACTAGAGGCTTAGGGCCCTTTCACATCTGCGTTTTTCGTAATTCGCGGCAGATGCGGTGAAAAAACCGCATCTGCCGCGTTTACCGCATAACCGTTCCACTTGCGGCGCGGTTGCGGTTTTTTCTATGCAAAGTATAGGCATACTTGCGGCAGGTGCGGCAAGTGCGGTTTTGCACTTGCGGCAGGTGCGGCCGCGAAAAAACCCGCAGTAAGCCGCGGTTTTTTTCGCGGCCGCACCTGCCGCAAGTGCAAAACCGCACTTGCCGCACCTGCCGCAAGTATGCCTATACTTTGCATAGAAAAAACCGCAACCGCGCCGCAAGTGGAACGGTTATGCGGTAAACGCGGCAGATGCGGTTTTTTCACCGCATCTGCCGCGAATTACGAAAAACGCAGATGTGAAAGCACCCTGCGATATTTTAAGACAGATGGAAGGTACCGTGCGAGCTGCAGGCAGGACACCGTACAGCAACGCACTGGCACAGGAAAAAATTGTTTAGTACGCAGAACCAGGCACTGTTAGGCTGCGGTGCTGGCTGCGTGCAAGTTTACAAGTACCGTGCGAGCTGCAGGCAGGACACCGTACAGCAACGCACTGGCACAGGAAAAAATTGTTTAGTACGCAGAACCAGGCACTGTTAGGCTGCGGTGCTGGCTGCGTGCAAGTTTACAAGTACCGTGCGAGCTGCAGGCAGGACACCGTACAGCAACGCACTGGCACAGGAAAAAATTGTTTAGTACGCAGAACCAGGCACTATTAGGCTGCGGTGCTGGCTGCGTAAAATGTTACAAGTACCGTGCGAGCTGCAGGCAGGACACCGTACAGCAACGCACTGGCACAGGAAAAAATTGTTTAGTACGCAGAACCAGGCACTATTAGGCTGCGGTGCTGGCTGCGTAAAATGTTACAAGTACCGTGCGAGCTGCAGGCAGGACACCGTACAGCAACGCACTGGCACAGGAAATTTTTTGTGGAAAAATGGCACCAAAATTATTTGGTAGACTAGTGCCAAAAATAAGAAAAAGCTTAGGATTACAGCTCTGCGGAAAGCTGGGTGAACTAAGCTCTGAGGATGGTGCTGGATTCACTGTAAGGCTGCTCCTATCTCCCTTCCTTACAGTCCTGTACAGCAATCCTCCGTCCTGGTAGTTCTGAAAAGAACTTTTGGGTTATGTGTGACTCCTACACTGCCTAACTGTCCCTAGATCTGCTCCAAGTCTCCCTGCACTAGGTCAGCTCTTCTCAGGAATGTGCCCAAAATGGCGGGGGCAAGCCTTATATACTGCCTTGCCTGTCATAGATGACATAGGCATCACGATGGACAGCAGCCAATCATAGTCCTGACACAACCAAAGCTGCTATGGCATTACTGACTATGATTGGCTAAGATGCTTGTCCTTCTTCACAAGTTTTCTGACCTAACACGCAATGCTGACTAGTAACATAAAAGATTCTGGATTCGCGAGTCCCGAATAGAGAATACAGGACTCGGAATCGCAGACTCGCTAGGATTCGGACTCGTAGACTCGATCAGACTCGCTGCTGTTTGGGGAGATTCAAGCTATATAGCGATGTGATAGAGCGAGTCTAGCGAGTCTAGCGAGTGAGATAAAATAAACTCTGACAAAACTAAGATTGCCATTGACTTGCATTGGACTCGTTACTGAGCGAGTATTCGCTAAAAGACTCGCCGATTACCGAGTCCAGCGAGTCCCTTAAGAATCGCCGAGTAACGAGTCCTAGCGAGTAGACTCGCTCATCCCTAGTGTCTACAACCAGAATCTAAGATTCCTTATCATTGATCACGTGCCCATACATAGGAGGGGTGGCAACCATACGGAAGTATTGAAAACCTTGGAGATGAGGTGGATTTATGAGTTGAAGACCCTTAAGCCTAGGGGATTGAATGTAGATTTTAGATTACATACATTGACATAGGATTCCCTATGGTATAGAGACTTTTTTTGCTAGAATTTTCCATATATGAGTGAGGCTGTGGTTCCACATAGAAATCCGTTTTTGGAAGTGATTTTCATCACCAATCCGTTTTTTTCTGGATGCTTTTTGAGCCTCCTGCACTCCTGAACGTTTTTGGACTTTTCATTAAAAAAACGCATGCGCGAACGCATGCGCAAACGCAAGTGCGCATATGCCATGCGTTCGCGCATGCGTTTCCCATAGGGCCCCATGTTAAAAAAAACGCATGAAAACGCATGCGTTTTTTAACTGATGCCAAAAACGTTGCTAGCAACGTTTTTGACTCAAAAACGGACAGGGCAATGTTTGGAGCTCCAGAGAAAAACGGACAGGGTGTTTATTACATCCAATCCGTTTTCTGTCAGTTTTTGGATTTAGAAAAAAAAAATGAGAAAACTGAAGCCAAAAACGGACTGAGGGCTTATGTGGAACCCCAGCCTAAGTGACTTGTTTTTAAGGAAGATAATCCATTGTATATTTTATGATGTATACTAATATGTTTCTCTTTTTTCTTTTTCAGATTTGTGAAAAAGGAAATATCCATGGAAGTATTGAGGGTGCTGGTACTGAGTAGTTTAATTTAGACAGAAAAGTTTTTTTCTATATTTGAATTTTCTTGAAGCAGACTCCCGCGCTGCCTTATGCGGCTGCAGTTATGTGTTATCGAGGTCACGGTGTGTCTGGGTGAAAAAACGCTGTCTATGTGTTTTAGAGGCTGGATATCACGTATATGTGTACACATTCTGATGTGGGTTGTGGTGGGAGTGTGGATGCAATACATTCATACCTTCTTATCTTGCGGCCCATACAGTTTGTTGTACTCTAAAATATATTTTACTAATTAAAATTAAGTATGTTGCCTATGTGCATCGTCACATTATTAGCCTCTGTATGAAATTTATAAGCATTTGAGAAACATGGGCAACTGTGCCTTCTTTAAAGATGGTGACTGCCGAATGACGGCTCTGCGCATGCTCAGGCGCACTGTGCCATTTGGCTGGCCTCAGGTGACATCACGGACATGTACAAAGCGGTGAAGAGGACGACGAGATAGCGTGACTGACGATCAGATCTGTAAGAAAGTCTTTCCTGTAAGCTTTTTTCTGTAATGTGATGTTTCTTCAAGTACCCCCATAAGAATATGGTATAGTTCTTTAACAGAACACTCTCTAAACTTCTGTACACTTATGCACTGATGCACTTTATACAATGTTCTATGTCATGAAGTGACTATAACCTGGAAACAGAGGCGATACAAGGGAGCAATAGGGTTTTAACCTTTTTAAAACAAAATGTATCAGTGCACTCACCTTATTCAGTTGTGAGACCCACCAATGGTATATTAGCCTTGTGCAGCCGCTGCTGGATATACCATTCTTCATGGAAGGCAAAAACATTTTTGGTGTATTTCTGATGAAGAGACCAGGAAGGTCTCGAAACGCGTTGAAGCAATAAACACCTTTACCCTGAAAACCTTGTAAGATTCATCATTTTAGTGCAGCAGCACACATCGCTTCGTCCCATATAGGAGCATGAGGTGACTATATGCACTTATAACAATGGTTGTGCCATTATGAGCAAATGTTTGAGTTATACTATATTTATTAACACTGATTTGCAAAATTAATGGGATGTGGATTGTAGAAACACTATTTAATTACTCACTTGATGCTTGTCCATTGCTTAAGAAAGGCAGAGAAATCTGCTGAAATGAGGCCTATCGTTCAGCTAAGCCAAAAACTTCATTATAAGTTTTGGACTGCTGCCTGATTTCTTTCAATTATACATATACTAGTAAAAAGGCCCGATGCAATTGCATCGGGAGCGCGGTGAAATGAATTGTGTGTATAGAGGCGGCTGTGTGGGTCGCAGAGCATAGAGGCGGCTGTGTGGGTCGCAGAGCACAGAGGCGGCTGTGTGGGTCGCAGAGCACAGAGGCGGCTGTGTGGGTGGCAGAGCATCGAGGAGGCTGTGTGGGTCGCAGAGCATAGAGGCGGCTGTGTGGGTGGCAGAGCATAGAGGCGGCTGTGTGGGTGGCAGAGCATAGAGGCGGCTGTGTGGGTGGCAGAGCATAGAGGCGGCTGTGTGGGTGGCAGAGCATAGAGGCGGCTGTGTGGGTGGCAGAGCATAGAGGCGGCTGTGTGGGTGGCAGAGCATAGAGGCGGCTGTGTGGGTGGCAGAGCATAGAGGCGGCTGTGTGGGTGGCAGAGCACAGAGGCGAGTATACAGGCAGCTGTGTGGGTAGCAGAGTATACAGGTGGCTCTGTGGATAGCAGAGTATGATGTGGCGGGAGGCTGGAGGGGTGAGGAGAGCAGAGGCTGGAGGGGTGAGGAGAGCAGAGGCTGGAGGGGTGAGGAGAGCAGAGGCTGGAGGGGTGAGGAGAGCAGAGGCTGGAGGGGTGAGGAGAGCAGAGGCTGGAGGGGTGAGGAGAGGTGCAGCTGGAGGAGGGGTGAGGAGAGGTGCGGCTGGAGGAGGGGTGAGGAGAGATCAGGCTGGAGGAGGGATGAGGAGAGGGTTCTGGAGGAGGGGTGAGGAGAGGTGCAGGCTGGAGGAGGGGTGAGGAGAGGTCAGGCTGGAGGAGGGGTGAGGAAGTGGCTGGAGGAGGGGTGAGGAGAGGTAGGCTGGAGGAGGGGTGAGAGAGGTGGGCTGGAGGAGGGGTGAGAGAGGTGCGGCTGGAGGAGGGGTGAGGAGAGTCAGGCTGGAGGAGGGGAGGAGAGGTCAGGCTGGATGGAGGGGCGAGGAGAGGTCAGGCTGGAGGAGGGGAGGAGAGGTCAGGCTGGAGGAGGGGTGAGGAGAGGTCAGGCTGGAGGAGGGGTGAGGGAGAGGTCAGGCTGGAGGAGGGGTGAGGAGAGGTCAGCAGGATGTGAGGAGGGAGTGAGGTCAGGCTGGAGGAGGGTGAGGTCGGCTGGAGGAGGGTCGATCAGTGCTGGAGGAGGGGTGAGGAGAGGTGCAGGCTGGAGGAGGGGTGAGGAGAGGTCGGCTGGAGGAGGGGTGAGGAGAGGTGCGAGCTGGAGGAGGGGTGAGGAGAGTGCGTGGAGGAGGGTGTGAGAGTGCGGCTGGAGGAGGGGTGAGGAGAGGTCAGGCTGGAGGAGGGGTAGGAAGGTGCGGCTGGAGGAGGGGTGAGGAGAGGTGCGGTGGAGGAGGGGTGAGGAGAGGTGCGGCTGGAGGAGGGGTGAGGAGAGGTCGGCTGGAGGAGGGGTAGTAGGGGTAGAGATCAGCTAAAGGAGGGTGAGGAAAGGTCAGGCTGGATGGAGGGGTGAGGAGAGGTCAGGCTGGATGGAGGGTGAGGTCAGGCTGGATGGAGGGGTGAGGAAGGTCAGGCTGGATGGAGGGGTGAGGAGAGGTCAGGCTGGATAGGTAGGGTGTGAGGAGAGAGAGTCAGGCTGGATGGAGGGGTGAGGAGAGGTCAGGCTGGAGGAGGGGTGAAGGCCTGAGAGGTGAGGAGAGGTCAGGCTGGAGGAGGGATGAGGAGAGGTAGGCGTGAGAGGGTGAGGAAGGTCAGGCTGAGGAGGAGGTGAGGAGAGTCAGGCTAAGGAGGGTGAGGAGAGGTCAGGCTGGATGGAGGGGTGAGGAGAGGTCAGGCTGGATGGGGGGAGAGGTCAGGCTGGATGGAGGTGTGAGGAGAAGTCAGGCTGGATGGAGGGGTGAGGAGAGGTCAGGCTGGATGGAGGGGTGAGGAGAGGTCAGGCTGGATGGTGGGGTGAGGAGAGGTCAGGCTGGAGGAGGGGTGAGGAGAGGTCAGGCTGGAGGAGGGGTGAGGAGAGGTCAGGCTGGATGGAGGGGTGAGGAGAGGTCAGGCTGGATGGAGGGTGAGGAGAGGTCAGGCTGGATGGAGGGGTGAGGAGAGGTGCGGCTGGAGGAGGGGTGAGGAGAGGTCAGGCTGGAGGAGGGGTGAGGAGAGTCAGGCTAGAGGAGGGTGAGGAGAAGGTCAGGCTGGAGGAGGGGTGAGGAGAGGTCAGGCTGGATGGAGGGGAGAGGTCAGGCTGGAGGAGGGGTGAGGAGAGGTCAGGCTGGATGGAGGGGTGAGGAGAGGTCAGGCTGGATGGAGGGGTGAGGTCAGGCTGGATGGAGGGGGAGAGGTCAGGCTGGATGGTGGGGTGAGGAGAGGTCAGGCTGGAGGAGGGGTGAGGGAGGTCAGGCTGGAGGAGGGGTGAGGAAGGTCAGGCTGGAGGGGAGGTAGGAGGAGGTGGCAGTGGAGGAGGGGTGAGGAGAGGTCAGGCTGGAGGAGGGGTGAGGAGGGCGTGGAGGAGGGGTGAGGAGAGGTGCGGCTGGAGGAGGGGTGAGGAGAGGTGCGGATGGAGGAGGGGTGAGGAGAGGTGCGGCTGGAGGAGGGGTGAGGAGAGGTCAGGCTGGAGGAGGGGTGTAGGTGAGAGTCAGGCTAATAGGAGGAGTGAGGAAAGGTCAGGCTGGATGGAGGGGTGAGGAGAGGTCAGGCTGGATGGAGGGGTGAGGTCAGGCGGATGGAGGGGGTGAGGAGAGGTCAGGCTGGATGGAGGGGTGAGGAGAGGTCAGGCTGGATGGAGGGGTGAGAGAGAGGTCAGGCTGGAGGAGGGGTGAGTGCAGGCTGGAGGAGGGGTGAGGAGAGGTCGAGCTGGAGGAGGGGTGAGGAGAGGTCAGGCTGGAGGAGGGTGGGAGGTCAGGCTGGAGGAGGGGTGAGGAGAGGTCAGGCTGGAGGAGGGGTAGGAGGGGGGAGGGAGGTGCGGCTGGAGGAGGGGTGAGGAGAGGTCAGGCTGGAGGAGGGGTGAGGAAGAGTCAGGCTAAGGAGGAGGGGTGAGGAAGGTCAGGCTGGAGGAGGGGTGAGGAGAGGTCAGGCTGGAGGATGGAGGGAGAGGTCAGGCTGGATGGAGGGGTGAGGAGAGGTCAGGCTGGATGGAGGGTGAGGAGAGGTCAGGCTGGATGGAGGGGTGAGGAGAGGTCAGGCTGGATGGAGGGGGAGAGGTCAGGCTGGATGGAGGGGTGAGGAGAGGTCAGGCTGGATGGAGGGGTGAGGAGAGGTCAGGCTGGAGGAGGGGTGAGGAGAGGTCAGGCTGGAGGAGGGGTGAGGTGAGGTCGGATGGAGGAGGGGTGAGGAGAGGTCAGGCTGGAGGAGGGGTGGGGGGTGCGGCTGGAGGAGGGGTGAGGAGAGGTGCGGCTGGAGGGAGAGGGTGGGGGAGGAGAGGTCAGGCTAAAGGAGGAGGGTGAGGAAGGTCGGATGAGGTGGAGGGCAGGGGTGGAGGGAGAGGTCGGCTGGAGGAGGGGTGAGGAGAGGTCAGGCTGGAGGAGGGGTGAGGAGAGGTCAGGCTGGAAGGGGAGTGTGAGGAGAGAGTCAGGCTGGATGGGGGGTGAGGAGAGGTCAGGCTGGATGGAGGGGTGATGAGGTCAGGCTGGATGGAGGGGTGAGGAGAGGTCAGACTGGATGGAGGGGTGAGGAGAGGTCAGGCTGGAGGAGGGGTGAGGAGAGGTCAGGCTGGAGAAGGGGTGAGGTGAGGTGCGGATGGAGGAGGGGTGAGGAGAGGTGCGGCTGCTCCCGGTGGCTCTGCAGGCTCCCGGTGCTTGCAGTGGTCTTCTATGTACTGCAGTCAAGGACCTGTGGTGATGTCAGAGTCACGTGACCCGCGATTTGCCTGGAGTAAGCTTGTGTCACGTGACTCTGACATCACCACAGGTCCTTGACTGCAGTAGATAGAAGACCACTGCAAGCACCGGGAGCCTGCAGAGCCACCGGGAGCCTAGCGGAAGACGGCGGGAGACTCCGGGGGCTCGGGGAGAGGTGAGGATTTTTTTTTTTTTTAACTGTAGAGCGGCTGCGGCTCGTGATGACGCTGCGCGTCATCACTCGCAGTGCCGCTAAGGAGTCTGGGATTGGGCTACAGTGCCCGAAATCCCAACTCCCAATTATATAAGTAGATATATATATATATATATATATATATATATATATATGCATCTCAATGAATTAGAATGTCATCAAAAAGTTAGTTTATTTCAGTAATTCAATACAAAAACTAAAGCACACATATTATATATGTTTATTTCTTTTTTTTTTTTTTTTTTTTTTTTATAATTCTTTATTTTTCGTTTTATAGTAATAATAGAAAAAAGAACCAAAACTTACAGATTCAGTCATCTTGCAAGTACAAAGAACTGTTCTTAATAAAATGTATTCTCATTAATTGAATCACGAATCAGTTTCTAATAGTCAATAAGCTTGATAAAAGTATTCAATTTACTATAGCAATATTAAAACTAACTCTGGCATGAAAAACAAGCTGTCTAGTATAACACATCGGAGTTGTTTGCCAGTCAGAATTATAAAACAAGCATTACCTACTCCATAGGTACCCGTCTATTACCAATAATAATGACAATGAAAGATAAAAAAACAAAAAAGAAAGGAAAAGATAGGAAACACATAAAGAAAGAAAAGAGTAGAATAGACCAGAACGGGGGATAGGATGGGTGGGGGGGTATGAAGAGGGGTAGAAGGGAGGGTAAGGTAGGGGTCTCGTGAAGTTACCAAACCTCAATGGAGTAAAAGGAACTCTCAATCGCACCCATTTACTAACCAGTTCTTAAGAGCAAGTTCCTCAGGAGCTTCTGTGAGACTTATACAGGTCAGATTGTTGGAAACTCATCCAATTAAACCACGTGTTTCTGAACTTCTCATATGAATCATGTATAGCTGATGTCAGGTCCTCGAGAAGCATGAGGTCGTTCACCTTCTCTATCCACATAGCCACAGAAGGACACGTCTCCTTTTTCCAGAGCATCGGGATGCAAGATCTCGCAGCCATGACTAAGAACCTCAACAGTGTATGTTTATATTTGTTTGGTGGAATCCTACAGTGGTGCAACATGAAGAGGCCAGGATCTAACTCATCCGTGTATCCCGTAACTTGCCTTGTAATCTTTTTCACCTCCGACCAGAATGGTTGGAGCTTCGCACACTCCCAGAACACGTGTAGTATTGTACCATCCGCCCCACCACACCTCCAGCACTTCGGGTCAATAGAAGGAAAGAGTCTATGCAAATGAGCTGGGACTCTATACCATCTCGTCAATAATTTATAATTTGCCTCCTGCAGTTTTGAGCTTATTGAAGTAGAGTGAGCTAAAGAATAAATTGCAGATCTCTGTTCTGTAGACAGTTTGAGACCAAGATCTGTCTCCCATCGCAGCATGAAATGGGGAGTCGGGAGGTCCGGTGGAGAAATCAAACACGCGTATGTCTGTGATAAAGCATGCCTACAGTCAACTGTGGTAGAGCATAGAGATTCAAACAGTGTCTTAGGATTTAAAAACGTCCTCTTAGGAGGGAGTCTATGAAGATAATGCACAAGTTGTACACATCTCCAGAAACCCAGAGCCGTCGGGTAGGTAATTGAATTAAGTTGTTCAATGGTTGGCCACGCTTCTCCCTCACTCCATTTTTCAATCCTATCCAGACCTGCTTTTATCCAACGTTGGAACACGGGGTCATCAAGACTTGGTCGAAAGTCCGGGTGACTAAGGATCGGACTCAAGACAGAGGCAGATGGTATCATTAAGGATCTAACTAACGTGTGATCACAAATCTTGGGAGTAGACCCAATTGTCGGATGGTCATATAATAACTCTTCTTTTCGAAGTGACACCCAGGGTAATGTCTGAAGTCTGAAAGGAGTAAAATCCTGTTCGATTTGTACCCACAATTTATTTGTACCATGCCTGCACCAATCTATTACCCGCGTGAGGTGGGTGGCTATGTAATACAGTTTGATATTTGGGAGATTCACACCACCATCTTTTTGCGTCTATACAGGATTGATCTCGCTAGACGTGGTTTCGAGTTACTCCAGATGAATTTTGTCTGCAGTTGTGCAATTGTCTTAAAGAAGGATAATGGAATGGTGATAGGTAATGTCTGTAGGTAATATAATATCCTCGGAAGGATATTCATTTTGAAAAGCTGGCATCTACCAGCCCATGTGAAAGTAGACAATAGCCATCTCTCACAGTCTACTGTAATTGACCGCAGCAGTGAAGGAAAATTTGCACCATACAGATCTCTAACATCTGGAGTAATCTGTACCCCTAAATAGCGAAGAGATTTAGGAGACCAATAAAATGAAAAGGCGTTCTGTATTCTAGTAATTTGACTCAGGGGAAGCGACACATTTAGGGCCTCAGATTTTGATCTATTTATTTTAAAATTGGAGAGAGTGTAATATGTCTCCAATTCTTTCAATAAAATGGGGAGAGAAACCTCTGGATTTGTTAGAAAGAACAGGAGATCGTCTGCATATGCCGCAATTTTATGTACACCTGATTTTACTTGCATGCCTGAAATATCTCCATTCATTCGGACATGACGCAATAACGGTTCGAGAGTCAAAATAAAAATTAATGGGGACAACGGGCATCCCTGACGCGTGCCATTGTTAATATCAAATGACTCCGAAAGGATCCCGTTGACCCGCACTCTTGCCGACGGGACGGAGTACAGAGAGAGCACCCAACCAAGCATCTTAGCTCCCAATCCGATGTGAGACAATGTCTCTTTAATAAAAGTCCAATGTACGCGATCGAACGCTTTTTCTGCGTCTGTAGATAGTAACATCAGCGGGGTTTTAGATGTCTTGGCTGTATAAATTAAGTCTATAGCTTTGGTGGTGTTGTCTCTGGCCTCCCTACCCGTGACAAATCCCGTCTGATCTGGGTGAATCAAGTCCGGTATGAACGGGGAGAGTCTTGCCGCCAAAATTTTTGCAAAAAGCTTAATATCTACGTTCAGCAGGGATATTGGGCGGTAACTGGAGCATAGCAGAGGATCTTTCCCTGGTTTATGAATCACTGTTATATTAGCTCTTAATGCATCTTTGGGTGGTGTAGATATCGCCAAGGCATTAAAAAAGGCTTTTAGGTGTGGCAATAGAGCTTCTTTTAATTTTTTATAATAACCAACCGTAAACCCATCTGGGCCAGGTGCTTTCCCCGATTTAGATGAGGACAACGCATCTTCAATCTCCTGATCTGAGATAGGCATCTCTAAGGATTGCGAAACTGAATCCGCCAATTTCGGCATAGCCGAAGATGTAATATATTTTCTTATGCGTGATGTAAGTGCATTCAATGCTACCGGCGCTTTATTCGTGTCAAGATTATACAAAGCGGTATAGTAATGTTTGAATGCCTCAGCTATGTCGTGGGGAAACTTTGAGCGTTTTGAGGTATCTGGGTGTGATATTTCAGAAACATACGTAGTAGCTCTGCAAATTCTAGAGGCCCTCGCCAAAGCTCTACCGGACTTATTCCCATATTCATAGAAATGTCTACGGCATCTGGTAAGTACCCCTTTTGCCTTATATAGTAAAGTAGTGCGTAGCTTCTCCCTAACATCTAATAGTTCTCTCTTCAGATCAGGGAGAGAGTGACGTTTATGCCTAGTTTCGAGGTCTCTCAGTCTAATCATTAGATCTTGGATTTCTGTATCTCTAATTTTCTTAAGTCGGGCACCATGTTTGATTAAAATGCCTCGAACTACACACTTGTGAGCCTCCCACACTCCCCCAGGTGTCACATCTGTGGAAACATTTAAATCAAAGTAATCCTTCAATGATTTAGAGACGTCCGCTAGGACTACTGTGTCTTCTAATAAAGAAGCGTTTAGCCTCCATTGCCACTGTCTTGGGATCGGGGAGTGGAGCATAAGGGAAATCTTAACCAAGGCATGGTCTGAAAAGGAAATCGGCTCAATAGAAGCATCTATTAGTTGTGTCAGATCAGTGTGTCTCAGGAGAAAGAAGTCAAGTCTAGAATATACGTCATGTATTGGGGAGTAAAAGGTATAGTCTTTAGAGGTAGGGAACAAGAGGCGCCAAGCATCTAGTAATTGGTGATCATGGAGCGCTCTGTTCAACCTTCTAATAGCTGCTTTAGACATACTTGACCTGCCTCGAGACGTGTCAAGGTCGGGGTCAAGTGTAACATTGAAATCTCCCCTAGAACCAGCGTTCCCTCTGCGAAGACCTCAATTTTATCTAAAAACTGCAGGAGCGTTGTGATCTGACCAGAGTTAGGGAGGTATAGCGAGGCAAATGTATATGTTCTGGAGGCGATCTTACCTTTTACCATAAGGAGTCTTCCGTTGCCACCACTGCAGGAGTCCACAAATTCCCATGGTATCGACCTCGATATCACGATACTGGAACCAGAGGAGTGTGAATTATTAGATAAGCTGTGGTATGACGTAGGAAACCAATGACTGGAGAGCTTATAAGGCTTGTTCTCGCACATATGAGTCTCCTGAAGAAAAGCAACATGAATTTTGTTAGTTTTCAAATAGTTAAACAAAATAGATCTTTTCCCTGCATCATGTAGACCTTGCACATTCAGCGTGCCAATTTGTATAGCAGATAGGGTGCTATGTGTCATAGTGTTCCCTTCTGCTAACTAGGAACTTCAAGGAAAAAGGGGACCAAGGTACAGGAAAGAGGGGGAGGTAAGAGGGGAGGGAGGTGTAGAGGAGTGTAAAACAAAGAGATTGAGAAAAAAAGATTAAAGGGAAGATAAGACTATTTTAGTCTAAGCCGGTCAAGCCAGCAAATCAACTCTCTCTAAGAAAACAGAAAAGAGAAAGAGAGAGAGTCGTAGGGACCGTAACTGACCAAAAGGCAACGATCCACAGACCCAGGACTCTTGTATATCATCAAGATCATCTCTTTACACCACATTATCAACTTCTTTAAAAGTCAACAAGAAAAAGTTACAATCGATAAAAGGGAAAAAGCAACACAAAACCCTTAATAAATTTGTTATACGTAACGAATGCACTATCTTTTTATATAACAATTGTTACCAGGCAGACCAGTCTAGAGCAATTCTGGGTGAGGTCTGAGGCATCAACCTCATATAGCTCAATCAGTTCCAACAAAGGTGGATCAGGAATCTCATGTTGGTAAGTCCTCTGCAAACGCCTCGTCTCTTCCGCCCCTCGGGCTGCCAGGCTGTGACGAGGGCGTACGTGGAGCATTGCCACTCCGTGTCTTCCTCTTGCGGAGAGCATCTGAAAGGGAACTGCGTTGGCGGCCCATTGTTGCGAACCTCTGAAATCCTTCCAAAGAGAGCCAATCCGGGATCGGGATGGATGGGATATCCAAGAACGAAAATAGTCCAGGAAGGTCATCCCTATGCCAAAGATAATATGTCTTGTTGTTTCTTCTCACTATAAGATGGAAGGGATGACCCCAGCGGTACGTGGCTCCCCGCTCTTTAATCTTCACAAGTAAGGGGCGCAGCTGCCGTCGCATATACAAGGTGCGACTAGAAACATCTGGGAAGAGGCGAACATTTACGTTGTCAATCAGAATGTCGCCAAAAGACCAAGCCGCTTGTATCAGAGCATCCTTGTCTGTAAAATTATGAAATCTACACAGAATATCTCTGGGGTTGTCTGGGTCAATTGGGCCAGGGCGAGATACTCTATGTATCCTATCAATTTTATATGATGAGCCTGGTGATCTTTGTGTTACCGTATTAAAGATGTCTAGAGTCCTGTCAAGGAGCATATTAGCTGTAATGGTCTCAGGTAATCCTTTCAGGCGTATGTTGTTGCGCCTTTCCCTATTCTCCTGGTCATCTGCTTGTAGAATCAGGGCAACAATATGTGCATTAGAGCGTGTAGCATGTCTCTCCAAGGCAGTGACTCTCTCTTCAATGGCAGCTATGGTCTCAGACACAGCAGTGGATTGTGACTTTAGAGTCTCTATATCCTCCTTAATGGGGCTCAGGGCTTTGGCTTGGGATGCCTCCATGCGGGCCATTAAACAGTCTAGGTCTTGTCTGGTGGGGAGAGCAGCAATCATGCTCCTAATAGCCCTCAGTTCAGAGTAGGAGCTGCTGGACTGGTCTGAAGCAGGCACCATTATTGCAGCCTGTGTAGGGGAGGGGGGAGAATCCCTCCATGTCTCCTCCGTCTCCTCTCCAGTGTCTGCAATCTCCTCTAATGTTTCCACAACTGCAGACTCCCTTGATCTCTCCTTCCCCTTATCTGAGGAGCTGATAACATCTGTTACCTGGCTTCCAGTGTTTTGTTTGCGGGGGTTTCTCTGTGGCAGCTGTGAAGGTGACTGTGCCTGCAGCTTCTGAGCATGAGGTCCTCCCTGTGCCATTACAGAGGAGTGTGCTGCCTTTCTTCCTGCTGTCCCAAACAGTTTTGCCATGCCTGCCTCTCTCCCTTGCTTCTCAGGAGGTGTCAGGGCTGTCACAGCATCTTCAGGCTTCTTTCTCCGTGACATTGGAGCAGAGATTGTGAAGTTGAATAGCTCTATAAAGTCCCGGGTCTGCAGAGCTTATGGAGGTGCTTCCTCACACTTCCATGGCCAGGTCACGCCCCATGTTTATTTCTTTTAATGCTGATGATCATGGCTTGCAGCCAATGGAAACCCGAAGGTCATTCGTTAGCTCAGAAAATTAAAGTTGAGAGGATGAAGGGTCTGAGAGATGAAACATTACCTAAATACCGTGTTTCCCTGATTATAAGTCCACCTCGATTATAAGTCCGCCTGGAGGGAGGGGAGGGCCGGCTAATATAAGTCCCCCCCGAATATAAGTCCGCCTGGGGGCCAACCAATATAAGGCCTTACCTTTGCCCCCCGCTGTCTGATGTCATCCTGAACCAATCACAGCCCAGCGACGCCCATGTGACATCATGGGTCCTGAGCCAATCACAGCCCCGCGACGCCCATGTGACATCACGGATCCTGAGCCAATCATAGCCCAGCGACGCCCATGTGACGTCACGGGTCCTGCACTCTCATTGGTGCAGGGCCCGACGTGGGCGGGGATTGCGGGTAAAGCAGGAAGTGGCCCGGGGCAGCACCGATCAACAGGGAACCGGACCGGACCGCACCACACCGCAGACCGGGGCATCACAGAGGAGGCCGGAGGAGCACCTGGGACACCACACAGGACGGCACCGGACAGCGGGGGACAAAGGTAGGAAGCAATTTGTGTGTGTGTATGTGTGTGTGTGTGTATGTGTATGTGTGTGTATGTGGGTGTGTGTGATGGGAGACTGCAGTGTGGATGGGAGGCTAGGGCTGCCAATATAAGACCCCCCCCCACCCGAAAATAAGACAGGGTGCCACTTTTGGCGCCCAAAAAAATATAAGACACAGGCTTATTTTTGGGGAAACACGGTAGATATCAGGGGCTTCACCTTGTGTGGTTGTGAGAGTCACAACCACTATAAATATGCAAATTGTCTCTTCAGTGAGGAAGTAGATAAACTCTAATGTCACCTAATAAAGGTATCAATCCAAAAAGCCGTAATTGACTCTTTAACAAGCCTTTTATTATGACTTAGAATTTGTGCCAGATCAGAACCCCAAACTGTAGATGCTGCGTTTCAGGGTGATTGCCCCTCATCAGTGCAGTGTGTGGGAATTTTGATATGGCTGTATGAGAGGCTAAGACAAGGTCTGGGGGAACGCTTTAACCCCTTCAGGACACAGCCTATTTTGACCGAAAAGTAGTGATGGGTGAGTCCTAAATTACTCGGAATCGCTTGACTCTAGCGAGTCCGAGCCCGGGACTCGCTACTCGTTGCGAGTCTAGCGAGTCCAATGTTAATGAATGGGGAAGCGAGTAATAGCGAGTAATGTGTGATTTACAAATCGCAGATGTGTCTCGGAAGCTTCAGGCTCTATCTGCTAGGACTCGATACTCTGCGAGACTCTGACAAAACTAGGATTGCCATAGACTTGCATTGGACTCGTTACTGTGCAAGTAATCGAAGGGAAACTCGCACAGTAAGGAGTCCAGCTGTCTGCTCTGTGTCGGGCTGCAGGCTGCCGCAGCTCCAGGGTCCTAGAGCCCGCCTGATGTAGCAGAGCTGAGATTGTTCTCAGTCTGCTCATTCCCTGTGCATAGACATCTATATCTATGCACAGGGGATGTAGCAGAGAGGACATCGCGTTTTGGACTACGTCGGACGGAACAGGATTTTTTTAATTAAAGATGGAGTCCCTAATGGCTTTTTTTTTATTTCTAATAATAAATTTTCTCTGTGTTGTGTTTTTTTAACCCTTTATTGGAGATTCTTAGTGGCCGGGTCAAACGTGGCCTGCAATTTGCAGCGGGGGGTGCCCAGAAAGCTTGGGCCTCCCTGCGCTGCGGATTCCAGCCCCCAGCTGCTTAGCTGTACCTGGCTAGACATAGAAATTGCGCGGAGCCCCACGCATTTCACAACACAGAGAAAATTTTTTATTAGAAATAAAAAAAAAAGCCATTAGGGACTCCATCTTTAATTAAAAAAATCCTCTTCCATCCGACGTAGTCCAAAACGCGATGTCCTCTCTGCTACATCCCCTGTGCATAGATATAGATGTCTATGCACAGGGCATGAGCAGAATGAGAACAATCTCAGCTCTGCTACATCATCTCTGTGCACAGGGAGAGCAGGCGGGCTCTAGGACCCTGGAGCTGCGGCAGCCTGCACACAGAGCAGACAGCCGGACTCCTTACTGTGCGAGTTTCCCTGCGATTACTTGCACAGTAAGGAGTCCAATGCAAGTCAATGGCAATCCTAGTTTTGTCAGAATCTCGGACAAAACTAAGATTGCCATTGATTTGCATTGGACTCGTTACTGTGCGAGTAAACGCTGGGAAACTCGCAGAGTACCGAGTCCTGCGAGTGCCTTACTACTCGCAGAGTAACGAGTCCTAGCGAGTAGATTCGCCCATCTCTACCCTAAAGACCTTGGCATTTTTTGCAATTTTGACCAGTGTCCCTTTATGAGGTAATAACTCTGGAACACTTTAACGGATCCTGGCGATTCTGAAATTTTTCGTGACATATTGGGCATCATGTCAGAGGTAAATTTAGGTTGATAATTTTTGCATTTATTTGTGAAAGAATCAAACATTTGGCAAACATTTGGAAAACTTGGTAAACCAGAGAGTTATTTTTTTTTGAAAAAAAAAAAATTTTTGGGTAGGAAGTTATGAGGGTTCAAAGTTCATCAGCAATTTTTCATTTTTCCAGCAAAATTTACAAAACCATTTTTTTTAGTGACCACATTACATTTGAAGTCCCTTTGAGGGGTGTACATGACAGAAAACACCCAAAAGTGACACCATTCAAAAAACTGCACCCCTCAAGCTACTCAAAACTAGATTCAAGAAGATTATTAACCCTTCAGGTGCTTCACAGGAAATAAAGCAACGTGGAAGGAAAAAATGGATATTTTAATTTTTCTAACAAAACTGTTGTTTTAGCCTCAATTCTTTCATTTTCACATGGGCAACAGGATAAAATGGATCCTATAATTTGTTGGGCAATTTCTCCTGAGTACATCGATACCTCATATGTGGTCATAAACCACTGTTTGGGCACACGGCAGGGCTCAGAAGCACCTCCAACGTAGTCCACAACGAAGGTCCCACGACCCTCGATCGCCTCTGCTCCTCAATCCAGAGACTGCAGCAAGGGATCAAGAGTACTCTTCCTACAGTCTCAATGATCTGTCATATAGTGCACCATGACTATGATCCCAGAGATTACAACAAGAGGACACTTGATCACTTGTTGCACCCACCCATCCATCCACCCATGCACCCATCATCCACGCACGCACACATCTACGCATGCACACGTCCACGCATGCACACATCCACGCACACACACATCCATGCACGCTCACATCCACGCACGCCCACATCCATGCATGCTCAAATCCAGGCACGCTCACATCCACGCATGTACATCCACGCATGCACACATCCACGCATGCTCACATCCACGCACACACATCCATGCACACTCACATCTGCACACGCACACATCAATCCATGCACCCATCATCCACCCATGCATGCACCCATGCACCCATGCATGCACCCATCCATCCATACATGCATGCATGCACGCACCCATTCATGCATGCATGTATGCACCCATCTATTCACCATCCATCCACCCATGCATGCACCCATTCATCCATGCATGCATGCATGCCCCATCCATCCACCCATGCATGCACCCATCCATGCACCATCCATCCATTCATTCACCCATCCATCCATTCATTCACACTTACCCACCAATGAGGACGAGGAGCCTGGGAGAGGAGGAGGGGCCACACCAGAGACACAGAGGAGGCCGACCGGCAGGTGCTCCGGCAGATGCAGCCTGCCAAGAGAGGTGAGCGGGACCACACACAGGGCCCAGAGGTGAGGGGCAAAGCAGGGGGGGTAAATGATCAGAAGGGAAGGGGCTGTGGAGGCTGACCGGCGGGCGCACCGGCGCGTGCAGTCTGCCAGCAGATAGATGACAATAGAAGGGGGGGCGGGTGGATGGGGGGGACGGGGGACCCCTGTTGTGCCCTAAAGTGGGAGGGGGCTGAGGAGGGGGAGGGCACCCGCCAATCCGCCCCTCTAGATCTGATTGGAGAGCTCCATTCAGATCTGGAGGGGTGAATCGCTCTGATTCGCTCCAATCGACAGTTTAAGTTTTACACTGCCAATCGGAGGGCTCCTGGGCACTGGGGGGGTTAATCCTTCCCCCATGGGATCAACTACAGGTTGTCATGTAGCAGCAGCAACGGTGACACCTGAGTGACCCGCTCACACGCGCCGCAGGAGCGCGATTCCCGGATGTCACAGGGTCCTTAAGGCACGGATTTACATGGCACAAAACGGTGTGACACGGGTCGCTAAGGGGTTAAATAACAAAATAACAAATTTAGCTTGCCAGGGACACAACAGTCATTGAGCAGGGTCACAGGAGGCTGAAGTGGGGCAATGCTTCAGACTCTGGGCTAGAAGAAGGGGGTGTCCCGGTGGTGCAAGGTAAGAGCCATTTATCTACCAAAGGTGGGCTTCAGGGAAATGTTGGAATTGCGAGGCAAGAGCCATTAATCTCCTGCAGTGGGCTTCAGAAAAATGACGCCAGAGGTGGTGCATGCGCAGATGGAGATTTATAGTGTTTTTTTGGGCTTTATGTTAGATCCACATAGGGGGCCAGATTAGATTGCCAATGCTTGTATGATCCGCAAAAAAAAAAGCATTTCATCCTCAAATGACTGTATCAATTAGGTTTTGTCAAAGCCACATTACAGTATAAAGTCTAAAACTTTGTATATGGAGAGATTAAAGCTTTTCCGCAGTATAAGGTCACCCCTTTGTACGGATTCTGTTTTTTGTGGCCACCATATAAAGTGGCCTTTGAACTAAAAAAAGTTGTGCCCCCATGGTTTAGACAGATGTAGTAGAGCTGAATTTGTTATTTTTATCGGAAATTCACTTTTGTTCACCATCTACCCATCATCTAACTCTTTGTTCGTGAAATATGATTGTTGCATCTGCTATGTGTTTCAGACACAAATGTAATATTGTTTCTCCTGTCAATGATGGATGTAGGTTAATTTAGACCACATACCGAGGTGTCACCTCGCTATTTCATAACAAGATGGATTACCCCTGAGGCTCACACCATTCTCTTTCTGCAATATTGCTAGCCCTGTAATACAATATTAGGGGTAAAGTGCTGTACCTTCTAATAATTCTAAAGTTCCGTTATCTCCTGAAAAGAGAAACTGAACATTTTAAATCTAATACCATGTTACTAATAAAAAATATATCCTAATTTTTAGATTTATTACCTGTAATATGTAAGATGAAATAGACATACATATGCACTACATGGTTAATTTGCTCTGTTAAGGTTTTATAGACACACTAGATGGTGGCCCGATTCTAACGCATCGGGTATTCTAGAATATGTATGTACAGTAGTTTATTTATGAAGATGTAAGAATAATGCAATGCGAAGCTGGGTATAAATCCCGCACCAATATCGCTGATTGGTCATGGCCGCAGCGGTGTCGGTGGGCAGCAGTGTCGGTGTGCAGCTGTGTCGGTGTGCAGCAGTTTCGGTGTGCAGCAGTTCTGTTGTGCAGCAGTGTCGGTGTCCAGCAGTGTCGGTGTGCAGCAATGCCAGTGGGCAGCGGTGTCGGAGTGCAGTGGTGTCGTTGTGCAGCAGTGTTGTTGTGCAGCAGTGTCGTTGTGCAGCAGTGTCGGTCTGCAGCAGTGCCAATGTACAGAATTGTCTGTGTTCAGCGGTGTTGGTGTACACCAGTGTCGGTGTGCAGCGGTGTCAGAGTGCAGCACTGTGGGAGTTCAGTGGTGTCGGTGTACAGCGGTGTCGGTGTGCATCAGTGTCGGTGTACAGCACTGTTGGTGTTCAGTGGTGTTGGTGTACAGCGATGTTGGCGTACATCGGTGTTGAGCAGGGGTGAGTGGGTGCTGAGCGGGGGAGAGTGGGTGTTGAGCGGGGATGAGTGAGTGCTGAAAGGGGTGAGTGAATGCTGAGCTGGGGTGACTGGGTGCTGAGCGGGGTGGAGTGGGTGCTGAGCAGGTGAGTGGGTGCTGAGCAGGGGTGACTGGGTGCTGAGCGGGTGAGTGGGTACTGAGACGGGTAACTGGTGCTGAAAGGGGTGACGGGGTGCTGAGTGGGGGTGACTGGGTGCTGAGACGGATGAACTGGGTGCTGAGACGGGTGACTGGTGCTGAGTGGGGGTTGAGTGGGTGCTGAGGGGTGAGTGGGTGCTGAGATGCGGTGATGGATGGTGCTGAGACAGGGTGAGCTGGGGTGCTGAGAGTGTGGGTGAGCTGGGTGCTTGAGGTGTGAGGGTGCGAGAGGTGAGGGTGTGAGTGGTGGTGAGCTGTGGTGAGTGGGGCTGAGTGGGGTGAGTGGGTGAGTGGGATGGGCTGGGAGGGGGTGGCATGGAGTGTGAGGGTGAGGGGTGTGGTCGAGTGGGTGCTGTGAGGTGGAGGTGCAGTGTGGGTGTGAGAGGGTGGCAGTGTGGGTGCGAGTGGGTGATGGGTGCTGAGCGGGGTGACTGGGTGCTGAGGGAGTGGGAGTCGAGGTGGGTGAGCAGGTGTGAGTTGGGTGGTGAGGTGGGTGCAGGAGTGACGGTGTGAGTGGTGAGGTGAGGGGGGTGTGAGTGTGTGGGGGCAGTGGGTCTGTGGGCAGTGTGGTTCGGTGTGAGTTGGGCAGTGGGTTCAGTGGGGGTAGTAGTGGGTCAGTGTGCAGTGTGGGGTGAGGGGCAGTGTGGGTTCGTGGGGGTCAGTGTGGAGCAGTGTGGGTTCTGTGGGGGCAGTGTGAGGTGAGGGGTGAGCAGGTAGTTGGGGTGAATAGCAGGATGGAGGAGGCTCCACTCACCCCGATATTGTTCCTCTTCCTCCTCTTTTCTTTCTTGCTGCATTGATGTTCAGTAATGAAAGGCCGTGGGGGGGGGTTAAAAGAGGGGGTGTAGTAATGGGCATGACCGAGAACACTGCCATAATGTGGTGGGTGTGTCCTTGGTCATGCCCATTATGACGCCCCCTCTGGTAACCCTGCCCCCCACGGCCTTTCATTACTGCACATCAATGCACCAAGAAAGAAAAGAGGAGGAATGCCGGGGTGAGCGATGGGTGAGCAGGAGCGAGGCAGCGGGAGCATGGAGTGGGGCAGCGGGAGCATGGAGCGGGGCAGCGGGAGCATGAAGTGGGGCAGCGGGGAGTATGGAGCAGAGCAGCGGGAGCATGGAGCGGGAGCATGGAGCGGGAGCATGTAGCGGGGCAGCGAGAGCATGGAACGGGGCAGCGGTAAAGTGGGAACAGTTATTGGGCGGCTACTCTGAATGAACAGCTGATGCCAATGCATCACTGTTCATTTCAAATAACAGGACGGGAAAGCCGACAGTGAAGTCGGCTTTCCCGCCCGCTATGTGAGTGTAGCGCTGTCACGGCAATCCCGCGTCACTAATGCGTCGCCATCGCCAGATTTTGAATGCGCGCGGCTGTTTTGCATACACTGCGCTCATTGGCTGCCACGGCTGGCAGCGATCAATGAGCGCTGCCGAGCTGGTGCGCAATTTCGGCCTCAGACAGACACGATTAGGCAATTATATAATAGATTATATTTAGACATGAGCAAGTGAATCTGAGTGGAAATGAGTTCTACTCTAACTTCTACAAAAATCCACATTTAAGTAATGTGGGAACACTGGAGCTGGCTGTTGTTGAGCTATTGAGGGAAACCCTGTTTATGCCCCTGTTGCTGCTTGGAGGTCCTTGATGGGTTCCGTGTAATGACCCTCCAATGTAACTATTATAGGAATATTTATATTTCGATAGGACCCATTGCTACTAGTAGTGGCACCTGTTGGTGATAAGTTTACTGACAGGATGTAAAATTAAAAAAATATACGGTATATTTTTCAATGGTGCAATTAACAAAAAAAACCTATAGATTAAAAGTAATAAGGGACAGGATAAATGGAAATTGAGATAAAACTTAAAATACCATAAAAAAGATTTTTTTAAAAAAAAAACAAGGTTTAAAAGGGGGAAAAGAAGGGATAATGGAAAAAGCGGGGGTTGTTGTTGGATTCCTCAATTTCTTTTCAACTTGAGATGTTGGATGGGGTTTCTTGATCTATAAAACAATGATAAAAGCTGGATTTAGTACTAGTAGAGAGTGTCCTTTGCATCCATTTAGAAGGATACACACCTTTCTCTTGCACAGGGAGTATACTTCCAGGTTATGTTGATTGTAGCCTTCTTTCTGATTAATTAATACGTTATGCTGTCCTATAAAGTAAATAAACTATTGATATACGTTTGTTGATAGTGTTGCTGTGTGCATCAATGATAAAAATGCGTGCACACACGTACCTTCTAGTTTTGGTACTGATGATACCGATGTGGGAAATGGTTCACTTCGGAGGCTAATACTGTTATCCAATAGTTGTAATATTGCTTATGCTGTTGTGGCTGCAGGGAAGTGTATATGTTAACCTTACTCTCTGTGCCCCCTTTTAACTGATGATGATCACTAATTAGGATCATAATGCTTATGGATCGACTATTTATGCTGCTATTTTATGTGCCATAGGTGGAATAAGCTTTAAACAGTGGCTTCTGGTTACTTACTGGTTGTAGTAGCACTGTCCGGGTGCTGGGAAGAATCCTCAGGTCAGGTACGTCCCTCTGTGTGCGGTGCTGTGCTTGTTCCCGCTAGCGTTCTACACACCCTGTGATGTTTGGTGGTGTTTCTGGGTCCCGCTCGCGTCACCAATCATGTGATCATCATCAGTTAAAAGGGGGCTCAGAGAGTAAGGTTTCTGATAATAACTAGGGATCATCATCAATCAAAAAAGAGGGCATAAAGAGTAGTAGAAAGTTGGATATAAATGGAACACTAACAGTTAGCTTTGTCTGACAGATATATCAAGACCTAGAAAGAGCACATCAATTACTTTAGAATTTGATGCAACAAGGTAAAGCATACATTAAATGAACAGTAGGTCTGTTTTTAAAAATTAAAAATTAACAAGAGGTAGTTATCATTTACACTTCCCTGCAGGCACAACAGTATAAGCAATATTACAACTATTGAATAACAGTATTAGCCTCCGAAGTATCATCGGTATCATCAGTACCAAAACTAGAAGGTACGTGTGTGTAACATTTTTATCATTGATGCACACAACAACACTATCAACAAACGTATATAAATAGTTTATTTACAATATAGTATAACGTATCAATTAATCAGAAAGAAGGTTACAATCAACATAACCAGGAAATATACTCCCTGTACAAGAGAAAGGTGTGTATCCTCCTAAATAGATGCAAAGGACACTCTCTACTGGTACTAAAACCAGCCTTTATCATTGTTTTATAGATCAAGAAATCCCATCCAACACCTCAAGTTGGAAAGAAATTGAAGAATCAACATCCAACAACCATCCCTGTTTTTTCCATTATCCCTCCTTTTCCTCCTCTTAAACCCTGTTGTTAAACATTATTTTCTATTTTATTGTATTTTAAGTTTTATTTCAATTCCCATCTATCCTGTCCCTTATCTACTTATATAATCGGGTCTTTGGGATTCGGGGCACTGTAGCCGAATCCCAAAATCCTTTGCGGCATTGCGAGCGATGACGCGATAGCATCATCACGAGCCGTCTCCACTGCCCACTCGCCGTCTCCGCTGCCCACCCGTCCGCACTGCCGCGAGCGATGACGCTATGCGTCATCGCGAGCCGCCTCGCGGACTCCGCGAGGTCTCCGCTGCCCCTCGCTGCTCTGGGGCCTCGGTGACGCCATGCAGCTGGAGTAGCGGTGTCCTTGCGGCGACATGTAATTTCCAATATGGCGTCCTAAATCTCGTGAGATTTCCGCGCCATCTTGAATATTACATGTCGCCGCAGGGACTCCGGTATCCCACCAACTGCTCCCCCACCCCATGCACCCGCTCACCCGCCCCATGCTCCCGCTCACCCGCCTCATGCTCCCGCTCCCCCGCCGCCAGGGCTGCACCATCCATTGGACAGTGCGACCCCTCAGTCCCAAGCGGCAGCAGCCAGGGGGAGCCACATTACAGAAGGGGGCGGCACCAGCATCAGCAGCCGCCTTCATGACAGACGCCGCCCGCCGCTGCTTCCCCCTGTAAGATGGCACCGGCGCACGGTCATTGTAGTCTGCCAGCACTCCCCCCCCGGTCCTCATCTGAGGCTACAGGGCCAGCAGGGCTGAGATGTACACCCACACTGCCCTGCTTACCCCCCAAATCACCCACACTGCCCCTGCTTAGCCCCCCCACTCACCCACACTGACTCTGCTCACTCCTCTTACCCCCCCATGTCCTCACTCACTCCCCACACTGCCCCTGCTTACCCGCCCAATCACCCACACTGCCCCTGCTTACCCCCCACTCACCCACACTGCCCCTGTTCACTCCTCTTACCCCCCCTATCTCCTCACTCACTCCCCACACTGTCCCTGCTTATCCCCCCACTCACCCGCACTGCCTCTGCTTACCCCCCACTCACCCACACTGCCCCTGCTCACTCCTCTTACCCCCCCTATGCCCTCACTCACTCCCCACACTGCCCCTGCTTAACCCCTACTCACCCACACTGCCCCCACTCACCCACACTGCCCCTGCA
Source organism: Allobates femoralis (assembly GCA_033576535.1). Taxonomy (NCBI): domain Eukaryota; kingdom Metazoa; phylum Chordata; class Amphibia; order Anura; family Aromobatidae; genus Allobates; species Allobates femoralis. Next base: position 144,665,821 of record JARQOC010000003.1, read on the forward strand.
TAGCCCACCCCACTCACCCACACTGCCCCTGCTTACCCCCCTACTCACCCACACTGCCCCCACTCACCCACACTGCCCCTGCTCAACCCCCCACTCACCCACACTGCCCCTGCTCATGCCCCCACTCACCCCACACTATCCCTGCTCAGCCCCCACTCACTCCACACTGCCCCTGCTCACCCCTCTTACCCCCCAACATGCCCTCACTCCCCACACTGCCCCTGCTGATGCCCCACAGGGTGAAGTGACAGCTGATGCCCCCAATGCCAAACAGCCCCCCCCCAACTTGATGTCACCCCACTCCTGATGCAATAGCATCGGCCCTTTTTACTATCTACTTATATCATCGGGAGTTTGGGATTCGGGCACTGTAGCCGAATCCCAAAATCCTTTGCGGCACTGCGAGCGATGACGCAATAGCATCATCGCAAGCTGCACCTACACTAGCTGACACCGCCGCCATCCTGCCAACCGTCGGCCCCGCCGCGAGCAATGACGCAATAGCGTCATCGCGAGCGGCCTTGCGGCGTCTGCGAGGTCGACGCTGCCCGGGTGCCGCTGGTGCCTTCCACCCCTCACCGCTCTCTCACCGCTGGGGCCTCGGTGTCATCATGCTGGTGGAGTAGCGGTGTAGGGGCTGTGGGCGGGTGCCGCGAGCCAGTGACGTCGTCCTGTGGGCGGCGGCACCGGCCAATGAGAGTGAGCGGGGTGTGTCAGGCTGCAAAGCCTCACATGCCCCGCTCACTCCCATTCGCCGTTGCTGCCCCTGCAAGCGGATTGGCCGCTGTGTTGTAAACACAGGACGCCCATCCCATTGGCCAGGACTCGGCGTCCTGGACCAATCGGATGGCTGTCCTGTCTTTACCACAGAGCGCCCAATCTGCTCCTTCCCCTCAGGTCACATGTGTGACCTGAGGGGAGAGACTGATCCCTCTCTGCAGCCCCCACCCCGCCGCAGAGGACAATGGCATGTGACTGGGGCGCCCATCTGCCCCAGCACACAGCCACGTCCTGCCGCAGAGCGGTGATGTCGCCGCTCTAGCCGCATCTCTCCTCGCCCCTCCAGCCGGACCTCCTCACCCCTCCACCCTCACCTCTCCTCACCCCTCCAGCCTCACCTCTCTTCACCCCTCCACCCCCACCTCCCTTCACCCCTCCAGCCTCTGCTCACCTCACCCCTCCAGCCGGACCTCTCCTACCACTCCAGCCGCACCTCTCCTCACCCCTCCATCCGCACCTCTCCTCACCCCTCCCCCCTCACCTCTCCTCACCCCTCCACCTGCACCTCTCCTCACCCCTCCAGCCAAACCTCTCTTCACCCCTCCAGCCGATGCTCTCCTCACCCCTCCAGCCTCTGCTCTCCTCACCCCTCCAGCCTCTGCTCTCCTCACCCTCCAGCCTCTGCTTTCCTCACCCCTCCAGCCTCCCACCACATCATACTCTGTTATCTACAGAGCCGCCTGTATACTCTGCTACCCACAGAGCCGCCTGTATACTCTGCTACCTACAGAGCTGCCTGTATACTCTGCTACCCACAGAGCCGCCTGTATACTCTGCTACCCACAGAGCCATTTCTATACTCTGCTACCCACAGAGCCGCCTCTATACTCTGCTACCCACAGAGCCGCTGTATACTCTGCTACCCACAGAGCTGCCTGTATACTCTGCTACCCACAGAGCCGCCTGTATACTCTGCTACCCACAGAGCCACCTGTATACTCTGCTACCCACAGAGCCGCCTGTATACTCTGCTACCCACAGAGCCGCCTGTGTACTCTGCTACCCACAGAGCCGCCTATATACTCTGCTACCCACAGAGCCGCCTGTATACTCTGCTACCCACAGAGCCTTCTGTATACTCTGCTACCCACAGAGCCGCCTGTATACTCTGCTACCCACAGAGCCTTCTGTATACTCTGCTACCCACAGAGCCGCCTGTATAATCTGCTACCCACAAAGCCGCCTGTATAATCTGCTACCCAAAAAGCCGCCTGTATACTCTGCTACCTACAGACCCGCCTGTATACTCTGCTACCCACAGATCCGTCTGTATAATCTGCTACCCTCAGAGCCGTCTGTATACTCTGCTACCCACAGACCCGCTTGTATACTCTGCTACCCACAGAGCCCCCTGTATACTCTGCTACCCACTGACCCGCCTGTATACACACAATTCATTTCACCACGCTCCTGATGCAATTGCATCGGGCCTTTTTACTAGTTACTTATAATCTATAGTTTTTTATTGTTAATTGCACCATTGAAAAAATAAATAAATAAAAAAATAAAATATATTTTTATTTTTTAAATTTTACATCCTGTCAGTGAACTGATTACCAACAGGTGCCACTACTAATAGGGTCCTATCTAAATATAAATATTTATAAAAATCCACATTTGCCAAAACACGGATGTTTTGTAACTTGCTGTTACCCTTGTAGCTGTAAGCCATGATTTCTATGATCAGTAAAAGGCCATCAAAATGTTAAAATATCTGAAATACTTATACACACTTGATGACTCAACTCTCAGGTTACTCCATGTCACTAGTCCACATACTATCAATAGGAAATCCCCAGACTACTTACCCTCGGCCAGAACTTCCAGCCTTGATGAGGCTCAGGAAGCATTGTGTACACTGTGACATCATGACACCAAGGACCTTCAGCACGCTTTTGTAAAATCATCCCAGGCCTCATCAAAGCAAAAAGTCTCAGCCCAGAATGAATAGTCTAGAGATTTTAGCATGAATGGCAGTGATCTGAAGATGTGACAAGGACCAAATGGGTGATGTGGAGCAGCTGGAGATTTTATTTTACATTTTGATGACTTTTTAACCTTCAGAAGTCATATTGGACACTGGCCGCTATTTTACTGATCCACACAAATGTCTTCACTAATGCTGAATGCACTCAAATGTATTCATTCATCTCTAAATACAATGTATCCCAAAAATGTAAGACTCTGGAAAAATATGTGCAGGTGTGTAAATGATGTCAAGGAATGCATCTTGGCCTTGGGCATGCATGCGCAGAAGTCCCTCAATATGAGTGACCTGGGCGTTTCTATGTTAGCAGCAGTGACATGATGATATAGTGATGATCGAATAGTTGTTGGCAAGGAGCTGAGAAGCTTGAGAGATGAGCCGCAAGTTGAGTATAAGGATTTTTGTTATTTTTTAGATTCCTTTTTGTTTTGCTGTAGGATATAGAGCCACTACAGAGTAAATAATTAGTGACATTGAATTTGTGGATAATAGCTTCTCTGCAAATCAAATTTCTTGACAAAATCCAAGCAAACAGGTGAATTCAAATGTTGCCCGCTTCACTCATCTCTAATTGCATTCAAAGTAGTAGAATAATTTGCATAAGATAGTAGACATATACTACTACAGTCAGGGATGCACCGCCTGAGCCGCGGGTGAGGAGCAGGGGGGAGGGGGATTGTCAGTTGCTGTAGGCGGTGGCCGCCCGCAGGAGTGGTGCGTTACCTGCTACCATCCAGGAGCTGAGTGTAGCAGCTGGCGCCGCCCCTTCAGCTCTGCCGCTCCCCCTGCCTCCTTGCTGCCTGAGCCTGAGGGCTCACATTGTGATAAAAGAAAAAAGGGGGGGGGCAAGAGGCGCAATAGTGCCCTTATCACTAGACACTAGTACGTAAAGTGGTGAAAAAGGCAATCCACTCACCTATTCCAGTTGTGCGACCCACAACTGGTTTGAAGGCTCATAGAGTAATATCCTGATGGCTGCTGCAGGACTCCCACCGGCTCCACGCACGTGGAGATGTACCAAGAAATTTAGGGAAAGACGGTGTTTTCCGGTCCGCGCTGCCAGGTTCATTCACATCAAAGAAAACCAATAATCGATGTTTGATCCAATCCTTCCTTTATTCTCCTCCTACGTGTTTCAGTGCCCACCCGGCACCTTCATCTGATGAAGGTGCCGGGTGGGCACTGAAACGCGTAGGAGGAGAATATGATTTCTCAGACATGGTGAGCTGATGAATTTCCCCTTTTTTTCTTGTTACACATATGTAAAATGTCTCTTCAGAAAAAAGACTAATGTTGTGCATCTTCACATTTTAATTTCCATACCAAATAAGATGGATTCTTGTCAATGCTTTCTATTTTTACAGTTCTAGGCTGATAAACCCTAAATACACAACTGCAATGGTTAATGAGTAAATGGATGTATTCTGCGGAAAATAGAAAGCCTAGAAAGACACAGCTGTGTGTACATGTGCAGTATATAACAGTTTATCAGCTTACCATTTTAGAAATGGGTCAGTGAAATGTGTTTACCCAGGCAAGTCTTTGGAGACTATAAAAAGGGTAAAGAAATAGAGAAAAACCTAGAAAAGAATGTGCAATGTTCAAGGGGTTTCTAAGGAAACTGATGGACGGAGCAAGATGATGCAAGTCATAGCAGCTGACTACAATTGCTTCTTCTTGTAAGTTAAACTATGGAGACTCTATAGGTGTTGTATTGGTTATAACTATCACATTTCATGATGTGATAAATCTATTTTAATATATTTATTTGTTTCCTTTTTTTAATTAAGGTTTTAAAAAATGGTACAAGAAAGAATTCTAAGAGACACATACATAAGTTTATCAAAACTATCTCATGTATTTTTAATAAAGTCAATTTTCTAAGTGTTTCATCTTAACAACCAAGTTCTAGGAAACTGAAAAAAATGTATAAAAGCATAGCGTTTCCAGGAAAGTGGCATCTAGTAAGTTATTGCTTCAAGGTGACACTGCACTGTAAGTACCATAGTTTCTATCTGTCAAGTAGAAAACTGATAGAATTAAATATATGGCTGACCAAGGCATTCTTCCCTGTGTATGAATAATTCCTTATTATGACACACTCCTATCTAAATTACACATTAAAATGTATCAACTTCTAGATGCTTGAAAAATAGAGTAAGTTATATAGTTTGAGTTTGACTTTGCAAAATAACAACATTGCTCTGATGTGTATTACACAAGGGGTTGTCCTTACAATGTATATCTTTTGATTGGCCATTGGCCAGGATGGGCCCCTCCTATACATAACAATTCATTCACCAAGCAAAGTAGGAGGTTTCAAGCCCTTTTGTAATAATTATATATATCAAAAGTCACGTGTGCTATGTTTTTCAATATGAATTTATTAAAGTATTAAATACATATAAAGTTCATTACATAGCATATATAGGAGATATACATAATTTAGGTTTTTATTTATTTCATATGTGATCAAAATTAATGTGAGATTGTGACCATTAAAATTTTCCCTGGTGTAGGAAACATCCCTTCTATTTGGACTTGAGGTAGAGGACGGGAGTAAATCGGTGCAGATTGTTTCCCTATATGTATACTATGCATGTAGTGTATCATATCAGGTATTGAAGACGACCGTGTGGTATGTGTGTCACCTCCAGGGGGAGAGAACTGCGGAGCAATGCTGGATGATATCCTATGCAGAGATCCTGCAGCTCCTATGCCCCTGGGGAAACACAGCCCCGGCTAGCCTCATAGTTTTGTACACATGCACTGTGTCTACATCAGGGGTGCAGATTTGATCCTCCTCCCACCTCCTCTAACACTTACCCATGTCCAAAGGGAGAATGAGTGTCCAGGTGCCCCCAGACGCGTTTCGCTATTGCTTTCTCAATGGGGTCCGTACTGTAAATGCCGGACGGCATCTGTTTATATTGAATTAGAATGTAAATGGATTGTGAAACTTGACACAATGAGCCCAAAGGGACTAAACGAAAAATTGAGTTTCGTGCCCTTCCTATAAAGGACTTGTTCGCTGCAAACTGCTGACTTGATCATTTTTTAATAAGTGGTTTTAACATTTTTAATTCACTTTTCACTTTTCCTTTATTTTTTAGATATGAGTATATGACGTATCTGTACGGCCATGCGACATCTGATTGTGAACACTGAAAGACTCACCAATGGATTTCACCTCGCATAAAAGTACCAATATAGGGAAAGAAGTATAAAGACGGAAATATTGATGGAAATTGTAATTGTGGATCCTATAGTAATGACTTAATGATTTGCTCTATGTGTTGTTGTATATCCAGATGTAGCAACGACTGGGTATGGAGTATAGAGGTGGAGGGAGATGCGCGCACTGCCACTCCTGTTGGTCCATGGAAATCATGGATAAATGGGTGTTGGTAGTCTGATGCAGGTCCAAGGTAAACGTGTAGCCCTAAAATACCGCGGGAGGGAATGTACAACGGAGGTACACATCACATGGGGTGAATGGGAAATACCCGGTCTAATTTAGGATTAAAACATCTATATACATTTCCCCTCGGTCTTAATCTTTCCCTATTACCTCTAATAAATGTTAATTGAGGGTATTTGTGTGGAGGTGCCCATACCCAATATGGCGGAATGTGGATTTCCGCCCTCATATGAGGTCATCTTGGTGACCCTATGGGACACCAGTATCCAAAATGGTGGAAATGGCACTTCCGCCCTGGGTACAATGCCATTGGTGAGGAATTCCTAGTTACAACTTCCGCTCCCGCCCCCCAGCGACCTTGCAGGCATCCCTGATAGGCTGGATGAGATGTGGCCACTGACTCTCCAGCCTCGGGATTGGCCGCGGATCGGCGTGGTGGAGGCGGAGCGGAAATGGGATACACGTGCAGGAGCACAGTGTCAATATAAACAGATGCCGTCCGGCATTTACAGTACGGACCCCATTGAGAAAGCAATAGCGAAACGCGTCTGGGGGCACCTGGACACTCATTCTCCCTTTGGACATGGGTAAGTGTTAGAGGAGGTGGGAGGAGGATCAAATCTGCACCCCTGATGTAGACACAGTGCATGTGTACAAAACTATGAGGCTAGCCCGGGCTGTGTTTCCCCAGGGGCATAGGAGCTGCAGGATCTCTGCATAGGATATCATCCAGCATTGCTCCGCAGTTCTCTCCCCCTGGAGGTGACACACATACCACACGGTCGTCTTCAATACCTGATATGATACACTACATGCATAGTATACATATAGGGAAACAATCTGCACCGATTTACTCCCGTCCTCTACCTCAAGTCCAAATAGAAGGGATGTTTCCTACACCAGGGAAAATTTTAATGGTCACAATCTCACATTAATTTTGATCACATATGAAATAAATAAAAACCTAAATTATGTATATCTCCTATATATGCTATGTAATGAACTTTATATGTATTTAATACTTTAATAAATTCATATTGAAAAACATAGCACACGTGACTTTTGATATATATAATTATTACAAAAGGGCTTGAAACCTCCTACTTTGCTTGGTGAATGAATTGCTCTGATGTGTACACCAAGTTCTGATGGCAGGTACCGAGGCGAAAGACATGCAAGCTAGAAATACTGAAATACTGTCTAAGACAGAAACAACAGCAACCCTGGAAGGAAGAATAGGAACATGAGGCGCCATGGGGAGACAAGCCTCTGCATGGGATATACCACCGACAGATAACGGAGGTGGCCGACATGGAGAAATCCTACAATAGCTGAAGAAAGCTGGACTCCAAGACAGTACAGAGTCACTAATCATAGCGGCACAAGAGCAGGCACAAAGTACAAGATCCATAGAAGCAGATATCTAGCACACAAGATAAGACCCAAGGTGCAGACTATGCAAAGAAACCTCAGACACAGTAAAACACATACACCGAACGCCACAACCAAGTAGTGTCAGGAAGCTGGGAAAAGGTGTGTGACAGTCCGCGCCACCGGGTACCAAAGAAATCACCTGGGATGCAGGAAGTTATTTCAAGCTTTGTCTTTATTCTCCAACATGTTTCAGCGCTCCACCTGGCGCCTTCCTCAGGGAAATCATGGATAAATGGGTGTTGGTAGTCTGATGCAGGTCCAAGGTAAACGTGTAGCCCTAAAATACCGCGGGAGGGAATGTACAACGGAGGTACACATCACATGGGGTGAATGGGAAATACCCGGTCTAATTTAGGATTAAAACATCTATATACATTTCCCCTCGGTCTTAATCTTTCCCTATTACCTCTAATAAATGTTAATTGAGGGTATTTGTGTGGAGGTGCCCATACCCAATATGGCGGAATGTGGATTTCCGCCCTCATATGAGGTCATCTTGGTGACCCTATGGGACACCAGTATCCAAAATGGTGGAAATGGCACTTCCGCCCTGGGTACAATGCCATTGGTGAGGAATTCCTAGTTACAACTTCCGCTCCCGCCCCCAGCGACCTTGCAGGCATCCCTGATAGGCTGGATGAGATGTGGCCACTGACTCTCCAGCCTCGGGATTGGCCGCGGATCGGCGTGGTGGAGGCGGAGCGGAAATGGGATACACGTGCAGGAGCACAGTGTCAATATAAACAGATGCCGTCCGGCATTTACAGTACGGACCCCATTGAGAAAGCAATAGCGAAACGCGTCTGGGGGCACCTGGACACTCATTCTCCCTTTGGACATGGGTAAGTGTTAGAGGAGGTGGGAGGAGGATCAAATCTGCACCCCTGATGTAGACACAGTGCATGTGTACAAAACTATGAGGCTAGCCCGGGCTGTGTTTCCCCAGGGGCATAGGAGCTGCAGGATCTCTGCATAGGATATCATCCAGCATTGCTCCGCAGTTCTCTCCCCCTGGAGGTGACACACATACCACACGGTCGTCTTCAATACCTGATATGATACACTACATGCATAGTATACATATAGGGAAACAATCTGCACCGATTTACTCCCGTCCTCTACCTCAAGTCCAAATAGAAGGGATGTTTCCTACACCAGGGAAAATTTTAATGGTCACAATCTCACATTAATTTTGATCACATATGAAATAAATAAAAACCTAAATTATGTATATCTCCTATATATGCTATGTAATGAACTTTATATGTATTTAATACTTTAATAAATTCATATTGAAAAACATAGCACACGTGACTTTTGATATATATAATTATTACAAAAGGGCTTGAAACCTCCTACTTTGCTTGGTGAATGAATTGCTCTGATGTGTACACCAAGTTCTGATGGCAGGTACCGAGGCGAAAGACATGCAAGCTAGAAATACTGAAATACTGTCTAAGACAGAAACAACAGCAACCCTGGAAGGAAGAATAGGAACATGAGGCGCCATGGGGAGACAAGCCTCTGCATGGGATATACCACCGACAGATAACGGAGGTGGCCGACATGGAGAAATCCTACAATAGCTGAAGAAAGCTGGACTCCAAGACAGTACAGAGTCACTAATCATAGCGGCACAAGAGCAGGCACAAAGTACAAGATCCATAGAAGCAGATATCTAGCACACAAGATAAGACCCAAGGTGCAGACTATGCAAAGAAACCTCAGACACAGTAAAACACATACACCGAACGCCACAACCAAGTAGTGTCAGGAAGCTGGGAAAAGGTGTGTGACAGTCCGCGCCACCGGGTACCAAAGAAATCACCTGGGATGCAGGAAGTTATTTCAAGCTTTGTCTTTATTCTCCAACATGTTTCAGCGCTCCACCTGGCGCCTTCCTCAGGGAAATCATGGATAAATGGGTGTTGGTAGTCTGATGCAGGCTCAAGGTAAACGTGTAGCCCTAAAATACCGCGGGAGGGAATGTACAACGGAGGTACACATCCCATGGGGTGAATGGGAAATACCCGGTCTAATTTAGGATTAAAACATCTATATACATTTCCCCTCGGTCTTAATCTTTCCCTATTACCTCTAATAAATGTTAATTGAGGGTATTTGTGTGGAGGTGCCCATACCCAATATGGCGGAATGCGGATTTCCGCCCTCATATGAGGTCATCTTGGTGACCCTATGGGACACCAGTATCCAAAATGGTGGAAATGGCACTTCCGCCCTGGGTACAATGCCATTGGTGAGGAATTCCTAGTTACAACTTCCGCTCCCGCCCCCCAGCGACCTTGCAGGCATCCCTGATAGGCTGGATGAGATGTGGCCACTGACTCTCCAGCCTCGGGATTGGCCGCGGATCGGCGTGGTGGAGGCGGAGCGGAAATGGGATACACGTGCAGGAGCACAGTGTCAATATAAACAGATGCCGTCCGGCATTTACAGTACGGACCCCATTGAGAAAGCAATAGCGAAACGCGTCTGGGGGCACCTGGACACTCATTCTCCCTTTGGACATGGGTAAGTGTTAGAGGAGGTGGGAGGAGGATCAAATCTGCACCCCTGATGTAGACACAGTGCATGTGTACAAAACTATGAGGCTAGCCGGGGCTGTGTTTCCCCAGGGGCATAGGAGCTGCAGGATCTCTGCATAGGATATCATCCAGCATTGCTCCGCAGTTCTCTCCCCTGGAGGTGACACACATACCACACGGTCGTCTTCAATACCTGATATGATACACTACATGCATAGTATACATATAGGGAAACAATCTGCACCGATTTACTCCCGTCCTCTACCTCAAGTCCAAATAGAAGGGATGTTTCCTACACCAGGGAAAATTTTAATGGTCACAATCTCACATTAATTTTGATCACATATGAAATAAATAAAAACCTAAATTATGTATATCTCCTATATATGCTATGTAATGAACTTTATATGTATTTAATACTTTAATAAATTCATATTGAAAAACATAGCACACGTGACTTTTGATATATATAATTATTACAAAAGGGCTTGAAACCTCCTACTTTGCTTGGTGAATGAATTGCTCTGATGTGTACACCAAGTTCTGATGGCAGGTACCGAGGCGAAAGACATGCAAGCTAGAAATACTGAAATACTGTCTAAGACAGAAACAACAGCAGCCCTGGAAGGAAGAATAGGAACATGAGGCGCCATGGGGAGACAAGCCTCTGCATGGGATATACCACCGACAGATAACGGAGGTGGCCGACATGGAGAAATCCTACAATAGCTGAAGAAAGCTGGACTCCAAGACAGTACAGAGTCACTAATCATAGCGGCACAAGAGCAGGCACAAAGTACAAGATCCATAGAAGCAGATATCTAGCACACAAGATAAGACCCAAGGTGCAGACTATGCAAAGAAACCTCAGACACAGTAAAACACATACACCGAACGCCACAACCAAGTAGTGGGAATTGTATATAGGAACATCTGTACAACATACGGGCTAAGTCTGCCTAAGTGCAAGTGGGAGACCCCAGAAAAAGTGGTGGAGAATGAAAGGGCTAAAATCCTGTAGGACGTCAAGATCCAGATGGATAAGCAGGTGTTTACTAACCAACCAGATATCGTGATAGTATACAAGGAGCAGAAGATATTAATGATAATAGATGTGGCAGTGCTAAATAACAGCAGCATCACAAAGAAGGAATATGAGAAGCTGGGGAAATACCAGGGCCTCAAAGAACAATTGGAGAAGATGTGGAAGGTGAAGGTAGCAGTGATTCCAGTGGTGATAGGAGCAAAAATAGAAAAATGGCTGCAACAGATCCAAGGAGCAACATCTGAACTCTCTGTCCAGAAAATCGATGTGCTGGGAACTACTAAGATCCTGTGCAGAACTCTTAAATTTCCAGGTCTCTGGTAGGTGACCCAAGAATACACATATTTCAGAAACCAAAGTATTATTGCAATAACCTATATTTTGTTATAGACATGTTTATTACCTTTGTGTGTATTGGTACAACACTACAAAAAAAATCAGGGGGGATAAAGGAAATTTGGGCATAATATTACACATAACACCCACAAATAAAAAAAATGGGTCTGACAAAATTGCAGCTTTTTTGTGGGTAAACAACTTTGTTTCAAACGTGATGCTCATTCAAACTCACCTGTGTCAAGTAACAGGTGTGGGCAATACAATAATCACATCTGAAATCAGATAAGAAGAAGAGTTGATTTAATGGTTGAATTGTGTGTGTGTTAGGCTGCTTTCACATCACGATTTTTTTGGATCCCGTGGTTGTCCAATGTAAATCAGACAGCCATGGATCTTATTTTGCCCCCATGTATCTCTGTGGGCATGGATCGGATTTGGCCTTATTGCCATCTGATTTGTGTCGGATTGGATTCCGTCCAATTTTTCCCTGTGCCCAAAATTGGAGACTGCTTCGATTTTGGGCACAGTGGACCAAATCAGACCGAATCGAATTCGACATGATCCGCGCCTTTTAACATGGGGGCCTATGGAGCACGAGTCCGAGAAAACATCAGATCTTTTCTTGGACCCGATTTTAGTGTACTGAGCATGTTCCTTTGTCCACAATTTACAACATAATCAAAAAGTTTACAACCCATGGAACTGTAGCTAATCTGACTGCATAACAATGGCAGAGAAAATTGAATATGAAGTTGTAACGCAATATTATTATTGTTATTATTTATTATTATATCGCCATTTATTCCATGGCACTTTACATGTGAAAAGGGGCATATATCAGGAAGTACAATATTTATGAATAATACAAGTCACGCACATGGGTACAGAAGGAGAGAAAACCCCTGCCTTCGAGGGCTCACAGTCTACAAGGTATGAATGAGGATACACTAGGTTTAGTGGACTGAGGATCATTGCAGGTTTTAGGCTTTTCGGAAGAGGTGGGTCTTCAGATTCCTTTTAAAGGTTTCCAGAGTAGGTGAGAGAGTCTGATGGTGGATAAGTAGCCCCAAATTCCAAAGAAATTCAAGCTGTTCTTCTTACCTAGGGTGCATCAGTGGGGGGAGATGCACTATAGGATTCATATGAGATTCAGGAGGACCCCACTACTGACTTGGAGACATAAAAAAGCTAGACTGCAGTTAACCAAAATATATAGAGTAAGGCAAAATCTTTGTGGAAAAGCGTCTTGTGGACAGATGAGACCAAGATCGAACCTTTTGGTAAAGCACAAGATTCTACTCTTTACTGAAAAGGTAATGCAAAAAATGTATAAAATAAATAAACAAATGTAAATTACACAGACCAATGAAGAGAAACACCCTAGAGGTGAAGGGAATCTGTCAATAGGATCAAGCATCCTAAGCCATCTGGTAGCACTTGCAGGTCATAGAAGGTTGAATAAAATAATAACTTGACAATTGTGATCTGATGTCTTATTTCAAAGGAATCCTCATTTTTCTCATTATGTTAAGTTATCTGTTAATATCTATCAGCCAGATACAAAGTTGCATGGGTATCTGTCTCCAGAGCATATGGGTATCTGTCTCCAGAGCATATTTAAAAAAAAGGAGGCACCAGCGTGAAACATGTAATGACCGACAGGCTGCTCTGTAGTGAGATTATTAAAGCAGGCTCTCCTGTGTGAGACATCTAATGACAAACACTGAGCTGTGTCCCATTACAAGCAATTCTAGCAGCTCTTCCTTCAGTGCTGTCAGCTCTACTGTACTGCTGTGCTGCCTTTCCCCAATACTAGCTGTATGAAATGAAAGCTAAAGAAGTGCATGTAATCACACTTATGTCTGCTCTACTCCACAGCAGATCACATACAATTTATGTGCAATTTTTTAATTTAAAAAAACATGGACCGGCTGCTGTGCAAAACCTGTGGAGCCTCGTTTTGAGTCTTTACAGACTTTGATCCAAGCAATCAAGGAACAGTGTGGAAACCACGGGAGGATTATATTGGAGCAGGGAGCTTTGCTTTCTAACAAATTGGTCAATATTTGGGAGTCTCTTCTTTTCATTTCTTTACCTGTCCCATTTTATGTCTGTCAAGTTTCCATTGTGGACTATGTTGGATTCCAAATCTTCATTTTTTTTTTGTTTTTTATTAATAAATTGATGAATCAGAGAGAAAGTCAGAAAGTGTTTTTTTATATATATATTTTTTGTGGTATTAATCTTTATACTTACTGGGTTAGTAATGGGGGTGTTTGATAGACCCCTCTCCATTACTAACACCAGGGCTTGATGCCAGCTGACATCAAGCTGTGAACCATTTACCCGACTGCCAGTGCAACCAGTGGAAGAACAAGGATGAAGTCCCAGAATTGTTGCCTCTTATGTGATGCGTCACTTCTAGGGTGGCTGCAAGACCGATAACCATGAACATTCCCAGCTTGGTCCTGTCTGCTTTACTGTGGCTGGTTATAAAAAATGGGGGATCCACCTAATTTTTATCATTTAATTATTTATTTGGCTAATAACTGCAAAATGTATCTATCTATTTATCTATTATTTGTCTGTACAGTGTTGGCCAAAAGTATTGACACCCCTGCAATTCTGTCAGACAATACTCAGTTTCTTCCTGAAAATGATTGCAATCACAAATTATTTGGTATTATTATCTTCATTTAATTTGTCTTCAATGAAAAAACACAAAAGAGAATGAAGCAAAAAGCAAAACATTGATCATTTCACACAAAACTCCAAAAATGGGCCAGACAAAAGTATTGGCACCCTCAGCCTAATACTGGTTGCACAACCTTTAGCCAAAATAACTGTGATCAACCGCTTCGGGTAACCATCAATGAGTTTCTTACAATGCTCTGCTGGAATTTTAGACCATTCTTCTTTGGCAAACTGCTCCAGGTTCCTGATATTTGAAGGGTGCCTTCTCCAAACTGCCATTTTTAGATCTCTCCGCAGGTGTTCTATGGGATTCAGGTCTGGACTCATTGCTGGCCACCTTAGAAGTCTCCAGTGCTTTCTCTCAAACCATTTTCTAGTGCTTTTTGAAGTGTGTTTTGGGTCATTGTCCTGCTGGAAGACCCATGACCTCTGAGGGAGACCCAGCTTTCTCACACTGGGCCCTACATTATGCTGCAAAATTTGTTGGTAGTCTTCAGACTTCATAATGCCATGCACACGGTCAAGCAGTCCAGTGCCAGAGGCAGCAAAGCAACCCCAAAACATCAGGGAACCTTCGCCATGTTTGACTGTAGGGACTGTGTTCTTTTCTTTGAATGCCTCATTTTTTCTTCTGTAAACTCTATGTTGATGCCTTTGCCCAAAAAGATAAAACAATCTTCCAACACATTTTAGGCTTTCTCAGGTAAGTTTTGGCAAACTCCAGCCTGGCTTTTTTATGCCTCGGGGTAAGAAGTGGGGTCTTCCTGGGTCTCTTACCATACAGTCCCTTTTCATTCAGACGCCAACGGATGGTACGGGTTGACATTGTTGTACCATCGGACTGCAGTTCAGCTTGAACTTGTTTAGATGTTAGTCGAGGTTCTTTATCCACCATCCGCACAATCTTGCGTTGAAATCTCTTGTCAATTTTTCTTTTCCGTCCACATCTTGGGGGGTTAGCCACAGTGCCATGGGCTTTAAACTTCTTGATGACACTGTGTACGGTAGACACAGGAACATTCAGGTCTTTGGAGATGGACTTGTAGCCTTGAGATTGCTCATGCTTTCTCTCAATTTGGTTTCTCAAGTCTTCAGACAGTTCTTTGGTCTTCTTTCTTTTTTCCATGCTAAATGTGTTACACACAAGGACACATGACAGAGGTTGAGTCAACTTTAATCCATGTCAACTGGCTGCAAGTGTGATTTAGTTATTGCCAACACCTGTTAGGTGCCACAGGTAAGTTACAGGTGCTGTTAATTACACAAATTAGAGAAGCATGACATGATTTTTCTAAGGATGCCAATACTTTTGTCCACCCCCTTTTTTATGTTTGGTGTGGAATTAGATCCAATTTGGCTTTAGGACAATTCTTTTTGTGTTTTTTTCATTGAAGGCAAATTAAATGAATATAATAATACAAAATAATTTGTGATTGCAATCATTTTCAGGAAGAAACTGAGTATTATCTGACAGAACGGCAGGGGTGTCAATACTTTTGGCCAACACTGTATGTCTATCTATCATTTATCATCTAGTATCTATCTTTGCACATTTTAACACTTAAAAAGCAGGTGTCATGCACTTTTTTCCAGTTTGTGTCATGTAGATGTCACATGAATGGCACATGTAGTGGAGACAAGTACACACGGATTTCACCATTATAACACACAGATAACACACAGGCGATATACACGTATACATGGATGGCCACATGAAAGGTCAAAACAGAACATGCTACACATGCATTTTTTTCTTTTCTTTTGTTGTTTTCTTTTTTTTTTCAACGTTCTTTTTATTGAGAAACGTTAATAAAGACAACTTACAGATCATCATACATATGCAACAATGTTGAAATTAAAGGAACAAGAAGCAATAAGGTACCTAGATACCATCATAATTCTAAAGTTAGGATAGTCAGATGTTTACGTGTTAAGATGCAGTGACAACGTATATGACTCTATGGTCAAATGAGATCTGTGGTCCAGTCCTGGTTTAGAGCGCAATTGTGGAGAGATATTTGGATCAAAATCTAAAGTGTATCCATGGATGCCATGTTTCCCTAAATGGTGATGATGAATGGTTTACTGATGCAGCTAGTTCAGCTGTGCGATAGTGTAGTGTTTAATATAATATAGAAAGGGCCTTTTTCGTTTGGGCAGTTTTGGCGCATAAAGTCTCGTAGGGTGTGAGTGGTCTAAAGAAATTTGTGCTACAGAGTTGTTGATGGAGAAATTATCTTATAGTACCATAGTGTAAAAAGTTGAGACCTGATACCCCAGGTAGTCTGTGTAATTCCTGCAGTGAGAGCGGCACAACATCTGCTAGCAATTGGTCAAGTGTGATTCCACCTAGTTGTGAATGGCCCATTGGGCTTTTATCAGTTAAAGGTGGGAGCGTTAATATAACTGTAATTTTAACTAGGGGGAATATGGGTGGCGCTAGGGTTTTTGAGACTTTCCTCCAAAGGTTAACTGTGATCTGTGTACGTATGTTATGATACTTTTCGGGGAGCTTGTGTTAGGAGACAACAGAAGAGATCACAAGGAGAGAGGTGACATGATCTTCTCTATTTTAACCCATTGCTTCTCTTCCAAGCATCTAATCCAATCTATCATCCAGGAAAGTAGAGCAGCCTGATAGTACTATTTTATGCCCCATCCCTCCCATCTCTCTAGATAATGCTATGGTCCGAGTGTTTATGCCAGGTTTACTCTTATGACAAATATAACTGAAAAAAGGGAGTTAATTTTGGAGAGAAAGGAGGCCGACATTGATATTGGCAACATCTGAAACACATACAAGTATTTGGGTAGGATTAGACTTTATATATGGTTTTTTCTACCCATTCATGATAAGTCGGAATTTTTCCATGAGTGAATGCAAGTGTCTGTAGTCTCCAGAAGAGGCTGGATGTTCAAATCAAAGAGCTCTTTGTTTGTCCTGTCTAATTTTATGCCAAGGTACGTGTTTTTTTTCAAATGTGTGTGAAGGGGCCTAAAGGTACCGTGACACGCGGCAATATTGCTTGCAATTTCACTGGCAATTTGATGGTTGCAGTGAAATCATGGACACATTGTTCTATTTTGTTGTGTGTACAAAAGGATTAGTGCACCGCCATAGACCAGATGTAAATGCCTACAGGACCTCGGACAGCAGCAGATACTATACGCACATTACGTACAGTATCTGCTTCATTCATAAATTAGTACAAAACCGACAATAGCCGGCTTATTGTAAATGCCTTATTAACCCATAACATGCTGAGTGGAGTGGACAGCATGTCTCTAGGAGGGGTGGGCACCCCCTGGAGACATGTTGCCCACAGCTAATATTAATAATTAATGCTTTAATACACAGTTAACACTTTGTTCATCCCTGCGGCAGCAGGAATGAACAAAGTATACGGTAACCGCATTGCTCCGGATTACACATCCGGAGCAACCCAGCTACCGGATTACGGTTTTCTGCACACATTTTTCCTTAAAAATGTGTGTGAAGGCAATTGCGGTTACCGCCTCCAGATCTGGAGGCGGCAACCACAATTGCCTTTGAAAGTGTGACCCCAGCCTAAGAATAGCTGATTCCTAACCTGGACTGAAAATTCTATTTAATGACTTTATGGTATGATCCTTTATACACATATAGTGAACCTACTATCATTGCTTTATATTTGTAATTATATTAGTTCTGATTAAAGGGCTGTGCAATAACATACAACTGTGGTGTGCATGTATATTGGTTCACCTAATTCTCAGCCCACTATGAAGATGAAGGCTTTGAGCCCACAGGACCCTTTTCCTGCGTTTTCCGTATGCAGTTTACCATTGGTTTTATGCTAATGTATGGTAATTTTTTCCTGCGGTTGGGCTTCCAAGCAAAACCAATGTATTTCACAGAAACGCTGTGCCCACACATTGGTTTTGCAAGTGTAAAATAATTTCAGTTTTGCTGCAAATGGCAACGATTGATCATGTCCATTGTTTTCTGCATTTTTGCTGCAGACAATGGCAAAAACGCTAAAAAAACGTAGCATGCCAACTGCAGCAAAAACGCAGTAAGGCTATGTGCCCACAGGATGTTTTTTAAGCAGTCCTGAACGCAGCAAAACCTGAACTGCTTTCATGGATCCTAGAGTCCTTGCCAGGAGATTTGCTGCGTCCAGGACCTGCATTTTTATCGTGTTTTTTGTGCATTTTTTGTGCGTTTTTACTGTGTTTTTGCTGCGTTTATGATGCTGCGTTTTTCCTGTGTTTTTGCGATTGACTGCAGCAAAAACACAGGAAAAATAGAACATGTCAATTCTCTCCCATCCGCACCAAAATGCAGGGGTTTGACAGTTCTTGACACTTGCAAAACCAATGTGTGGGCACAGCGTTTCTGTGAAATACAATGGTTTTGGTGGGAATCAAAACTGCAGGAACAAATTAGCATAAATTACCATAAAACCAATGGCAAACTGCATACAGAAACTGCAGTAAAAACGCAGCAAAAATGTCCTGTGGGCACATACCCTAAAAACGTGCAAAAAAGTGCAAAAACTGCAAGGACCTGATTGCAGCAAATCTTCTGGCAAGGACTCTGGGACCCTTGAAAACTGTACTGGTTTTTCTGCGTTCAAGACTGCTGGAAAAACGTCCTGTGGGCACATACCCTAAGAGCACTCTAGCTCTTTGCTCTTTAGTTACTATGCACAACTGCATTACCTGCCATTGTCAATTATTTTCAATTGCGTTTTAGGTAGTATATGTAGCTGTACCAGCTGCTAGTATTTATTAAAAACAATTTATTATTTGCTATGGCATCTGGATCCATACCCATACCTTTGTTAGTGTGGTAGATATTTATTTTCCATATCTTATCAATCTTCTTTTGCTGATAACACACAGACCCCTATTTCTACCAACAGCTTTGCTGAACCCCCACCCAGCCCTCTAATAAACCAACCCCTCTCCTTTATTTTTTTTTTTTTTTTTTTTTTTTTTTTTACAGATTATTGCTAATAGGAGCAGGGCTGCCACTAGGAATATCAGGACCCCATACTGGCAAAATGTTGGGGCACACCTTGAGACTCTGCCAAGGCTCCATGCCAACTCCACCTCCTCCACTCAAAGTTTCCACAGTCCTATTGCCCAATCTGGGAAAAACTCCACTTCTACTTCATTTGCTCCTCATTCACCCTCCTTTGTTCCTCATACACCCCCATTTGCTTCTCATAAACACCCCACCCTCTCTTCCCCTGTTTTCTCCTAATACACCCTTCACCCTCCCCACCCATTTGCTCCTCATAAACTCTCAACCCTTCCGCAGTATGCTCCTCACACACCATTCCCCATTTGCTCCTCAAATACCCCCCTCCCACTCCCCCTGTTTGCTCCTCATATACCATCTGTTTGTTCCTCATACATCCACCACCCCAACCTCGTTTGCTCCTCCTACATCCCCACCTTCTCCCACCAATTTCTCCCCATACATCCCCCCAGTTGCTCATCATACACTCCTCATCCTCTCCCCCTTACCTAATTACATTAAATATTTGGTGTCTTTAGCTCCTGTGGAGTACTTATCACAAGACCTCTGCTGTCTGTGCAGTACTAAGAATTGAAATCAGATGATCTGATCACAGTGATTATGATGCCCTGACCCAGAAGTGGTCAGGGCTTCAATTGTACGAGTGTCTAAAAGATGCTTGTACAATTGATCAGTCAGTGGAAGCTGGCATGCTGCAGTATCTCTGAGCCACTGTCAGCTAGACAGCAACTCACATAGAACATCTGACTCCCAATGCAGCTGCCATAGAAACATCAATGGTGCCCCCCTGCCTGTTGCGCCTGGGACAGATGCTGACCCTGCCAGCTCCCTTCAAGCTATGCTATTGGGCCCCTTCCCCTGTACCTGGGACCCGGGCAACAGGAGCATGACAGATGAGAGACTTGGGCTGTCAGCGTCTCTGATCCCCTCTCCTGGCCTCTTCTGCCCGGGCCCCTTACGAGAGTAAGACCAGTATGGCACTAATAGTGTCCCTGTATAGGAGCACCAGTGTCCTTTTTCACATTTTTTAAATTAATTGAAATTATTCAATATGAAAAAACTGACATAAACTCTCACCCCCTGATTTACAGTGGAAACAGTGTAATAAAATTATTATGCATTTAGTAGACTTCTGCTGCAATTTGGAAAATAAATTATATGTTCAAAAGTTGAAGATTTGATAGAGAGTAAAAATTTTTACAGTTCAAAATCACTTACATTCATCTAAATTGGCTTGCATTGGCAACATGTGCATGAGTTCTTACAAACCCTGTGACACATCACAAAATTATTTCTCTAGTAGTTTTGTTGAAGTTTTTTATTGTTTGAGAAGATCAGACTTCATATGAAAAAAGTACATCAATGAAATTAGAGCTAAAAATAATAATGGAGTTCTGAAAATAGCTTTGGAGGATCTGACAACTGAAACTAAAGTATGATGACACCTATTACCTACTAACTTTAAACGATGCTACTACTTCCATTATCTATGTCCATGGTGGTGAATAACATGGCTTGTTAAGGGCATGAATTTCTCTCCAGGTTAACACAAAGTAATTGGCACATAAGAGAAAACCAAGATATTTACACCTAAAATCTACTCAAAACAACCATGAGATTATATGTATGCACTTTATTAGACCAGATTTGTATGAGGGTGAAAAGTATTGCCTCTACCATCACAACTCCTCAGTAGATGGCAGCACTGATATGTGCAAGGTACTGGACTATTCAGTAGACTCTCCTCTTCAGCTCCAGTTGACGGGAAGCCTTAGCAATGAACGGTTGTGTTGTTACAATATAAGGAATGGAACCCTTCACAGATGGTTGGTCAACGCAATTTAAGCAACGAGGTGTCTTTGAATTCTTGACAGCAGAAGGAAATTCATCAGAGAATGCAAGCTATTTATGTTGATTGTGTTGATGTGAGCACTGTGACAGGAGGCGAAAACTGGAAACAACATCACTATGAAACATCAGTTCATGGAATATCAACACAAAGGCTCGCCCCAGAAAATAAAATTCAAGACACAGCCCTCAGCTGGAAAATCATGGCATCAGTGTTTTGGGATGCAGATGGTGTTATCCACGTTGATTTACTTGAATGTGGAACAACAATCAATTCAGAGAGTTACATCACAACACCGTGAACTTTGAAATCACTACTAACAAGAGTCCAAAAGGAAAAGGAAGGGTTTTCCTGCAGCATGACAATGCCAGACTTCACACTTCACATGCCACCACAACAGAACTTCAGAGACTGAAGCTCACTACAGTTCATCATCCTCCATAGAGTCCAGAATTGGCTTCCATTGGTTCCTGATAATGAAAGAAGATCTGCAGGGACATCACTATGCATCTGATGAAGATCTGCAGGGACATCACTATGCATCTGATGAAGATCTGCAGGGACATCACTATTCATCTGATGATGAAGTTGAGAGAACTGTGAGAGGCTGGTTGCGAAAACAGTCTGTCGGCTTCTTCCGTGATGGCTTCATACAATTTGTTCATTGTTGTCAGAAGTGTATCCAATTGTCTGGTGATTATGTGGAAAAGTGAATATTGGTCATTAAAGAGGACATTCTAAGGATTATTTTTAGTAGCTTATTAAAATATTCCCATAGAAACCCAAGCTAAGAAAGTGGAGGCATTACTTTTCATGTAACCCTCGTATATTATGATGAAAGCAGCATTGCATTTTTTCACAAATAACATCAGGCACAGATTGTATTCATCAATTGCAAAAGTTAGAAAAAAAATAAAACTAACCTAACAGATGAAGCAGTTTCCTCTCTGTACCAGTACAGCCTGGAGTAGAATTTAAGTGTCGCTACAGAAAAATAAGGCAATGCCACCTGCTTGTCCAAACTCATTGGCAGCATGTTTCTGCTGAAAACATCTTAAATTTCACTAAGCATCACATCAATGTTCTCTGTAGCAGAACATTGTGACTATGCTCCTCAGGTGATAGCAGCTGGCCAGTGTAAAAAAAGCAATTGTAAAAGTTTAAGGGGCCTAAGTAAATACTAAGAATTAAAGGGATTCTTTGGTCACATAACATTGATGGCCTCTCAAGGAGGTAGGTCATCAATATGAGATCAGTGTGAGTTTGAAACCTGGCACTCCAACCAATCTGCTGTCATTTTTTCTACTGGCTTAAAGATGTAAAAACTTTAAATATTGCCGCATTATGCTCTTCCGTCCATTGTTTAGCAGCTGTGCCAGTTACTACAGAACACCTACCATTTAATTCAATGGGAGCTATTCTGCAGTAACCAACCGCGGACCCTACATTGAATGGAGCAGCGCCTGACATTAAAGGGAACCTAGCTCATGTTCCCTATTAGTGGGTGATCAATCCAACGCTTGGTGAATTCTGCTTCACAATGATAGGAATAGACCGTCGTGAGACAGATTAGTTTTACCCTACTGATGATGTATTAAAGGGAATCTGTCTGCTCGTTTTAGCCCTCATCAAACCACTACCTGTCCCTGCATTTTGCTAGCTTATCCCTAACTATCCCTCTCTGAGCTAAAACTGCATTATAAAGGTTTAGAAAAACGATTTAATAACTTATATATTCTTTTGATGATGAGGACTCCAGTCTACGGCATAGACTGAGATGGGTGGTCTCCATGTCTCCATTCTCCCCCCTTTGCAGGCTCTTAGCATGCCCCGCTGGACATCATTATTCCGTCTCTTCTTGCCCCCCCTGTTTTGAAATTCCCACCTCCTCCTCATAGCATGATGCAAAGCCAGACATCAGTTCCGGTCCTGCGCAGTGTGCATGTGTATGGGCTGTACGGTTTGGCTCCGGCGCATGCGCAGTGCGCATATTGAAGCTGGGCCATACACGTGATAAGCCCCTACAATGCACTGGACTGAACTGACGTCTGCTCAATGTCGTACTATGAGGAGAAGGTAAGAATTTCAAAACAGGGGGCAAGAAGAGAAGGAATGATGACCCCCAGCTAGGCATGCTAAGAGTCTGTGAGGGGCGAAGAATGGAGACCCGTAGACCACCCATTTCAGTCTACACCGTAGACTGGAGCCCTCATTATCATAGGAATATGTAAGTTATTAAATCATTTTTCTAAAGCTTTATAGTGCAGTGTTAGCTCTGAGAGGGATAGTTAGGGATAAGTTAGCAAGGTGCAGGGATGGGTAGTGGTAGGATAGTGGGCTAAAACTAGCTGACAGATTCCCTTTAAGAGTCTCAGGGCTTAATACCTGCTGAAAATACAAAGCAGATATTAACCCCTTATTATCCAGCATTCTGTCCCCACACCAGGGTCCCTGGAAGAGTCTGGTAAAGTCCCTGGAAATGGCGCTACGATGAATGCACCATTTTCAGGTGTGGCTATGGGCTGCTATTCTTTAGCGTGGGGGGTCCAAAACAATGGGTCCTCAAGCCACTGAGAAAACCATTCCTCAGCTACCTAGTTTTACCTTGGCCGACAATTAAAAATAGGACAGAGCCCACACATTTTTTTTGCCAGCCAAGATAAAATTATGCAGCTGAGGGTGGTAGCCGCCCGCTTTTACGGGGCTAAACTGAAAAAACACTGCGAAGCCCCACGCATTTTTTAAAATTATTTATTTAATGCACTGTGATGGCAGGTTGGTTGCCATACACTAATGTGTATGGCAGCCAAGTACAATCACTGGCCACATTGTGGAAATGCAGTCTGACTGCAACAGCCAATCACAGAGGCTCTCACAGACTGTGAGCCTCTGTGATTGGCTGTTTGCCAGTCCGTGCAGTGAATATGCATGAATCTTAATAGGCGGCCCCGGAAGCAGCAGTGGGAGACTGGTAAGCCCTATTTACGTATTCTACTTTCTATCTATCTATCTATCTATCTATCTATCTATCTATCTATCTATCTATCTATTTATCTATCTTCACTAAGTCCTGTCACTTAGAGTAGAAGACAGCTGTATGGCAGAACAGCATGCATAGTCTACATTACGTCTGCATACTGCTCCCATGCAGTTTGAGCATGTTATCATCCATCTCTGCCTTCTTACAGCCCCCCAATACCTCATCTCTTATTCGGTTAGGCTGGGGTCACACATAAGCCCTTGGTCCGTTTTTGGCTTCATTTTTGGCATTTTTTTTTTCTAAGTCCAAAAACTGACAGAAAAACGGATTGGATGTAATAAACACCCTGCCTGTTTTTTTCTGGACCTCAAAACATTGCTATGTCCGTTTTTGAGCCAAAAACGTTGCTAGCAACGTTTTTGGCATCAGTTAAAAAACGCATGCGTTTTTTTAACATGGGGCCCTATGGGAAACGCATGCTTTAACGCATGGCACATATAGGCACCTGCGTTAACGCATGCGTTAACGCATATGCGTTTTTAATGAAAAATGACTAAGTCCAAAAACGTTCAGGGGTGCAGGAGGCTCAAAAAGCACCCTATAAAAAACGGATTGGTGATGAAAATCACTTCCAAAAACGGATTTCTATGTGTGACCCCAGCCTTAGAGCGTCTTTTTTTTCTTTGGTTATACTGTGCCTGCAATAATAGTAATGCCATTATCAAAGATGAATATGGCATTACTATGACTGGCAAGTAATCCCATCATGTTTATTGGCTGAAAATCAGTCAGCAAAAATGCTAGTCAGCTCACTCGAATATCATGAGTAAAATCCAAAACATTTGCATAGTACTGAGTAGCTCGAATAATATACCTTAATATCTGTGCAAAGTAACGAATAGTGATGAGTATATTCGCTCATCACTAGTGGCTAACAATACGTAAGACAGTATACAGCCTTCACCACTATGTGTTTGCATATAGCATGTCTTAGGGGAAGCATGTATTGCTGCTGATTTTGTTGGCAGGGTTATTGTGTTATTATTAATGTAGTTTAAAGCTCGGGGGCATTTTATTATGTTTTACCTATTTTCACACAAAATTTTTCTCTAGTTACTAAATTTACCATAGAAGTCACAATTACAGCAGAAAAAATCCACTTACTGTGACATTTGTTGCAGCCAAAGCTATGCTCAGGGCACAAGGAGGGCAAGTGCCTGGGGCAGTAGGAAGGGGTGATCATTGCTTGTCAGAGAATTTAATAATTAATTTTGTTTCTCTCATGTAAGTGTTGCTATCAAATGAATGAAGCAACAAGGACATAGGTTTGGGCTTGGCTGTCACCTGTCACAGAAGACAATGCTTGAGTGTCTGAGCAGGTGGATTACAGATCTATGTGTCAGTTGCTCTGTCAGATAGCAAGAACATGCTAACTTTGAAGTGTAAATGTCATTTCATTGAAAAAAAACACACAATACTGCACTGGTTGTTAATGATCGGTCACAGAGCTGCTAAGATAATGCTTTTTTGTGCCATTTGGCATATTTTCTCACATTTGTCTCTGCTCTTTTAAAAACTGCATTTTATGACTATGTGGACGTGGACAGCAGCTGATAGGGTGCAGTGTAATGAGATAGCAGAAGAGGGTTTAACAGAAATTGTGACTGAACTGCGTGGAGCCAGATAACAGATCAGAAGCTTGTGCCAAGGAAAGAGGAATTTGCAGTGATCCTGAAATTATGACATTGTTTAGCAACTGTGCTGTAATCTGAGCTAATCTTATACATTGTTTCCTCACCAGCTACAGTCAGGAGTTCTCATACAATGTAGGCCTTGCCTCCTTTAACCCTATATGGGTTCATGCCCCGTATTTAGTGTGAAGACGAATCTGTCTGAGAATGAACATATGTCTGCTTCAGACACAGTGTAGTAGGGACACCTTGTGAACAGTTTATGAATGGTTTTAAACCAGAATTTTCTAATGAAGTATATTTGAAAGTTTGCTATATTCACTTGCTCTACATTATGTATTAAATAAAAATTGTCCCATTGTGTAAGTACAGCAGTTCAGCCAACTCGGTTCAGAAGCAATACAATTATTTAGGCAAATATATAGACTCTTTTGCTTCCCTGTTCCCCAAGTGTAACAGCCTTGACTTCCTTCTCTGCTGTCTTTCAATAGCGATGTGAGAAGGATAAAGCTGTCTAAGATACAGAGACCAAGGTTGAAGGAAGCAGGCAGGTTTTCTGTGTAAATGCACAGGTAAGATTAGAGTGCACAGTTTGTGGGTTCTGTATATATATGTATGGGTTAGTATGGCTGAGTTCACATCTAATGGTGTTTGCATTGGAATGCATCCGTTTAACGGATGTGTCAAACGCATGTCTTTTTGACTTGCGTTTTTGCCTAGAAGTTGTTTGCATTAACGCAAAATCACTTGTATTTTTGTTATGCGTTTGTCTGCATTTTTTACTGCCCAATTAAGTGGGGTTGAGCCCTATAAATTAAGGTCTGTGCGATAGACAGATAGGGTAGGTAGATATATAGATGGTAGAATAGCTAGATCAGGCTTTCCAGACTCCCAGTGCTACTTCCCGGGCCGCCTATTAAGCTACTTGCATATTCACGGCACTGTCAGCCAAACAAGCTAATCACAGAGGCTCACACTCTGCGAGTGTGCTACAAAATTCAAATAAGTTCTTCTTCCAAGCCCTGCTATCCAGCCACTGGTTTTGCACCACATACGGGGTAATGGTGTACTCAGGAGAAAGTGCACAACAAATGATTGGTGCATTTTCTTGTGTCATTCTTGTGAAAATACATTTTGAGGCTAAAACAACATTTTTATGGGAAAAATATTTATTTTCACGGCTCATCATTATAAAATTTTGTAAAGCACCTGGGCGTTCAAGGTGTTCACCATACATTTAGATACCTTCTTTGAGGAGTCTAGTTTCAAATATAGTGTATCTTGTGTGGGTTTCCCCTGATTAAGCACATCAATGGCTCTTCGAACACAACAAACACTTTTGATTTCATCTGCTTTTACATTTGGAAAGTCAAGAGGGTCTCCTTCCATTCCAAGCCCTGCCATGTTCCCAAACAGTAGGCTTCTGCCATGTATGGGATATTGGTGTACTTAAGAAAATCGTACAACAAAGAACACAGTGCAATTTTTTGTGTGATGGCTACTTTACACGTCCCGATATCGGCGTCCAACTCCGACCAAAAGTCACGTGGTTTGTGTGTTGTCCCCGATATCGTTCGTGCGTTGTATGGTATAAATGTCCAATACAATGCACGAACTATGCAAAACCAATATCAGGGATCAAATGAGCCTGCTCTCCAACGGCCCGATATTGGTTGGGCGTTGTGGCAGGATCGTGCTGTGTAAAAGCCCAACTACAATGTGGAGTACAACTTCCCTATCCTGTCCCATGTTAAATGGTCGTTCCTGGGTCGGCCGTACAAGGGGCATACACATCGTAGTGGCGTTGCCTGCCGATATCGCAGTGTGTAAATCTCCGATGCGATCTTGGAAATCTGGGCAGAAAGGCGTCGGTTCCAATATCGGACCGACGTTGGGACGTGTAAAGTGGCCAGTACCCTTTTGAAAATAAAAAAAGTTGGAGACAAAATAAATTTTTTATGGAAAATATCAGATTTTGTTTTATTTTCACAGCTCAATGTAATAAAATTCTGTGAGGCATCTGGGGATTTAAGGTGCTCATCACAAATCTAGATAAGTTTCATGCAGGGTCTAGTTTCTAAAAATGGGTTATTTGAAGGGGATTTCTACTGTTTAGGTCCATCACGGGCTCTCCAAATGCGACATGGTATCTGCTAATGATTCCAGCCTATTTTACGTTTGAAATGTCAAATGATGCTCTTTTCTTCCGAGCCCTACAGTGGTTTTTCAATAAATATGGGATACCGGAGTACTCGGGAGAAATTACACACAAATTACACAACACAAATTACACAACAAATTACACAACAAATTTTGGGGTTCATTTTCCCCTGTTACCCTTGTATAAATGCTAAATTTTGGGCTAAAATAACACTTTTGTGTTAATTTTTTTTTATTTTGTCCTTCCACATAGCTTTAGTTCATGTGAAGCACCTGAATGGTTAATAAACTTCTTGAATGTGGTTTTGAGCAGTCTGAATGGGGCACTGTTGGGTATTATTTTGTCATGTAAGCCTCTCAAATTCACTTCAAATGTTATGTGGTTCTTAAAAAAAAAGTTTTTGTAAATTTTATTGGCAAAATGAAAAATTGCTGATAAACCTTTAACCCTTTCTAGCTCCTTAACCAAAAAACATTAGGTTTCAAAAATTGTGCTGAAGTAAAGTAGTCACGTGGTAAATGTTATTTGTTAAATATTTTGTGGGATATTAGTCTCTAGTAATAAGGTCATAAAAATTGTGATGTTGATGAAACATTGCTTTGAAGAGAAGTGAATTCAAGTATTGCAAAGAAGTTTGAATAAAACCCTGATGATCAACCCCACTTCAGAACTGTGTGACAGCTGTGCCTGAAGATCGTGCCTCCTCTTTACTATGCAGAAGTTTAATTAAGGCTAGGGTCACATTTGCGTTAGCAAATGCAGATCCTGATCCGATTTTGAGCATCCCATAGGAGCCCATTATAAAACCGGATTGCACTACATGCAATCCAGTTACCGCTTGCGGATTTGCAGCCTGTGGTAAAAATCATGAAGGCTGCAGTTATCGCAGCAGATGGCAAACCGCAGCAGGAGACCTATAATGGGCTCTTATGGGAGCCCATCCGGCTACCGCAAGGCACATGTGAATGCCTGTGGTAGCCGGATGCTTTGTTCATCTCTGCTGCCACAGGGATGAACAAAGGGTTAATGTTAGTAATAGATGTGGGCAACATATCTGTAGGGAGTGCCCACCCTCCCTAGAGACATGCTGTCCACATAGTTAGGCATGTTAAGGGTTATTATGTGCAATTACAGTATTGCCAGCTATTGTGGGCATTTACTATTTTCTGAATGAAACCCAGTGGCTCCTCGCTGTGGAGGAGATACAATACGTAATGAACGTACTGTATCAGCTGATATCCATGGTCCTGAAAGTTGTAACATTAGGTCTATGGGCAACGCACTGCCATAGACCTAATGTTAATGCTTTCAGGACCCTGGATAGCAGCTGATACAGTATGCATATTACGTACTGTATCTCCTCCACAGCAAGTGGCCTCCGGGTTTCATTCAGAAAATTGCAAATGCCGACAATAGCCGGCAATACTGTAATTGCACATATTAACCCTTAACATGCCTAACTATGAGACAGCATGTCTCTAGGGAGGGTGGGTTCTCCCTACAGACATGTTTCCCACATCTATTATTAACATTAACCCTTTGTTCATCCCTGCGGCAGCTCAGAATGTGCCATCCGGTTACCGGATCCAGGTTTAAAGACACATTGTGAACAAAAAATGTGTTTGAAGGCTCATGCAATTACCGCATCCAGATCTGGATGCGGTAATCGCAATCAGCCTTCCAAATGTGACCCTAGCCTAATTGTTGCCCTGAGTAAGATTTCACAAAAACTGCTCAAAAAATGGATGAATTGGGGTGTCATTCATACAGTGGTGCAGAAGCACTGTGCTGGGCTGCTCATTTGGTCTGGTGGCAGGACCTGAAGGTAGCTATCAGACACTCTGCATCATATAAAAAAAACTAAGAAAGAAACGAAACGATGCATAGCCCATATGGAGAGTGCAAATAGTTTATTTATTAAGATTGAAAAAAACATCCGGTGGAGATCACAGGCGCTCCCAGGAGGAGAAAGAAGCCTCTGTTCTTACTTCCAAAATTATTTTTATTCACATTAAAACTACGCGTTTCAGCTAAAAATTTTAAAACATAGCCTTCCTTAGATAAAAAAATATATGAGCCATAATAAATTAATTGATCTGTGATTTGGCATATATGTAAGTGTACAATTATTTACATATACACATAATTGTGTTGGATAACTGCACTATGCACTTTTGATATTTATCTTGAATCCCTGACTATCATACTGTGAACTTTTTAATGTCCAGAGGTATACACCGGCTGTCCTCCACTAGATTGTTATTAATCCCCCCTTGTCTGTTAAGATCCTCCTAATAAATAAACTATTTGCACTGTCCATATGGGCTATGGATCGTTTCTTTCTTTGTTTTTTTTTATAATTTTAGTGATTGCCCAGTAATCCACACTCTGGTGTGTTATAATCTACTGTTATGGTGGAAGTAAGTTAAGATATATGGCTGCATTCACACATTGCGTATTTTGCTGCGCTTTTTTACGCGTGCTTTTCAAAATACGCAATGTGCCTTTTGTCTGCCAGCAAAGTGAATGTGAAATTCACTTTGCAGTGCAGACATTGCGCAAAAATACGCACTGCGTTTTCCGGGAGAAAGCGCAGCTCCGTAAACAATTGATATGTCAATTGTTTACGCAGCTGCTCCTGCGTATTCTCCCAGAGGGGAGGAAGAATCCTGCTTCCTCCTCCCCTCTGTGACAGCTGTAGCCGCCCATTAGATTTCACAGTGTATTAATATACACTGTGAAATCTAAATTAAACAAAAGCAAGTGAATGAAAAATAAAAAAGAATGAATACTTCACCTGTCCGACGCCTTCTCCCGCTGTCCAGTGCCTTCTCCCGCTCTCCGGTCTCCGGTTCTAAGTGAGAGGTGTACTGACAGGACCTGTGGTGATGTCAGAGGGGCGTTCCCGGGCACTCGCGGTCATGTGATACATATCACATGACCGCGAACAGCCAATCAGCACTGGGAACGCCCCGGGAACGCCCCCCTCTGACATCACCACAGGTCCTGTCAGTACACCTCTCACTTAGAACCGGAGACCGGAGAGCGGGAGAAGGCACCGGACAGCGGGAGAAGGCGTCGGAGAGGTGAAGTATTCATTCTTTTTTATTTTACATGTATTTGCCTCTGTTTAATTTAGATTTCACAGTGTATAGTAATACACTGTGAAATCTAATGGGGCTGTCACAGAGGGGAGGAGGAAGCAGGATTTTTCCTCCCCTCTGTGACATCACTGCGCTTTCTGGAGTAAAGAAAGCGCAGTGTGTGAAAGCCCCTGCGAATTTTGTTGCGCTTTTTTGCGTGGCCAAAAAACGCGGCAAAAAGCGCGCGCAAAAAAGCGCAGCAAAATACGCAAATGTGTGAACGCAGCCATAAGCTGCTGATGTTGATGCTAACTCTGCATCATATGTATCAATGTGAATGGCATCCTATGCATGCAAACCTTGAGCTGTGCATAGCAAATCACCTGCCCCATGTCTTGGCAGGTTGATGGTGATTTTTATCGGTTCTGTGCACCTGTGTTTGTTTTACTGGGGTCTGACTGCATCCTGTTTAAGTGATGTGTTGGATTTGTTTTTGGTTGCAATGGTAAGTTTTTCCTGAGTGAGATTTCCCCAGAATTTCAGAAGAACTCATGTTGCAGTGTATGACCTTCACATACTGAGTGGCGTGCATGCTGCACAAACTGCATTGAAGTGAACAATAACACAGGTCAACAAAAAAATTTTTTTTTCTGGTGCCCAAAATATTTTAATGAATTTGGGGTATTTTTGGGGTGCTGATTCTGAATATGCTATCAGTTTTGCCAGATTGGCTCAAGTTTTTGAGATTTTTGGTATCTTATTTATAGCACTTGTTGGTAAATGCGACGCATCATCTCATTAATTTCTTTGGATTAGTACTTGAACTGAGCAGTTCTCAATATAGTTTTGTGTTAATTAGTGTTCTAAAAGTTTGTTCATAGCTTGATTTTTGCACTAACTTTATGTTGTTGTCTGTTTTCCAGTGAAAAGCATGAACTCATCAAGAAGAAGTTGTCTTAACGATCCAGACTCATTCTGTTACATTTGTGGTGAATATACACTGACAAAACATAGAAGAAACATAACAGACTTCGTTAAAAAAGTGTATTTTGCCTATTTTGGGGTTATGCTTGGGGACCAAGACAAGTTTTGGGCACCACACATAGTGTGCAAAGCATGTATCGAATTATTACGAAAATGGAGCAAAGGACAAAGAACAAGCTTCAAATTTGGTGTTCCAATGGTGTGGAGAGAGCAAAAAAATCATCATGATGACTGTTATTTCTGTGCAGTGCAAGTACAAGGATTCAATAAGCATAAGAAACGAAAATGGGAGTATCCTAACATGGAATCTGCAAGAAGGCCTGTCCCTCATTGTGAAGATGTGCCTGTACCTGTGTTTACCATGTTACCTGACCTTCCCCCACCTGATGATGATGATGAAATGCAGGGTATGGAGCTAAGCATTAGTTCTGGAAGTGAACTAGAATATGAAGGAAGTTTCAGAACACCTACGCAATTTACCCAAGGAGAGCTCAACGATCTAATAAGAGACCTCAAACTCTCAAAAAGTGCATCCGAACTTTTAGCTTCAAGGCTAAGTGAAAAAAATTGTCTGACGCCTGGAACTAAAATTACATCTTACAGGACCAGAGAAGAAGCACTTCTTCCATTTTTCTGTGAAGATGACCTACTTGTATATTGTAAGGATATTCCTGGCCTGATGCTGCAAATGGGTTTACAAGTATATCGTCCTGTAGACTGGAGGATTTTCATAGATAGTTCTAAAAGGAGTTTGAAATGTGTTTTGTTGAACAATGGCAATCAGTGTGCATCTCTTCCAGTAGCTCACTCAACTAAACTTGCAGAACAATACCAAAATGTCAAAATGGTCTTGGAGAAACTGTGCTACCATGAACATTCGTGGCTGATATGTGTTGATTTAAAAATGGTCAACTTTTTACTTGGACAGCAAAGTGGATACACAAAGTATCCTTGCTTCATCTGCATGTGGGATAGTAGAGCAAAACATCAGCACTGGGAGAAACTGAATTGGCCTCCAAGGGACACCTTGACAGTAGGAGCATCAAACATAGTGAACGAACCTTTGGTGGACAGGGAAAAAATCATTCTACCACCACTTCACATAAAGTTAGGATTAATGAAGCAGTTCTTCAAGGCATTAGACAAAGATGGTAATTGCTTCATGTACATCTGCAGATCTTTCCCTGGTCTTAGTAGCGAAAAACTGAAGGCAGGAATCTTTGATGGTCCTCAAATTCGGAAACTCATTAAAGATTCAAATTTTCCTAAGGAAATGAATGACATTGAAGCTGCTGCATGGTGTAGTTTTGTGTTGGTAGTGAAGAACTTCTTGGGAAATCAAAAGGCAGACAATTATGAAGAACTGGTACAAAACATGCTATTGAGATTTAGAAATCTGGGTGTACACATGAGCATTAAATTGCATTATCTTCACAGTCACTTGGACAGATTTCCAGAAAACCTTGGAGATTTTAGCGAAGAACAAGAGGAGAGATTTCATCAGGATATTATGGTGATGGAGGAAAGGTACCAAGGCAGATGGGACAGACATATGATGGCTGATTACTGCTGGAATCTACAGCGTGACTGCCCCAATAGCTCACATAGAAGGAAATCATATAAAAAGTGCTTTTCCAGCGATTAAATGTCTATCTTTCATGTCTTGTTCATTTTGAAGATTACTTTCTAAAACTAGTTAAAATAAACTAAAATCAACATTTACTTTGTTAAATTTATTGTATTCATGACAATATCAATAAAGTTAATGCGCGTGTAGCAAAAAACGTCTTTTTTTTTACACATTTTACGAAAAATCTGAAAAACTTGAGCCAATCTGGCAAAACTGATGACATATTCAGAATCAGCACCCCAAAGTTACCCTAAATTCAATTAAATATCTTTGGCACCAAAAATGCTGTTGACCAGTGTAATCAGTCCTTTGTGCTTACAGTACATCCAAATGGCACCTCTTCCTCCCAGCAATGGCAGGACATAGTCTGTTTGCCAAAACAAGGACTTTTTGTCCCCACCACCACATGAAGTCATACATTTATACAGCTTACTAGTGATGCCAGCTCTTAAAAACATGTGAAGACAAGAAAACCAGAGAGAGAGTAAAACTGAAGTGTAAGAATAAACAGCTTCCTATGGTGCCATAGCTAGAGGTTTCACTGTTATCTGAATCCAAAAATATGGCTTCCAAATTGGATGGCTTCCCACATTCCTTATTTTGACACCAGGTCCTGTTATAGTGTTTGAGTCCAGAACCAAAATTTCAGGTACAGAATCTCCATTATGGCCTAATTCATGGAGGTAAGCATATCTATGAGAACTTACAGTAGATGCACGCAACTGGTGGGCAAAGGAGTTCTGTTTGTTGAGACAGTGTGCAATAGCATTAAATTATGGATACACAAAGTACCACCCTATGCAAAGTTCCTATGGTACATTCCTCAAAACCCCTATCTTTCAGAGGTTAGTTCTCAAAACATTGCATGAAAGATAAGAAAAATATTTAAAAATCTTAACCCTTCTGTATCAAGATGTTGGCCCAACAGAGATGCATAATACTTTTTTATCCCCAAAACTCTTTTAACATGGCTCTAGTGGCTTTCTGCTTTGGATTATAGAAAAAGGTTCTAATCAAGAAGAAACATCCTTCTATGATGTCCATTGTCTTAATTTTTAAAACTAAGTATCTAAATGTGTTTTCTCTATAAAAAAAAAACTTGCATTTAAAATTTCTGAAAGTAAATCTAGGGGAAAATGGTATATATAGTTCTAAAATCTCAACTAAGAAGGTAAGAGCATGTATACAAAGTATGTGCTCATTTTCTTTTTACTTTTTTTTTGTTCATAGGTTCTCTAGCACATGCCATATATACTCTATACCTGAGTATAAGCCGAGTTTTTCAGCACATTTTTCATGCTGAAAAGTGCCCCCCCTCGGCTCATAATCGAGTCAGTGTCATTTCAGTGGAAGGGGGGGGGGTGATGACTGGGGGCTGGAGAAGGCAAGTGAGGGTTGCAGAAGGAGTGGGAGGTCACGTGGTCCCACTCATTAGAGTAATGTGATATGGACTGCAACCCCCTGTCCATCAGCAGCAGGGGAGGCAGCGCATATTACTTTACACTATGTATATCATCACAGTATATGTTCGTATGCTGCCGCACAAAATAAAATAATAAAACATTGATCATTCTCACCCTGCGTCACTCTCCTGCGGGCACCGCCGGCTGTGGCATCCTCTGGTCTTCTTGCTTGTGCAGGTATCATGTGACCTATGCAGCAGTGATGATGTCATCGCTGCTGCGCCAGTTACATGATGCCGGCACAAGCAGGAAGACTGGAGGAAGCTGCGGCCCATGGTGCCCACAGGAGAGTGACGCAGAGTGAGAATGATCAATGGTGTATTATTTTATTTTGTGCGGCAGCAGTTTTATACCAGTGCTGGGGGGCCTGTATATCAGTGCTGGGGGCTTATATACCAGTGCTGGGGGGCTTATATACCAGTAATGGGGGGCCTGTATACCAGTGATGAGGGGCCTGTATATCAGTGCTGGGAGGCCTGAATACCAGTGCTGGGGGGCTTATATATCAGTGCTGGGAAGCCTGTATGCTAGTGTTGGGGGTCCTGTATACCATTGGAGGGGGGCCTGTTTACCAGTGCTGGGGAGTCTGTATACCAGTGCTGGGGGCTTATATACCAGTGCTGGGGAATAATATACCAGTGCTGGGAGACCTGTAAACCAGTGATGGGGGGCCTGTATACCAGTGATGGGAGAGCTATAACAGTGATGCGGGTTATATATCAATATTATTTGGATGGGACTATATACCAGTGATGGAGGGCTGTATACCATTGATGGGGGCTATATACTAGGAGGAGGGGCAATATACCAGTGATAGGGGGCTATGTACAGTGATGGGGACTATTTACCAGTGATGGAGGCTGAATTCCAGTGATAGGGTGTATATACCAGTGAAGGGGTCTATATACCAGTTATAGGGGCTATATACCAGGATTACCAGAATGGGGGGGGGGGGCAAAATACCAGTGATGGGGGGCTATGTACAGTGATGGTGGTGCTATACACCAGTGATGGGGAGGCTATATACCAGGATGAGGGGCCATTTATCATGATGAGGGGGGCTATATATATGATGAAGGACTACATACAGTGATGGGGGGCTATATACCAGGATGGGGGTCTGCTGCATTCAACCCATGGCTTATACTCGAGTCAAGAAGTTTCCTCAGTTTTCGGGGGTAAAATTAAGGGCCTCGGCTTATACTCGGGTTGGCTTATACTCGAGTATATACGATAGTCTGTTCTGCATCTCTCTGATAGATGATACATAGTCCAATAATTATGCTAAGATATTTATGTCTGTTGAGAAATCAGGACACAAATCCCTTGAAACACACTCTTCTGCATTTTACTCCATTGTTTTACATTTCTGCTGATTATTCCATTGAACAGTATTATGGGAAACAGATGTAAAAATCAAACATAAAGTAATTATTTTAACCTTATATTTTAACATTTTACATTGTTCCAGCATAATAATAAAGATAATACTTCACAAAGAGCATCTGTAAAGCATGCAACATTGTATTGTTTTGGTTTACCTATCTGCTTAGTTTTAGAAGTGGAATTAAGTACCGTATGTTTCTGCAGTATAATTATGAACTACTATCATTTATTGACCCTTTATTTGGTAGTTGAAAACTATTGATCACTTTCTGTATATCCATCAGAATTGTATTGAATGGACCAAACCAAATGTATTCTTTGTCTGCCATCTTACGCAACCACTCTGCTAGATTTAGGCCCCATGTACCGAAGCTAACTGCATTTTCTTGACCTGCCGCAACTGCTGGATTTGCCGAGTTGTGTCAAAAACTGCACTTGACGCACCTGCGGCAAGCCCCATTGAGAAAGAAGGGGGGCTTGCACAAGATAGCCGTTACACGGCAGATGCGGTAAATCTGCCGGATCTGCTGCGATTCAGCAAAAACACTGATGTGAAAGCAGCCGAACCTAGATATCACAATAAATGATATCACCCAACCATAAATATCACAATTCCTCTGCCTGGTGGAACTCTTGAATCTGACCTGTCCTTCAAACTACACATCCATGCCCTCACTACTTCCTGCTATCTGTGGCTCAAAAATGTTTCAAGAAATCCATCTTTACTCAACCTCCCAGCTATTAAAATGTTGGTGTTTGCCCTTATCATCGCCAACCTAGACTATTGCAATATTCTCCTCTGTGGCCTCTCAACTAACATTCTAACACCTCTTCAGTCCACCTCTCCTCTCTTTGCTCCTCTGCTTCCCCAACCTCTTTACTGGCTCCAATTCCCCAGAAAATCCTGTTTTAACTACTAGTAAAGACTAACAATGCTGATACCTATGCTGTCCATAAAATGTTTGAATAATGTCCGTAATTCAAGTCCAAACTAGTCTATTGATACTTCCCCACACATCATTTCTGATCCTCTCAATACCTTGTTTTCTGCTGTGCCATCATATTTTCCTCATCCAAACACCTTACTTTTTTGAGCATCCCTATCCTATGGAATTCGGTGCCTCAGAATGCCAAATGTAACTTCAAAATGTAACTTTCGGGAAATTTTCTAATAATCCCACATTCACCTCACCACTCACCAGAGCTGTCTCCAATCCTCTATCTACTATCTCATCCCCTGTAAGTTGTAAGTGAACTAGGGCAGAATTATTTACCTCTTTGTGGCAGTCTGTCACTTTGAAAACTTTATCATATACAGTATATAAATATATATCTAGTAATGTAATCCATTTTCAAATGCATAATAGTCTGGAATTAATATGTTGCTAAAAAATAACAGTAAGAATTCTTACTTTCTGTACATAGATGCCACTTCTGGTCGATACACAACACCCTCACTCAATATATGACGTAATGAGTTGAGCCACACCAGCTCTTGCCAGAGATGAATCTTTGAAGTCATCACTCACCCAGCAATCTGAGAGCGCTTACTCACAGTGAGCTGATACTATAATTTCTCTGCACACACACTAATAAATGGAGGAAAGAGAGTGGTATGTGTGTTTTATTTTTAAATAAAGTCTTTTTCTCTTTGTGTTTCTTAACTATTTCCCTATAGGATTGGTAATGTTTGGGTCCATAGAAATCTGAATGAACATTTCCAATCTAGTGGGTTATGCGCTGCTACAGCTGTCATTA
Source organism: Allobates femoralis (assembly GCA_033576535.1). NCBI lineage: Eukaryota > Metazoa > Chordata > Amphibia > Anura > Aromobatidae > Allobates > Allobates femoralis. The sequence continues at coordinate 144,704,081 of JARQOC010000003.1, forward strand.
ACATTCTATACCCAATTGCCACCGCACAGACTTGGGAAGCAGTAAAACAGTATTATCATTAATAGTTTGGTTTGGTCTGCTGCAGATGCTTTCTGAATCTGGGGGGCCCATAACTATGGTCCTCACTGCGCTGAGAGTACTATCCCCAGGGTCTGGTTTACTTGGCTAGCAATCAAAATAGGTGTGAAGCCCACACTTTTTAAATTATTTATTTAATTAACAAAATGGGCTCCACTGTACTTTATTGCCAGCCATGTAAACGAGGCCGCTAGAGGGTGGCAGACTGAAGCTGGCTGCTTTAACTATGCTGGATCAAATATAGGGACCACTATGTAATTTTTTAACATTAACATCCAGTAGAAAACTAGCAGAACCTGCTCTGAACCCCTGTTAACTGTACTGCCCAGGTATCCTTATTACATAGAATTATTTTAAATTATTTATTTTTTTTACCACCTGTGACGGCAGGATTGTGCCATGTATAATGTATATGGCAACCAATAACAGATGCAGCAGCCAAAGGATGGGTATTGTCAGCCATCCAGATGCTTTCAAGAGGTGGACATGTGTGATTGGCTGTTGGAGTCAGTGCAGTGAATAAGCATGAGGTTAATGTGTGGACCGGAAGCAAGTGTGATGCATGCGAGAGACTGGTAAGATTATTCTCGCACTTTAATTCCCATTTGCTTCCTTTTGCAGCTCCAGCCTTACTGCACTAATTTAAATGTGTGTTTGCTCCCTTAAACTACATGGGGTTTGGGTCGGCTTAACTTTGAGTCAAGTCTTGTTTGGGCCAGGAAATCGAAGTCTGGTCCAGAACCCGAACATCTGTGGTTCGCCCAGCTCTAGAAGTCAGCAATTGCCACCAAACTACATATAGTAGTATGAAAAAGTGTTTGCCCCATCATGGTTTTTTATTTTCTTGCATGTTAGACATGCTTAAATGTTTCATATCACCAAGCAAATGTAAAGATTAGACAAAGATAGCACAAGTAAATACAAAGTGCATTTGCAAACGGCCGCAAAGGCCAGGGGGTACTAGGTAACTGAGCCAGCTGACATTCTGGGAGGTCATGATGGCTGTGGCCCAGCTCCATGCCCCAGGCCGTGCAGTGATGGGGGGTATTTACAGGGGATATTGATTGTCTTTCCGTGACGCCACCTGTGGTATTTGGCCAGGGATGGCCGACGCTGCTAATATGGACCTCTGGGGCAAATAGTGCAGCAGCCGGGATGGTATCGTTCCCCACAGATAGAGCAGGGCCCCAGGGTTGATGTTAGAGTCAATAGCAAAGATGTGGGCTGTAGCAGTGGGGAAGGCGCCGAAGGAGCAGACAGACACAGTTCATGCAGTTCTTTTACCTCTTTACTTGCTGATTAGGCAAGGGCAACCCAGCTGTGTGCTGTGCTCTTCCAGGATGTAGCCAGGTCAGCTCTCAAGGAATCACGATTGATCCACCGAGACATCCTTCATAAGCCTTCCCAGGTTGCTTTTCCCCTGCACTGGATTACTTCCCTCTCCTGCCCTGTGCCTTCGTGCTACAGTGTCCCAGCCTGATGGCTGCGGTCCTTGTCGAGGACAGGCGAAACATCCTCTGACCCTAGGTCTAAGCCACCCTCCTGTTGATTGTCCATGACAAGTAGCCACTGTCCATACAGATGCAGTGGCCTCCGGTTTCATGGCTGAACCCTGAAGTGTTCCCACCAGATTCAGGCCGGTCCCCTCTCGCAACCAGTCCTCTCACCTACTCAGGTCAGGTCTAGATTCGGGCCCACAGGTGGATCTTCCATTCCCGTGTTCCCTAGGACTCCATCTCTCTATGTCCTTTCTATTCTCCAGACTTTTCTCTCTTATTCACTAACTCTCTTTTTGTCCTACCCCCTTACCTATTCCTTCCTCCAGCCAGCAGATGGGGTCTGCTCATCATGGGGCCGCCTGGCATCCTCTGGCTTGGAGTTCAGATAGTGTTGGGTGCAAGATATATGTCTCAGGTTTGCGACCCCTCTCACTGAGAGTGATGACACCACACCTGAGAAGTACATGCAGCATCACTGTGGCAAACAGTGTGCAGGGGTGCCACACAGTTTTTAAATAAAGGTCATTATTATTAAGAGAAAAATAAATTCAATCCTTCAGGAAGCAGCATGAAAACCGATTGCCCCTGCCCCCCCCCCCTTCTTAAAACATAAATTATAGTCTATCATGTTTTTGGGAAGCTAAGTTTAAATTCCCTTAGCCATACCAGGCCTGATACTGCCACACCTGTTCTCGATAAAGAAATCACTTAGATAAAACCGACCTGACAAAGTGAAGTAGACCATTACATCCCCAAAAGCAAGGCATCATGCTGCGATCGAAAGATATTCAGGAGCAAATGAGAAATAAAGTAACTGAGATCTACCAGTCTGGAAAATGTTATAAAGCCATTTCTAAAGCTGTGATACTCCAGCAGATGACTGTGAGAGCCAATATCCACAAATGGTGAAAACAAGAATAGTTGTGAACCTTTCCCGGAGAGGCCAGCAGACCAAAATTATTACAAGAGTGCAGTGACGACTCATTCCAAAGTTGCAAAAATCCCTTCAACAACATCCAAAGATTTGCAGGCCTTTCTTGATTCAGTTAAGGTCAGCATTCATGACTCCATGATAAGAAAAAGACTGGGCTTAATATAGCCTTATTGGCAAAGTTTCAAGACCACTGCTGAGCAAAAAGAACATAAAGGATTGTCTATGTTTTGCTAGGAAACATCTTAATGATCCCCAAGTCATTGGGGAGAATACTCTGTGTACTGATGAGACTAAAGTTAACTTTTTTTTTAAAGTGTATGTCCCTTTTACATCTGGCATAGAAGTAAGACAGTATTTCAGAAAATAGTATGGTGGAGGTAGTGTGATGGTCTGGGGCCGTTTTGCTGCTTCAGGACCTGGAAGACTTGCGGTATTAAATGGAATCATGAATTCTGCTGTCTACCAAAAAATCCTGAAGGAGAATATCCGTCCTTTTGTGACCTCAAGCTGAAGTGCACTTGGGTTATTTTTGGTTGTGAAACCACATATCATCAGGCTTCCATCGCCGAAGTAGACAGTTCGTTCAATTTCTTGTTCTGTTAGCCCCTTCTTAAAGACCCATATACACCCATGAGAGCCTAGTCTGTTGACTTTAATCTCATTGCTCCAAATGACCTATTTCCAATCTTCTTCTGTTCACTTTTTGTTCTCTTTGTAAATTGATCGTGTTCTTATGACAATATTGAAGTTAATCTATCGGACCAGTGTCTTCGGTCCGCCCGCTGCTCCAATAATATTAGAACACTGAGTTTAATGAAAGATCTTCAGTTATTTCGAGCGTTCGGCTAACCCAGCTCCTTCCAGATATGAAGTTAGTTTTACTTTTGGGTCACTATTTCAAACTTGTGTAATATGTGTGACAAAGTGCTTACGTCTGTGAACTCACTAATACAAAGCATTTGAGCTACCTCCACTGCCATATTAATTGTGCAAAACTGATCGACCTTGTGATGAGCCGGCTTGTTGACTCTGATACTTTGTCTGGACGTCCAACTCTTTGTTTTTTAATGCATCTACGTCATTTCGTATTCTTTCAACTGTCATGGCACTCACAGGATCCAGTTTGGCAATTTTCTTGGCCAAGAGACTGCTATTGAAGAGCAGGATTATGCTTTTTTCTTTTCTTTGGAGATCTTCATATCTGCTACTCAATTCGAACCAGTGACCTTTTGCCTGGGAATCAAGCTTATATCACAATGGGCTACTGGAGAATGTAAGAGGACAGGTTATAGTTTGTAGTGTACAGGAAGAAATAGATCTTTCAAACATCAGGAGCAAAACAGTAACAATGCAGTGGCATGACAAGAATCTGCATAACTAATCATATGCTAATAGTTGCAGGTCAAATTTACATATGAGATAGCCAAGATTATTGTCTATAAAATGTGATCAAAGCTGTAGTGAATGGTGAGATATGGAGTCTGAAAGTCAAAAGTTCAAAACATTATAACCTTTTGCTCATCAGTGTATTATAGTTATAGTGGCACAATTGTCATCTTTGTAGCAAAGGAGAATGGTCTTTTGTATATGCACAGCACTGCCACTTTTAATAGATTATTATTTAATTAATTTAGAAACAATAATTTCTCTGATGTACTTATAATTTACTTCAGAAAATTTTATAAATATTCAATTTGGCTAATGATGCATTCCCACTTTGAAATTAAAACAATACATTATAAATTACATTTAAAATTCAGAAAGTGCTTCACTTATATTCATATTTTTTTCAACATCAGTGTATAGGGAATGGAAAGGTCAATGTATTCTCAACACACTTTGATGAAATCTTTAATTCCTACTGTGGAAATTGATTTACTTTCTACTGAACATGTTGCCTTAGTGCAAAGAGCTTCAATCTAAGTCTCATGTCCCCAAAACAGCTTGTTTCCACATTTCCACACGTCCTGCATCACATTCACCTTTCCAAAATGAACTTACAGCTTGTAGAGTTGTCTGCTGTGAATGCTTTGATCCACACATTGGAATTTAATGACTACAATGCCTTCAATATTCTACACTAAATACAAAGCTGAAAATATTGTATATTTGATTAATAATGATTCTGTATCATATGACAGATATGTTTATAGTTCTGGTTGTTGTTATTAGAAATAGAAGATAAATCAATGGTATCTACAACTCTATCATCTTGGCTAATGTCTTCCAAAACTTTACAATCACCAGAACACCCTGAAATTTCCCTCAATGAAATGCTGAGTCCTTTTAGTTCTGTTGCATATAGAATTAAAAATGCAACTCTGAATTTTATTATAGTGTCAATAAAAGATATCGCATTTTTCGGATTATAAAATGCACTTTTGTTACCCCAAATTTTGGGGGACAGTGGGGTGTGTGTCTTATAATCCAAATCTACTGTTTCTGTACTGTAGGAGAGGGTGGCTTTGGAGCAGTGTCCTGAGGCTGGAGGAGGCTGGCGCGGTCTGCAGCTGCTGCCCGTGATTGCGTGCCCTGCTCATTATGGTGAAGCCAGCGCTGAGAAGTGAGCTGGGGAGCAGTGCATATTATATGAGCATGCACTCACCCATCATCCTGGATATTGTCCCCTGTCATGGTATATCACCCTTCCCCGCCACAAACACATTAAAAAAATTAACTATGTTAACTCACCCTCCGTTGCTCCCTGCTCTGAGCTCAGTGATGTTTTCCTGTGTTTGTGCCCGACACAGCAGAGTGATGTAATCAATGTGTACCCCTGTCACATGATACAATGCCTGGACACACAGGATCACACCGCTCAGCTCAGAGCAGGGAAGGGCAGAGAGTGAGTAGACATCTTTTTTTGTGTGTGTGCATCAGCAGGGGGGATATAGAGTGATGGGGAGCTATCCAGGGTGGAGGGGGCTATGTACCAAGGCCAAGGGGGCCATATCCAGAATAGGGGGCATATATAGGATAAGGGTGTTAAGGGAGCTATGTACCAGGAAAAGGGGACCCTATCTAAAATGGGGGGTCCATATACAGGACAAGGGGGCTATGTACCAGGATGAGAGGCCATATCTAGGTCAAGGGGGCTATGAACCAGGATGAGAGGCCATATCTAGGTCAAGGGGGCTATGTACCAGGAAAAGAGGGCTATATCCAGGATGGAGGACATATCCAAAAAGGGAGGGGCCATATCTAGGACAAGGGTGCTAAGGTGGCTATGTAACAGGACAAGGGGGCCATATCCAGGATGGGGGAACATACCCAGGATGGAGGGCCATATCTAGGATGGCAGGGCATATCCAGGATGGTGGAGGCCTAGCCTGGCTGAGGGGCTATATACAGCATGGAGAGGCTATGTACCAGGACATGGGGGCTATGCACCAGGATGGGGGGTCATATTCAGTATGGGGGCTATAACAGGATAAGGGTGCTATATACCAGGATGGGGGTTCTATTCAGTATGGGGGTCATATCCAGGATGGGGGCTATGTACAAGGATAAGGGGGCTATGTACCAGGGTGGGGCTCATATCCAGGATTTTGGGTCCATATCTGGGATGGGGGGCTATATCCAAGGATGGGGGATGTATGCATATATATACCAGGGTGGTGGAAATGTATGCTGATTGTAAGATGGACACTGGCATTATAGGGCGGACCCCATTTAACATTCAAAATTATTTTATTTCTCTTCTTTCACCAAATTTGAGGTGTGTCTTATAATTCAGTGCATCTTATAAAGCAAAAAATACGGTAAGCATCTTAGAGTGTTTAGAAAGTTACTTATTTTTATATACTATCGTACTTGTATTTGACAAAGACCTAACACAGGTCAAAATGTTGTGTCACTTGTAATTATAGCAGAATAAACTACCATATTTCCCCAAAAATAACCCAGTCAGGGTTTTGACAGGCTGCTAAATATAAGCCCAAATATAAGCTCTCCCCTGAAAATAATATTTAGAAAAGTTTTATTTTTTGTTAAGCATGTCTATCTCAAAGAAGATCAGGGAATGCATCTGTTTGTGTTTATGTGTTATTGTACCGTAGCCCGCCTGCCGCACTTGTCCCAGTAACTGCTGCCTGCTGCTGCAGTAATATGGCGACGCTGTGAGCTCTCTGCCTCACCTGTGTAGATGTATAGGGAGCTGCCGACCAATCAGAGCCCAGAAGCCACCGGCCAATCAGAGCCATTATATGCAGGCCTCTGATTGGCCGGTGGCTGCTGGACTCTGATTGGCCAGCGGCTTCCCGTACATCTATGCAGCTGACGTAGAGAGCTCGGAGAGGCACCGTAATACTGCAGTGGCTGACTAGTGAGCAAAGGGTGTGTGTGTGGTGATGGGGATGATGGGGGTTGCAAGGGGATGATGGGGGATACGGTATTGGGGGCTGCATGGGGATCAAAGGCAACATGGTATTGGGAGCTGCATGCAGCCCCTAATGCCTGACGTGTTTCAAACAGGTGTTCTTATTCATAGGGATATGAAAACCATATTAAACAAAACTTTACATACAAAAGCCAAACCCCTACCCACCTGTATCATTAACACAAAAGATCTGATTGCATATTTTTTGTTGGTTATATTATTATGAAATGCATCAGTTTTCTCCATTGATCTACAAAGGTTGCACTTCTTACCTCCACACTTGTTGTTACCCGTCACTTTAAGCCAAATCAGTTTGTCCACCAGACTAGTAAATAGGTTTGGTGAAAGGGAATTGTCCAGGGTTTTGGAACGTTTTGGGACACAAACATATCCTTTCTTTAATATTTTTGCCATTGTAGGGTCCTGGTACAAAATGGGCAAAAACTTATCAACCATGCTCTTATAATCTGCACTATATGTAGTAGAAAATGTGGGCATGTTATTATCTCTATTACTGTGGAGTCATCTTACATTATGATAACTTAATAGGGAATCTCAGCTGTTAGTTTGCACTACGCTTTCTGCTCTGCGCAACATCCATGTTTTATATCCCCTATGCCTCAATATCTCTTTGATCCTCTGATTCTCTTTATCTAGGGAAAGCTGTGAAGGGGATAACCTCTTGGCTCTAGACATGTTCCCTATTAGCAAATTCCTTATTACATGCGGCTGATGACAACTATCAGCAATCAAAATGGAATTACCACTCACCTAATTCCTAAACACGGAAGTGTGAATAGTGAACATTAAAATATGGTGTTTCAATCCTATGGACAACATAAGTAAAGGCCCCATTACACACTACGATATCGTTAACGATATTGTTAGTACGTCACGGCTTTTTGGGTGGAGCAATGACGTCGTAATGACGTCGTTGCGTGTGACAAGTACAAATGATCAACAATAAGTCAGCTGATCGTTGATGGGAGGTTTTTGAACCGGACCTTAAACCAAACAATGATCGTCCGTCCAACCTGCAGCATCAGTGTGTGTTACAACTTGATAACGATGTTAATGACTTTGCCTATTCAGAACTGAAGGATGTAGGCGATCAAACGACCGCAAGTATCGTTCGCTTGTCACGGAATTGTTGCTGCATCGTTAAAGATATCTGTACGTGTGGGACTTCACTAGCAATCATTGAACGTCGTTCAAGTGATCTAGGTCAAGTCGGATTGTTGATAGGCTCATTTGACCATTGAAGTGTGAGATGGGGCCTTAAGCATGATATTAAATTGGTTAACATTGATATATTGAAAACATTTGTCCAACAGGGACAGGGGAGACACATCGTTGGAGCCTTGACATATAATGATGACATAATCGATGTATCTCCCCCACCACACAAGGTTCTCCAGAAAAGGGTTTGACAGGTGATGTATGATCTGCCTCTTCCATTGGGACATTAAGATATTTTCCAATAAGGGTGAAAAATTCGCCCTCATTGGACATCCCTGTACTTGTAGGCAATAGGAGGAGTCAATCGAAATAAATTAGTTTTGAGAAGATGTTGTATATAGTGATGAGCCACCACCTAAGTGTTCGAATTTGATTCACCGAATTGGGGTGTGTTCGACGAATTGTTCGTTGAATGTTCATCGAACACCGTCGAACCCTATTGGAATCAATAGCAGGCAACAGCAAACACATAGAAAACACCTTCAAAGCTGTCCAAAAGCTGCCAAACTACTCAGAAAAGAAAACAAACACCAGGAAAAGTGACAACAATCTAACCACAGTACAAATAGTCTCATGGCATAGCATGGGTGCACGAGACACGGTCTGTGCCAGCCTGCACACTCTTCCAAAGCACTTCAAAATTGAAGGTGCTTAACATTCACTTAAAATTGTAATGAGTTGCAAGGGAAAAGTGGCAGTAGTTTTTTACATTAAGTAAAAAGAGGTGGCGGAGTAAAAGGAGGATGAGACACAGGTATAGGCATGTCACGTCCTTCTCAAATCATGTACCACACAGCAAGGGGATCCCAACAAGAGTCCTCAATCTTCCCAAAGGGTCAGACCACAGCAAAATGGCATCAATAGTACCTCACCAAAAATTGCTAAATGGCCCAGCCTGCCTGCATGGCACATGGTTTGAAACAGGTCCTGGCCTAGCATTTCAAGGTTAAACATTGCTCAGCAACTAAACGTTTTGTGGAGTATTACAGGAATAACTAGAGCGGCAAGTCAGTGACCTGTTTAGGCCTACTGGGACGGATAAACTCAAAGCTCATGCAAGCGCTCCCATCAATGTTATGCCCCACCACACACCAAATAGCAGTACTATAGTGTATGGCGGTACATTACAGCACATGTATAGCAGCGCTATTGTATATGGCGGTACATTACAGCACATGTATAGCAGCACTATAGTATATGGCGGTAAATTACAGTACATGTATAGCAGCACTATAGTATATGGTGGTACATTATAGTACATGTATAGAAGCGCCATGGTATATGGTGGTACATTACAGAACATTTATAGCAGCACTATGGTATATGGCAATACATTGCAGTACATGTATAGCAGTGCTATGGTATTATAATGCAGTACATTACAGCACATGTATAGCAGCTCTATAGTAAATGGCAGTACATTACAGTACATGTATAGCAGCACTATAGTATATGGTGGTAAATTACAGTACATGTATAGCAGCACTATAGTATATGGCGGTACATTATAGTACATGTATAGAAGCGCCATGGTATATGGTGGTACATTACAGAACATTTATAGCAGCACTATGGTATATGGCGATACATTACAGTACATGTATAGCGGTGCTATGGTATTATAATGCGGTACATTACAGCACATGTATAGCAGCTCTATAGTAAATGGCAGTACATTACAGTACATGTATAGCAGCACTATAGTATATGCGGTATATTACAGCACATGTATAGCAGCACTATAGCGTATGGCGGTACATTACAGCACATGTATAGCAGCACTATTGTATATGGTGGTACATTACAGTACATGTATAGCAGCACTATAGTATATGGTGGTACATTACAGCACATGTATAGCAGCGCTATGGTATATGGTGGTACATTACAGTACATGCATAGCAGCACTATAGTATATGGTGGTATATTACAGCACATGTATAGCAGCACTATAGTATATGACGGTACATTACAGCACATGTATAGCAGCTCTATAGTAAATGGCAGTACATTACAGTACATGTATAGCAGCACTATAGTATATGGCGGTATATTACAGCACATGTATAGCAGCACTTAGCGTATGGCTGTACATTACAGCACATGTATAGCAGCACTATTGTATATGGTGGTACATTACAGCACATGTATAGCAGTGCTATGCTGTATGGAGGTACATTACAGCACATGCATAGCAGCACTATAGTATATGGTGGTATATTACAGCACATGTATAGCAGCGCTATGCTATATGGCGGTACATTACAGCACATGCATAGCAGCACTATAGTATATGACGGTACATTTCAGTACATGTATAGCAGCACTATAGTATATGACGGTACATTACAGCACATGTATAGCAGCACTATAGTGTATGGCGGTACATTACAGTACATGTATAGCAGCACTATAGTATATGGCGATACATTAAAGCACATGTATAGCAGGGCTATGGTATATGGTGGTACATTACAGTACATGTATAGCAGCACTATAGCATATGGCGGTACATTACAGCACATGTATAGCAACACTATAACGTATGGCGGTACATTACAGCACATGTATAGCAGCACTATAGTATATGTCGGTAAATTACAGTACATGTATAGCAGCGCTATTGTATATGGCGGTTCATTACAGTACATGTATGGCAGCGCAATGGTATATGGCAGTACATTACAGCACATGTATAGCAGCACTATAGTATATGGCGGTACATTATAGTACATGTATGGCAGCGCAATGGTATATGGCAGTACATTACAGCACATGTATAGCAGCACTATAGTATATGGCGGTACATTATAGTACATGTATAGCAGCACTATGGTATATGGCGATACTCTGCTTCCGCGGCTTCTCCGTGCCTCCTGGCCCCCGCTCCTCCACAGCAAAAGTAAAAAAAAAAAATCCTCAGTGAGGATACTCACCTGTCCGCCGGCTCACTCCACCTCCGTCTTCTAGGTCCTACAGGCCTTTAGGACCTGTCGTTGCCTGGAAAACCAATCAGCTAATCGGTCACATGACCGCTAACTGCCAGGGGGGCAGGATGGAGCAGGGGGCAGCATGGTGAAGGGGGGGGGTTTGGCAGGATGGTGGCCAGGGGGCAGGATGGAGGGAGTGGGGCAGGATGGAGTGAGCATGGCAGGATGTAGCCGAGGGTGCAGGATGCAGCCGGGGGGGCAGGATAGAGGCGGGGGAGCAGGATGGAGAGAGCAGGGCTTAATGGATGTGGGGGGGGGGCAGGATGGATGCAGGGGGGCAGGATGGATGCGAGGGGGCAGGATGAATGCGAGGGAGGCGAGGATGGTGGAGCCGGGGGGAGTAGGATGGAGCCAGGGGAGCAGGATGGAGCTGGGGGAGCAGGATGGAACCGAGGGAGCAGGATGGAACCGAGGGGGCAGGATGGAGGCGGGGGGGCAGGACGGAGCCGGCAGGGCATGGAGCCAGGGGCAGGATGGAGGCGGGGCAGGATGGAGGTAGCAGGGCATGGAGCCAGAGGGGCAAAATGGAGCCAGGGGGCCAGATGGTGGCTGGGGGGCAGGATGGAGCCGGCGGGGCAGGATGGTGGTGGCGGGGCAGGATAGAGCCGGGGGAGCGGGATGGATGCGGCGGGGCAGGATGGATGCAGGGGTTCAGCATGGATGCAGAGGGGCAGGATGGATGTGGGGGCCAGGATGGATGCAGGGGGGCAAGATGGATGCAGGGGGGCAGGATGGATGCTGGGGGGGGCAGGATGGAGCGAGAGGGCCAGGACGGAGCAAAAGGGCCAGGATGGAGCGAGAGGGCCAGACAGAGCGAGAGGGGCAGGACGGAGCGAGAGGGGCAAGATGGAGCTGAGGGGGGCAGGATGGAGCCGGGGAGGTAGGATGAAGAGCCGCGGGGCAGGGTGGATGTGGAGGGCAGGATGGATGCCGCGGGGCAGGTTAGAGCCGGAGGAAGGTGCAGGATGGAGCCGGGGGGGCAGGATGGAAAGCTGGGGGGCAGGATGGATGTGGGGGGGCAGGATGTATGTGGATGGGCAGGATGGCTGCGGGGTGGGCAGGATGGCTGCAGGGGTGGGCAGGATGGAGCCGGGGGGCAGGATGGAGCCAGGGGGCGGGATGGAGCCTGGGGGTGGGGCAGGATGGAGCCAAGGGGTGGTGCAGGATGGAGCGAGCGGGGCAGGATGGAGTCAGGGGGGGCAGGATGGAGCCGGGGGGGCAGGATGGAGTCGGGGGGCAGGATGGGGCCTGGGGGGCAGGATGGAGCCAGGGGGGGCAGGATGGATGTGAGGGGTCAGCATTGCTGCAGGGGTGGGCAGGATGGCTGCAGGGGTGGGCAGGATGGAGCCAGGGGGCGGGATGGAGCCTGGGGGTGGGGCAGGATGGAGCCAAGGGGTGGTGCAGGATGGAGCGAGCGGGGCAGGATGGAGTCAGGGGGGGCAGGATGGAGCCGGGGGGGCAGGATGGAGTCGGGGGGCAGGATGGAGCTGGGGGGCAGGATGGAGCCAGGGGGGGGCAGGATGGATGTGGGGGGTCAGCATTGCTGCAGGGGTGGGCAGGATGGCTGCAGGGGTGGGCAGGATGGCTGCGGGGGTGGGCAGGATGGCTGCGGGGGTGGGCAGGATGGCTGCAGGGGTGGGCAGGATGGCTGCGGAGCGGGGGTGGGCAGGATGGCTGCGTGGGTGGGCAAGATGGCGCCGGGGGGTAGGATGGCTGCGGGGGTGGGCAGAATGGCTGTGGGGGGGCAAGATCCCCCTCGCCCCCTTCTGTTCTAACCCGCAGCGTCGCACTGTCAGCGGACGTGTGACAGGGCGGGCTGTGTGATGTCACATCAGCCCGCCCTGTCACATGAGTGCTGTAAGACGGGTGAGAACAGTGGGAGGTGAGAAGAGGGAGGTGAGGAGGGAGGCGAAGGGTACCGGAGCCGATGCCAGGGGTCGCCGCAGCGTACACATGTAGCCTGGCGATAACGATGCCTATGCGTCGCTGTCGCCAGGTTACAGCTACTATATAATCTAATTTTGAATGCGCGTGGCTTTTTGCATATGCAGCGCTCATTGGTTGCCGCGGCTGGCGGCAGCCAATGAGCGCTGGCGCGCGATTTCGGCATCAGACAGACACGATTAGGAGATTATATGGTAGATGATTCTTTAAAAACTCCTGCTTGTCTTTAGTATTTATATGGAAAGCTCTATTTCAGTATATTGATCAGACAATAATGAGTCGTGCACACTAATGAATGTGATTAATAACTGCATTCATCCACCAGAAAACCTACAAAAACTCAGTGCAAAAAATCCGCACAGGAATCAGCAGCTTTTTGTGTGATTCCTGTGCGGATTTTTTGCACTGAGTTGTTGCAGTTTCTCTGGTGGTGGATGAATGCAGTTATTAATCGCATTCATCAGTGTGCACGACTCATTATTGTCTGATCAATGTATTTCTCCTGTTAGCAGGAAAGGGAAGTGACCCACCCTTCTCTTATGAGTAATTCACACACAAGCAGTTGCACAGGTAAAAGCCCACAGAGTGACATTCTGGCTGGAGCCTGTATTGAGGTATGTTCACACACAAACAGGTTTTAATTGCATACATCAGCTAGGTACTGTCTCGGTCAGGGCAACCGTGACGAGGTGAGGCAGCTTGCAGTATATTTTTTGAAAAAACGTACAGACCAATAGCCCTGTGTTTGATACTTTTTTGATAGCACTTGCTAAAAACGGAAAAAAATATTTTTTATTATAACAGAGAGCTTTTTGTGTGATTCCTGTGCGGATTTTTTGCACTGAGTTTTTGCTCTACTTCAGTATAGTAGACTTTAAAATCCCTAAATTATATGTCCCCGATTCATCAAAACCATCAATGTTCATTCGGGTCTTGATGAGAGGGAGTCAAAGGCTTATGATGTATTATGAGGCACAGATGATGCAATGAGTTACAAACATCTGAAGAGCCATGTAGCGTGAATTTGAGTTGTGCTTCTTTCCAACTTTTCAAAATGTTTTAAATTTTGCATAATCACTGTGATGAATCCTGTTCTGAATTTACATCTATGGCAGTGACTGTGGCTACTTTTTACAGATTATAGGTAACTTCTATATGTCTCTTTAATCAGTTTACCGCTATGCTATGAACAAGAGCCTTAGTGCTCAAACTGTATAGGCCTAGTGTGTTTGTTTTAAATTTTTTACCCTCGATATTTTAATAGTTAATAATAAATAATCTTCTAGAGTCCATTCTATTGTGGGTGCTAGATGTTTTCATATGTAGAAGAGGGTGAGCGGGTCAGAGAAGACAAGTGCTATATGTGGCAGAAAACTAACAATGCACTTCACCTTGGAAACACCATCCTTGCAATTAAACATGGTGGTGGCAGCATCATGCTGTGGGAACTGTTTAATTTAGCAGGGACAGGGAAACTAGGCAGAGTTGATGGGAAGATGTATGGAACTAAATACTTCACAGTCATGGAACAAAACCTGTTAGATGCTGTAAAATACCAGACTGGAGCATAGATTGACCTTCCATTAGGACAATTGCCCAAAACATACTGCCGAGCTACAATGGATGGTTTGGATCAGAGCAGATTCATGGGTTTGAATGGTCCTCTCAAAGCTCATACCTTCAGACTCAGTGGTAAGACTTGAAAATTGCTATCACAGAAGTTCTCCATCCAATGTCACTGAGCTAGAGATATTTTACAAAGCAGAATGGGTAAAAATCTCAGCCTGGAGAATGTATAGAACAATTTTCAAGTTTATAGTTTTAAAATATGTAGACCACCATGTATCATTTTGTTTACATATCACAAATACTTGCTACTTTTATAAGATATATAATGTTTGTGGGTGAAATGTGAAAAAATGTGGAAAAGTTCATGGGGTATGAATAATATTCCAAGACACTACATTTTCTTTATGTTGCCGGTGATATAGCCTGATATCAGCAAATGAAAGGGAGTGTTTAAATATTGTCCAAAGTAAACTCCATGTATCACATAAATAATATACAAACATTATTTTAAGAAAACAAAAGTGTCCGATTAGGGGTATAGGGTCCAGGCCACACAATAAGGAGCTATAAATTGTATTAGTTTATAATATATTATCCTTTTACATTCACTTTACATTCATCTCTGTGTAGTGTTCTATCAATTTTTCCCATGAGGAAATGAATTGCAATTAGCATCCTCCATACTTCAGCCTTTGATTCTTGTGAAAGGTTTTATGTAGGGAGGATGTCTCTATACTCTACAAGGTATTTCATCTGTAATAGTCTTGCAATGCTGCCCCAACTAGCTAATGACCCATATACACACTGGCCTATTTAAAGTATTTATACTTTTTCTCTCTACCATGCTGTGCTCTTAACTTTGCTATAAACGTGCATAGCTGAGTTCTGTTTAGAGCGACAAGTATTTTAGACTGCCACCCAAATTGTATGAAAAGTAGTCTTCTACGAATTGGTCTTCTCAAAGAATTGAAAAGATGCTGAACTGAACTAGAAAAAAAAACTATCATATGAAATCTGTATGATGGCGTAATCTTTGCAACATGGGCTTTTCTTTTAGGTATTCCTGAATTTATTGGCACTAGAGATGGTGCAAATTGATTTACAGGATTTGGTCCAGCAGCCAGGTCAGTAATCTATATCTATTCTACTTGTCGGCATCCCTGGCTGCTCTTTTTATTAGACGCCCATGTGTGATGTCATTGATACTATATGGTGCACATGTGATTGTGCCAGGCTGAACAATCATACGAAGAGCATCAGATGCCAGGAGGTGAGAGGTGATTCTTTCTGGACCAGGTCCTACTAATATAGTCTCACCATCTCTATTTGTTAACAAGGGAAACAATGTCCTATAATACGTGCTATATACAGTGCCATAATAAAATAACATGTTGGTTTAAGATATTCAGATGTTAGCAAATTCTTTTTCTGGGACATATATTGACCCTGAACACTTCCCTATCCCCCAACTAAGAGCCTGATATGCCATGGACTTATATACCCCACCCTGGACATGTCCCCACCCCCTAAAAGGATCCCGATATATCATGGACTTCAATATGCCTACCCACTCCCCACTCCCGTCCCCCTATTTTTACTATTTGCTTTGGCAATGCTGATATGTACTTAGTCCTGCCAATAAAGCTCATTTGAATTTGAATTTGAATTGAATTTGAATTTGACATGAATCTGCACAGCTAATGTCAAGACCCAGGCCCTGGGGTACTCGGGTATCAGGCTCGGTGGCTGTTTCACAGGGATGTCACAGGTGGCAGCGCCTGAGCCCGTGGCCTGGGTGACACTTCAATAAGGGGTTATGTACAGGAGATAAGAGTTTGCTGTCACGTAAAAACACCTGTAGTACCTGGTGAGGGATCACCAGCACTGCAACAGTCCTCCGGAGGGCGATGGTATTGTGGCAGAGTTTGCAAAGCTCCCTACAGGTGGAGCTGGTCCTCCGGGGCAGTGTTCCTGTAAGCAAACAGGTTGATGAAGATAACGACACGGAGGCAAAGTCAGTTTCTCCCTGGTACTTTACTGTAAACGTTCAGCAGCAAAATACAGAGTCCACAGTTCAGCAAGATGGTATTTTAACAGGTAGCTCTGTGGGTATCTGCAAGTTGATACCAGGTGGTATGGTGATACTCGTTGTATACCTTAGTTGACGAACCCGTGTCCTTTCTTCCCCGTCTAGGATGAGTCTATACCCAATGACTCCTTGTAGGTAGACTTGTGGCTCCCCTCCCTCATGATGAGGAAGCAGGCAGACCGCTCCATCTGGCAAGATGCCGCAGCCGGTGAACAGACCGCAGCAGCCGGTTGACGACGTCAGAGGTGGACTCTGGCCGGTTGTTCGGGTTCGGCGTTCCCTTGGTGGACTGGGGATTTCCCTGGAGTTTGGTCGCTCCACGCTGGTGTTCCCCCTTTCTCTCTAGGGCCCAGACTCCCGCGTCAGGCACCCTCTCTCAGGATCCTCTGACCTCAGGATCCTCTCTCATCTTCCCTCCGGATCAGCGTAGAGCTATCCGGTTAAACCTTCCTCCTCGCTCCACACTCCAACTCCCCAGACTCTGACTCTGTACTCTCAGATGTTACTTATCTGACTAACTGTCTCTAATTCCCCCTAGAGGTGAATATATCTCCCTCCCTTGGGGTAATCTCCCACCACTACTCTGTGTGGGAGTGCAGGAATGGGTCCCACCCATCAACCTAGGATCCACTTGCAGCTGGGGAAGATTACACCTCTTTTACGGGTGCAATACCCCACTGACCATGTGGGGCGCCACATACCCCCCTGATGGAACATACTCATCCGCGAGTATAGGCACCTGTTAACCGGTGAGTGAAAAACATTTTTATATTTTCTGTAACAATATCAACGGGTAAACTATTTACAATCAAGCATACTTTAACTTCTTCCTATTCTTAGGAGGCACATTTTCTTATAATGTTTCACACACATTACAGTAGTTAGTATAATAGACCCCACGTGTCACGTCGCCATTGGACTCGGTGACTGGTGTTCCTGACTCGGCCGCTGGGAAGCGCCGGATTCCTTCGGCTGATGGTGCTGGTGATAGGAGGGCCATGTCCTCATATGGACCTGCTCCTTCGACGTCTCCCTCTGTCGCTGAACGCCGCCGTGTTTCTCCTTTGGGTGATGTTGGTTACAGAGGAGCGGGCCCTGCAGAAGTGTCTGATAAGCGCAGCCTTCGTTCCTCTGTCAGAAGTGGGTGGTTGGTGCCAGTCGTGCATCACCATCTGGCCTGGTTCTAGGGGCAGTCCGGATGAGATCATCAGGCTGTGAGCTCCAGCCTATGGGAGGTAACCGCGCCCTTCAAATACATTGGTTCAAGGAGGACTGGTACTCTGGTGGTGATGAGTTGCTGGTTGGGACACTGGACGACACTTTGGTTTCCGCTGTGCTCACAATGGTAGAGGCACCTTGCCGCTGCCATGCGGACCACCAAGCAACTTCTAGGGTGCTCCTTCCTGAGTCTCCTTCTACGTCCTCCGGTTCCTCAAAGTCAGTCTTGTCTTCCTCTTCCTCAGCTTCGGTGACAGTGTCTGGTTCTGTATGGGACGGTCGCGCTGGCTCCAGCTGGAGATAGCTGCGGGTATGGGATGGTGGTGCTACAGGGGCTTTGGTCTGAGTCCCTGCGTCCCGGGTCTGGACGGGTGGCGGTATGGGTGGTAAGGAGGCACGGTACTCCACAATTGCCTGTACTGCTACTGCTGCCTCTAATGCTTCTCGACCTTCTCTCATAGTTCTCAGCTCACAGGCCCTCTCCGCGCTTCACCGTCAGCACACCCATGCCAGGGCTTCCTCCATGTCCTGGCGGAGCCGTCCGATAGTGTCTCTCCAGTAGTCAGCATCCCCCTCTAGTGTTAAGAGGGACTCCGCTGCTGGGTCTCCTTGTGCCGCTATGGCCTGTTCCTCGACCTCGCACACGATGTCTCTCCAACGGGGTGCTGCCATGCTGCGTGGTGTAAAGGATCCTAGTTCATTCTATCCTTCTCTTCCGGTTTGTCTCTTTATTGGCAGCCACTCCGGGAGAACTTCCTGTGGGCCTCCCCCCTGATTGATTGATGGCAATCGGGGCGACCACACTTTTTGGCGCCTCCGTCTTGGCCCTCCTTTTTCTAGGGGCTGAGGCTCACTCCCGGGCCTGCACATGGTGTTTAGTAAATGGCTACGGCGCCATCTTGGGTCCTCCTGCAGTGATGGCGGGAACCCATTTTTGGCGCCAAGCAAAGGCAGGAAAAGTTTGTTTCAATAGTCTAGGGCACACAGTACCCGGTAATACCGGGCATGAGATCTTGTTCGTGATGCCAGAAAGATATGTCAAGCCCCAGGCCCTGGGGTACTCAGGTATCAGGCTCGGTGGGTGTTTCACGGGGATGTCACAGGTGGCAGCACCTGAGCCCGTAGCCTGGGTGACACTTCAATAAGGGGTTATGTACAGGGGATAAGAGTTTGTTGTCACGTGACGCCACCTGTAGTACCTGGTGAGGGATCACCAGCACTGCCACAGTTCTCTGGAGGGCGATGGTGTCATGGCAGAGATGGCAAAACTCCCTACAGGTGGAGCTGGTCCTGCGGGGCAGCGTTCCTGTAAGCAAACTTCCTGATGAAGATAACGACACGGAGGCAGAGTCACTTTCTCCTGGTACTTTACTGTAAACGTTCAACAGCAAAATACAGAGTCCACAGTTCAGCAAGATGTTATTCTATAACAGGTAGCTCTACGGGTGGCTGCAAGTAGATGCAAGTAGATGCCAGGTGGTATGGTGATACCCGTGGTATACCTTAGTTGATGAACCCGTGTCCTTTCTTCTCCGTTTAGGATGAGTCTATACCCAATGGTTCCTTGTAGGTAGACTTGGGGCTCCCCTCCCTCATGATGAGGAAGCAGGCAGACCGCTCCATCTGGCAGGGTGCCGCAGCCGGTGAACAGACCGCAGCAGCCGGTTGACGACTTCAGAGGTGGACTCTGGCCTTTTCCCCAGGTCCGGCATTCCCGTGGTGGACAGGGGAATTCCCTGGAGTATGGTCGCTCCACGCTGGTGTTCCCCCTTTCTCTCTAGGGCCCAGACTCCTGCATCAGGCACCCTCTCTCAGGATCCTCCAACCTCAGTATCCTCTCTCATTTTCGCTCCGGATCAGCGTAGAGCTGTCTGGTTAAACCTTGCGCCTCGCTCCACACTCCAACTCCTCCGACTCTGACTCTGTACTCTAAGACGCTACTTATCTGACTAACTGTATCTAATTCCCCCTAGAGGTGAATATATCTCCTTCCCTTGGGGTAACCTCCCACCACTACTCTGTGTGGGAGTGCAGGAATGGGTCCCACCCACCAGCCTAGGATCCACTTGCTGCTGGGGAATATTACATCTCTTTTACGGGTGCAATACCCCACTGTGACGCCTGACTATGTGGGGCACCACACTAACCTTTTCAGTTACCTGCCAGGGCAATTACATTTGAGAAATTGTAAATGTTGGTGCTACACGTTTTGAAGCAAAGCTTGTGAACATGGTAATAAAAGTAAATGGCTTGACTATATAAGTTTGTATGTTCTCATGTTTGCGTGGATTTCCTATGGGTTCTCCAGTTATTTCCCACACTGTAAAGATACATTTACATTGGGAGCCCCAGTAGAGACAATGGTGATGATGTTTGTAAAGCTCTGTGGAATGAATTGTACTATACAAGTAAGTAGACTAACTAATTAAATTAAGGTTCATCAAGAAATAAAGGTGTTGGTTTATGTTGGTCATGTTATTAATCCTACAGTAAGTAATTATGTGTAACGTGTAAAAAAAAAAAAAAACAGAAAAAAAACATAGGAACCTTAATTATTATTAATGTTATTTATCATTATTTTAGTGCCATTTATTCCATGGCCCTTTACCTGTGAAAAACAATATACATATTGACAACAAGTACAACAACCAGAACAATACAAGGCACACACTGGTAAAGGAGGAGAGAGGACCCTGCCTGCGAAGGCTCACAGTCTACAAAGGATGGGTGAGGATAAAGCAGGTGTGGATTGAACTGGTTGTGTGGCACTATAGTGGACTGAGGGTTAGTGCAGGTTGTAGGCTTGTCAGAAGAGGTTGGTCTTCAGGTTCCTTTTGAAGGTTTTGAATGTTGGCGAAGGTCTGATGTGTTGGGGAAGGGAGTTACAGAGTTTGTGGGATGCATCGGAGAAATCCTGTATGTGGTTGTGGGAAGAAGAGAGAAGAGGGGAGTAAAGAAGGAGATCATATGAGGATCAGAGGTTGTATGTAGGCAAGTACAAGGATTCTATATCATATATGTATGGAGGATTCAGGTTACGAATCACTTTGTATGTTATGGTTAGGGGTTTGAACTGGTGTCTCTGGACAATGAGGAGCCAGTGAATAGCTAGGCAGAGAGGAGAGGCTGTAAACAGCTGGAAGACAGGTGGATTAGTTGGGGTGCAGAGTTTCTTTTAGATTGGAGGGATGAGAAAATGCTAGAAGGGAGGCCAGAGAGCACAATATGAGGGCATGCACTTGTGCTTTGCAGATTCTTGGTTAAGAAATGTAAGCATCCAGGAAATATTTTTCAGTTGGAGTCCTCAGAAGATATGAAGGGCTTGGATATGTGATTTGAAAAAAACAAAATTTTTCTGAGAAAAGTTAGATATTTTTTCTTTTCACAGCTTAATGTTATTACATTTTGTAAAGCACCTTAGGGTTCAAAGTGCTCACCACACATCTAAATAAGTTTCTTGAGGGCTCTAGTTTCCCAAATGGGTTCACTTGTGGGTGGTTTCCCCTGTTTAGGCACATCAGGGGCTCTCCAAACATGACATGGTGTCAGCTAACAAGTGTAGACATCTTTGCCCTTCAAAAGTCAAATGGCGCTCCTTCCCTTCTGAGCCCAGCCGTGCACTTAAACAGTAGTTTTCCACCACATATGGGGTATCAGCATAATTAAAAGAACTTAGTTCCTTTGAAGCACCTTGAGGGTTTACAAACTTCTTGAATGGGGTTTTGCACAGTTTGAAGAAGGACATTTTTGGAATGGGTGTCACTTTTAGGTGTTTTCTGTCACTTAGGCCCTTCAAAGTCACTTCAAATGTGATGTGGTCCCTAAAAAATAGTATTGTAAATTTTGTCGGTTAAATGAGAAGTTGATGATAAAGTTTTAACCCTTCTAACTTCCTAACCAAAAAAAATTAAGTTTAAAAAATCATACTGATGCAAAGTAGACATGTTGGAAATGTAATTTATTAACAATTTTGGGTTACATAATGCTCTGTTTTAAGGGCATAAAAATTCAAATATTGAAAATTGAGTAGTTTTTAAAAATACTTTACATTTTTATGGCCAAATTTCCAATATTTTAACAAATAAACTCAAAAAGTATCATTCTAAATTTACCACTAACATAATGCACAATATGTTAGAAAAAATAAGCTCAGAATCACTGTGATCCATTGAAGCGTTCCAGAATTATTACATCAGAAAATGACAAAGATCAGAATTTAAAAAAATTGGCCTGGTCATTAAGGTGAAAACCAGGCTCCAGGGTGAAGGGCTTAACAGACAAATATTACTGTTAAGCCCACAGGGTGTGGTAATGTAGTGTGGACTCACTAGACCACTGGTGGTGCATTGGTAGCTGAATACCCTGTACTCAAGAGACATTAGAGTGAGTTTCATAAAACCAAGAATATTATTAAAAAAAGTTTCACAAAGGGAAAAGGTGTCTAAGGGGAGGACCCTCTGGATTACAACACTGTACCACGTAGTGGAGCACTGGCAAAGGTTAACCCCTATACAGGAATTACTC
Source organism: Allobates femoralis (assembly GCA_033576535.1). NCBI lineage: Eukaryota > Metazoa > Chordata > Amphibia > Anura > Aromobatidae > Allobates > Allobates femoralis. Next base: position 144,726,543 of record JARQOC010000003.1, read on the forward strand.
TGATACAACACCAGGAGGCTTGAATGCTGCATATCCCAGACCAGAGAGGCAATCCATACAGACCAGATAGTAGATATGGAAGAACTGTAGAATACTGGCTCTCTCGATGAAATGAATCCTGGGAGCTCCAATCCAGGAGCGACGATCCAGCCTGTGCAGGAAACTGGATGGTCCTGTGCACATCAGGAGAGGCCTGGACAGCCCAAGGATTCTGCGAAAACAGAGGTGTTAGAATCAAGTGGAAACAATGTAGCAGTCTTCTTAGTGCAGAGCTCAGCAGATTGTGACCTGAGCAGAGGCAATGATTTCCAGAGAATGAATACATTGCTGGGGCACCTCCCATAGGAGGAGGGTGCCTTTTATGCTCATAGCAGCAACACTCAAGCAGAGACCTAATGGGGAACATGAATATTGCTCCTATAAGTGTGTGCAGGATGCTGGACAAGAATCCTAAGAACATTCCTAGGAGATCTGTCAATAGGATGCAGGTTCCTAGAAGAAAAGGAGACAGATTGTCACATGGAGCCATGACCAGGGTGAGCAGAACCAGTGAGCTGCGTGATGAGTTCCTTCAGGGGATAGATCTGCTCACTCACATGGACTTTCATGGCAATCCTGATTCTAGGCACATTCTTTTACTCACACATCTTCTTTCTTCTTAATATTGGTGCCAAATTCTTCTCCTCCTTGTTCACTCAATTAACTGCATCACGGCTGTCACCTGATCCAGTGTCTCCTCTAAGCTCTTTCCTCCAGGAAACACCTAATTGGCTTCTTGGTTCCTGGCTTTCCTCTTGACCAGCAGATTGTGATATTCTCCCACAGTCTACAAGATGTTAGCTACGTGCATCTACTGCTGCTCTTACATTTGTATGCCTCCTTTGGAGCCCTGGACAAAATCTTTGTACCCCACATTGGGTTGATAACGACATCTAAGACACAGCAGCTTTTTTGTTTAGAAAAAAAATGAAACAGGCTATCACCTATTAGCTAAAAAATGCATTTTCCTGGCATGCTCTAGCACTATGACATCCCTACTTTACAGTGACTTTACTGGTAGTCTTTTCTATTGACAGTAAGAGAGTTGCACTGAACTGAACATCCATTAAATTGATTTGACAGAATTTGTATTGAAAAGAATTACTGAACGAGCCAACTGTATGATAAAATGTTGGCAATTTTACACATTCTAATGAACACATCCTACAGTGTAGATGCTAAATCTTATTCCAATGTTCAATTATTATTCAGTGTTTGCAATCTTCTGTCAAATTGTATTTATTTGTACCATGGTAAAAAATATTATCAAATTTACATGAATGCTTAAAGGGACTGGCGTGGTGAAAAATGTAAGTGTATCTTCCCATCTACTTATTTTCCATCTTCTGCCTTCTCTGCCTCTATAAAGTCAAAGCAGACAATCAATGAAGAGGTTAGATGCGGGTTGAGATAGAAGGAAAACAAGTAGATGGGAAGGTGCACATGAATGTTTTCCATACCACTATGTTCTGAGCACCTGTACTTGGTGTACTATGCTGACAGAGTCCTTTTAGAGTTGCTCAATCTGAACTGTGTCAGCCGAGTATATGGTAAAAAAGGAGATGTTGGGAACATCAATTGCTGTTTTTGTATCGTCTTATGACATTCTATTTCTAAAATTCAGTTTTCCCGCTTGTTGTAATATGTTAAAAGGCTGTTAAGTTTCAGCAATTGAAGATTCTACAGTTCTGGAATATAAATTCAGAATCCATCAATTGATTAATCAATTGATTCTGTGCCTTCCTCAGTGATGAACAAGTGCTGTGTATGCAGTTTGGGAAGCAATAGTGATGCTTCCTCCTCCCATCTTGGGAATCACAAAGAAGGCAGGAAGAATCAGGGACTGCTTTATGCTATGTGATGTCTTTATTTTTTGTAGAACATGCTGTCTTTTTATTGTGTGTGTGATTTTGGGTTACATAGGATTTTTGATCACTCTTTAACTATAGCTGTCACTATGCAATTTAAATAATGTGTCACCTGAATAGTAACATAGTAACATAGTTTTTGAGGTTGAAGGAAGACTTTAAGTCCATCTAGTTCCACCCATAGCATAACATGTTGATCCAGAGAAAGGCAAAAAATAACCATGTGTCAACACTAAGCTCCACATTGGGGAAAAAAATCCTTCCTGACTTCAGATACGGCAATCAGACTAGTTCCCTGGATCAACACCCTGTCAAAGAATCTAGTATATATAACTGGTAATATTATAGTTTTCAAGAAAGGCATCCAGGCCCTTCTTAAATGTTAGTAGTGACTCACTCATTACAACATCATGTGGCAGAGAGTTCCATAGTCTCACTGCTCTTACAGTAAAGAATCCGCGTCTGTGATTATGATTAAACCTTCTGTCCTCCAGACGTAGAGGATGCCCCCTTGTCCCTGTCCCAGGCTTAAGAGTAAAAAGATCATTAAAAAGATCTCTGTACTGTCCCCTCATATATTTATACATTATTATAAGATCACCCCTAAGCTGTCGTTTTTAATAGTTTAATAGAATCCTTACAGATGCAATTATACCAATGACATGTAGAGATCTTTTTTCCTTTATAGTTATATATATTGTACTTTTTAATAGGAAATAACAAGTGCTTACGTTTTTCATATACCGTATTTTTCGGATTATAAGACGCACTTTTGTTCCCCCAAATTTTGGAGGAAAGTGGGGGGTGCTTTTTATAATCCGAATATACAGATTATATACTGCAGGGGAGGTGGGGGCAGCTCTGGAGCCTGTCCAGGGGCTGGGGTGGTCTAGTGCAGGCTGCAGGAGGCAGCAGGAGCTCACATGTCTCCGCTCATATAAAATGCAGTCCCTTGGAGTTGTTATCCTCCGCCTGGTTTGACAATGAAAAGGGCTCTACTGTCTGTATATTGTTGTTACAGACAGTGTACAGCTTTGCTACAGTAGCATACCGGGGAAGTTTTGCGTCTTCTTCCCCACAATTTAATACACGGATTGGTACTCTTCCTTTGCGTACGTCCACCACCCCTCTGGCTGTCAGTAGTGTAGGTCTATGCTCTGAATATACCGGCTCTACAACTGCCTGGTATTCTTTTCCTCAGAGACCTATAGCTGCTCTACACCATATCATCATTTCACTTTTCGGTGGTAATACAATGGAAAACTGGTCTGTTACCCGTACACTGCCAATCTCTCCCCCAGACCGATTTACCTGTTGCTTGCGGATGAGGGCTCAGATTTCTTTTTGTAGGACTCTCTTCTGCCCATAACGAGCAGTCACAACAATCTGTTGGAGTAAAAACAAAACTTCTCCAAGCCAGTTTTCAATCATATTAGTACCAATTACCATGTAGGGGTATTTTTCATTAGGGTCATCTTCTACCACACATACACCTTGGTCTTTTAACTCCACCCTCCCCAGCTTTATTGTCACTTCTCTAAACCCCACCTGAGTCAGTGGTTGTCTATTAGCTGCAAGAATGACAAAGTTAGGGTCTGGGGGTCTAAGATCAGTATCAGACCAAAATTGTTTGTAAAGGATATGTGAGATGGTGGTAACCTGTGACCCGGTGTCCAGTAGGGCCGATGTGGGGATTCCATTTAGCATAATGTTGAGGTACGGATGGCCTCCAACGTACCGATTACACCAGTCATATAGACCCAGTCCTCCTACTCCTGGGGATTGACTCTCGGACCCAGGAATCTCGGGTTTAAAGGACATCCTCTTGCGAAGTGGCCTGGTTTGTTGCAGCGTAGGCAGATAGGTTGTCCTGAAGAATCCGTGTGGTTGCTAGCTATGCATTGGAATGGTGCGTTGGTCCCCTGAACGGGCGATTTCTTGGTCCCCAGAACGGGCAACTTGTTGATCCCCTCCATGGGCGACTTGGGCTTCCTCCTCATCCACGGGACATCCTCAGGGCAATTAGTTAGTTGGATTCTGCTTGGTGGTTGTGCCCCTGGCCTGGCTTGCAAGAGCTTTAACACATAGTCCATATTTTTGGTTAGCTGCAGCACCTGGTTACATAGGTCATCATCAGGGTTGGTTGCTACAGCATGCCCTATGGCTTTTGAAGGGTCTTTGGAAGTAGGTTCAAAGTCTATTGGAGAGGTGTTAACCTGCCAGAATTGGGTTGCAGGTTCTGCAGGCAATGGGTCTTGTAGCACGGTCATAGCTCGGTCTTTTAAAGCATTGAAGTTCACATCAAGATGATCTAAGACCCACATGTGTACCGACCTCAATCCATTCATAAAGTGTTCTGCAAGCATTTTATCTTCTTCTAGCACACTTGCCGGGTCTACCTGCTTTAAGGACCGGAGTGCCCCTTGTAAATGTAAGGCAAAGTCTCTGATGGTATCTTGCAGTCTCTGTTTGCATTGGTAGAATATCATCCCTAGTTCAGACTATGTGCATTTTTCAAAAGCAGCTTTTAGCTTGTCAAATACTTTTGCTACACAGTCTCTGTCAGCATCGCTCCAAGACTCGACCTCTAGCTCCGCTGCGCCTGTTAATTGTCCCAGCACAACAGCAGCTCGCTGCTTTTCTGTCATTGCATACATGTCCAGCACTGCACACATCTTTTGTTTGAAGGCTGCTAAGGTACCGGCCTTACCCTCGCAGGTTGACAACCATTTTGCATCCGGTATGTACGGCAAGGCTAACGGCATTATTGGGGCCACTGCTCCAGGTGCTGCGGCTCCCACACCGGCTGGTGCTGCATTCCGGACATCCCTTCTGTCAGAGAACTGTGCTTCGTCCGCTTCACTCATGGTGGTGCCCCCCTAGTTAACTGCTGCCAGCCGGTGAGGTAATTTTTTTTCCTGGTAGTAGGCGGCTGTACAAGGGGTGTGGAGAATCTCGGGTATTTCCGGAACTAGACGCTGCACTTCGTTGATCTTCGGCAGAGCAGAGGGGCAGGGCTTATCTTCACGCTCTTTTCTATCTGCGATGCTCTTCCCGCTCTGTGGCGCAGCAATGGTGGCCCCATTTTACAGTTCACAAAACAGTCAATAAAGTCTATTTTAAGCACACATTTCCCAGTTTTACCGGGCTCGGGATCCTGCTCGTGATGCCAGAAATGAGTCGGTCGACATAGTAGGGGGTACTCGGATATCGAGACAGGGTGTTACTTCAGTGGGGGATCACGGCTGGTTGATTCCCGGTTCCATGCCTTGGACCCTCAATATAGGAGTGGGGGTGATGATGATGGGGGAATTGTAATGTGACGCCACCTATGGTACCTGGTAAAAGGGTTACCAGCACTGCGGCCGACTGCTGAGGTGATGGAAATGCAGCATTGGTAGTACAGCTCCCCACAGGTGGAGCTTTACCTCCAGTAAAAGGCACAGTCTTGGAGGGTAACCAGGTTTCGGTGCAGCTTGGGACGTTCACCTTAGAGAGTTGTGAGGCCTCCTCTGTTAGAATGTGCGGTAATTGGGGTAAGTTCTGCATGTAACTGAAGTTGCCGCTCTTTCTCCCTCTCAGGGTACTACTCCACAACTGATAATGAGGACCTTTCTGTGGGATCCCTGTTCTCCTCCTGGGCCCCTGGTCCTGTGCTTGGTCAGGTTTAGTGTCTCACTTGGTGCAACTTCAGGGGGATTAGATCCTCCTGGACTGTCCGGACTGTCTCTGCTACCTTTAGATGAATAACGACTTCAGACTCCAGTGTCCGGGTGGGCTAAAGGGATATCAGATATGTTCCCTTTTTCTTTCTCCTACTTCCTCCACTGGCCTCCGTCCCTCTCCCTAGGGCATGGACAGCTGGGTCAGGTTTCCTGGTTCTGGGTCTGGCTTGGTCCCAGCAACTAGCTCCTTCCAGTCCTTACTTCTGTACTGTCTAGCTGGAACTAACTGACTCCACCCCTCAGACCTGGATCTTTATAGGGGATCTGGCTTAAAGGGAACCTGTCACCTAGATTTAAGCCCTACACTATTACTACCTGTCCCTACACCTTCGTAGCTGCTCCCTATGTATCCCTCTCTGAGCTAAAGGGGCCCTATAAAACAGCAGAAAAATAACTTATAACTTACAGCAGTCCTTGAGGCTGGGGACTGGAAAGATGGACCCTGGCTCCATTCTGCCCTCCTCGATGCTGCAGCGCACGCCCCGCTGGATGGCATTATTTTTTATTCATCGCTGCCTCCTCCATTTGGAATCTCCCGCCCTCTGTACACCTAATATGCACCGCCCGCTACGTCATATCAGGTGCGGTGCATTATGGGGCCGATCACGTGATTGGCCCCAGTGCATTATGGGCTTGATGACATAATCAGCCCGACTTCAATAAGTGCATTGCGCATGCCAGCGGTAACGTCAGGTAGTTCGGGCGAACGCAGCCCTTAGTTACCCAATGTATACCATAGTTACTGGCCACACACAAAGCTGGCCGGACTGCGGTAATCCTAACTGCAAAGAAAAACGTCCAGGCAACGTTTTTCTCTGTGGTCAGGATTACCGCAGTCCGGCCAGCTTTGTGTGTAGCCAGTAACTATGGTATACATCGGGTAACTAAGCGCTGTGTTCGCCCGAAGTACCCGACGTTACCGCCGGCGGTTACAGCAGGAAGAGCTCTGCTGTACCGCAATGCGGCTGCCGCAGGGCCAGCACTGAGTGTGACGCTAGCCTTACTGGATCCAGTTTTTTATCCTGAAAACCTGATCAAGTACCTGACCCATAGATCCCAATGTTAACAATTGATTGCCAAAGTGCAATCTGTCTACTGGATCCAGTTTTTGAGAAGTCAGGTTTTAATAGGGTCTGCAACATTTTTTGGCCTTTTACCAAAACCTGATCAGTTTTTTAACATGGGACCCTATGGGAACCTGATACAGTACCTGATACAGTGCCCACAAGTAGTCTTCAACCCCCTGCAGATGTAGCTGGTTGACACATGCGGAATTAACTTGGCATTGTGACATTTGGACTGTAGATCAGCCTGGAAGTGGGAAATGCACTGCAGCCAAAAAGATTTTTTTTTTTTTTTTAAAGCGTTAAATGTTAATTCAGAGGGTCATTTATTATTCAACCCCTCAAACCACCAGCATTCTGTTTGGTCCCCCTAAAGTATTAAGAAGTAGTTCAGGCACAAAGAACAATGAGCTTCACATGTGTGGATTAATTATCTCTTTTGCCAGCCTTTTCTGACTATTTAAGACCCTCCCCAAACTTGTGAACAGCACTCATACATGGTCAACATGGGAAAGACAAAGGAGCATTCCAAGGCCATCAGAGACAAGATCGTGGAGGGTCACAAGGCTGGCAAGGGGTACAAAACCCTTTCCAAGGAGTTGGGCCTACCTGTCTCCACTGTTGGGAGCATCATCCGGAAGTGGAAGGCTTATGGAACTACTGTTAGCCTTCCACGGCCTGGACAGCCTTTGAAAGTTTCCTCCTGTGCCGAGGCCAGGCTTGTCCAAAGAGTCAAGGCTAACCCAAGGACAACAAGGAAGGAGCTCCGGAAAGATCTCATGGCAGTGGGAACATTGGTTTCAGTCAATACCATAAGTAACGTACTCCACCGCAATGGTCTCCGTTCCGGACGAGCCCGTAAGGTACCTTTACTTTCAAAGCGTCATGTCAAGGCTCGTCTACAGTTTGCTCATGATCACTTGGAGGGCTCTGAGACAGACTGGTTCAAGGTTCTATGGTCTGATGAGACCAAGATCGAGATCTTTGGTGCCAACCACACACGTGACGTTTGGAGACTGGATGGCACTGCATACGACCCCAAGAATACCATCCCTACAGTCAAGCATGGTGGTGGCAGCATCATGCTGTGGGGCTGTTTCTCAGCCAAGGGGCATGGCCATCTGGTCCGCATCCACATGCAAGCCAGCCTTACCTACTCACCAGGAACAACAGGTAACCATTCTGGCCAATTGATATCACATTCCCCTGCAACTCTATATTTCATTTTTTGATACTTCCTGGTCCCTTTTCTTTAGTTTCTTATCTCGTTTTTTCATGCATAATAAGACCACAAAGTAATCCTGTTATTTTATGCCATCCTATGTAACTGAGTGTCAATTCTGTAAATAATGTATATATGTAGACAGATATATACTTCACTGTTTGCACTGTATATATTCTCACTGTAATTTTACTATTTTTTCATAGTGACGTATTGATAAAGGTCTGTCATAGGACCGAAAAGTTTGCTGTCACCACCCACCCTGTATATATGTCTTCAAATAAAACACTAACAAGCAACTACTAGATGAGTGCTGGGATCTTTCTAATAATCTGTTAATAAACCCTACTCTCGTTTGCAGTTTGAAGGCTCTAACTTATTTGCATCTTATCAAACCACCTAAATCTGCAGGGGTTAAAGACTACTTGTAGGCACTGTAGGTACCATTAGGTACCTGATCAGGTACCTGATCCGGTAAAAATGCCTCCAAACAGACAAGGGGAAAAACTGGATCCAGTAATGCATTCAGTTATTGGATGCAGGTTCCCAAGTGTGACCGTAGCCTTAAAATTGTATTTTAGTAGCACTTTGTTTTATCAAAAAATAAAAGAAGAAAAAAAAAGACAAAAATTGGTTCCCACATGTTAAACAAATGTGCATCAAAATTGTGTATGGCTGGGGTCACAGATGTGGCATGTATTTTAAATCCTGATCCGGTTTTGAGCTTTCAAAAAGCTCAAAACCGGATCAGGAAACGCTCCCCATAGGAGCCCATTATGGAACTGGATTGCTTTACATGCAATCTGGTTACCGGCTCCAGATCTGCAGCCTGTGCGGAAAATCATGCAGGCTGCAGTTTTCGGAGCACTTCTGTGATCCGCAATGCGGTAACCACATTGCTCAGGATGTGTAATCCTGAGCAATGCGATTACCGTCTACTTTGCTCATCCCTGCTGTCGCAGGCTGGGGTCCTCAGGATGCTGTACTGTAAAATGCTTACGCAAAGTGCCTAGCATAGTGGTCTTGATGCTGGGAGCCGACGGCTTGTTATAAAGCATGAATGAAAGCCGACAATAGCAGCGATGGGGTTAACAGCTAAGTTTACCCCTGACATGCTGTCCTATGTGGACAGCATGACTCTAGGGGGGTGAACACTCCCGATAGACATGCTGTCCACATGCAGTTTTATTATTTATCCCTTTGTTCATCCCTGTGCCAGCAGGGATGAACAAAGCATGCGGCTGCCGCAGGCATTTACATGTGCCTTGCGGCAGCCGCATGGGCTCCCATAGGAGCCCATTATTTCAAATCTGCTGCGGCAGGGATATCGCTCCGAAAACTGCAGCCTGCATGATTTTTCGCGCAGGTTGCAGATCTGGATGCGGTAACCGGATTGCATATAATGCAATCCGGTTGTTATAATGGGCTCCTATGTGCTGCGATTCCTGATCCGGTTTTGAGCATTTTTAATGCTCAAATCCGGATCAGGATCTGCATAGCCCTGCCGCATGTGTGACCCTAGCCAATGACAATATAAAAGAAAATTCTGATTAAAGGCTTGAAGATAAAAGATTTGTCATGTGGTTACTGTTGGTTATAAGTGATGCAGGATTTTCATCTTCTCATGTATTGAACACAATAGTGCGTATGCGGATAGCCTTGCAAACAACATGATGATGTCTAGAGGAAAAGAGATATTGGAACAAGAACACAATGGTGAAGAGTCTATTAGTGACATACATTAAACAGCGGCATGTCTCTCTTTATAGAACATTCCATTTATGTGTTCCTCAGTTTCTGAGCTTTAACTATGTATTTACCTGTCATACATTAGCCGCTAAAGGAAAAAACTTATTTGCATTTCCCTCCTTGCATTCTGCCAGTAGTAAGTTATTTTAAAGCTCATGTGTTTTATTAATAGTGATAAGCGAGTGTAATTGTTACTATATGTTACTCGCACGGATAGTACAGTATTCGTGATACTAGTTACTCGGCGAGTATCGCTGGAGCTCGTGAGTGATGTGTCGATAGTGAATGATCTGACACAAATTGTCAGCTCCCTTCAGGTCACAAAAGAAAGTGGCACCCCAATGAGAGCAGATTGAATTGTAGGATCTCTCTGGGGGGCACATCTAGGTGTTTTATGAATTGAAAATGCAAAAAAGTCCACCTCCTGCCCTGTCCCGGAAATGTTTGTTTTATGGCCGGATGTATGTGGGCGGACATTGGACTCGCTATTCGGACGAATACGTGAGTATTAACAACTACTAGGTACAAATCTCCTGAAGCCGACTATTTCAACACTCGCTAATCCCTACTTATTAAGGCTTATATCATTTTTTACAGTTTTTTGTGGGACAAGTTTTGTATTTCAAGACAAAATTTAGATCAACATCTATAGTAGTGTTCAGATTGACTTTTTATTATAATGGCATAATGCATAAAAAGTGACTACATTGTGTGCAGAATTATTAGGCAAATGAGTATTTTGATCACATGATACTTTTTATACATGTTGTCCTACTCCAAGCTGTATAGGCTTGAGAGCCAAATACCAATAAAGTAAATCAGGTGATGTGCATTTCTGTAATGAGGAGGGGTGTGGTGTAATGACAAGGTGTGCTTTATTATTAGGCAAATGCCTTTCCTTAGGCAAAATGGGTCAGAAGAGAGATTTGACGGGCTCCGAAAAGTCTAAAATTGTGAGATGTCTTGCAGAGGAATGCAGCAGTCTTGAAATTGCAAAACTTCAGAAGCGTGATCACCCAACTATCAAGCGTTTCATGGCAAATAGACAACAGGGTTGCAAGAAGTATGTTGGGCAAAAAGGCGCAAAATAACTGCCCATGAATTGAGGAAAGTCAAGCGTGAAGCTGCCAAGATGCCAATTGCCACCAGTTTTGCCATATTTCAGAACTGCAACATTACTGGAGTATCAAAAAGCACAATACTCAGGGACATGGCCAAGGTAAGGAAGGCTGAAAAACGACCACCTTTGAACAAGAGACATAAGATAAAACCTCAAGACTGGGTCAAGAAATATCTTAAAAATCTATAAAATGAGAATGCGCATAGGGTCTTATCCCACTTAATAGATTGATAACGTATAGTATAAAAACTGCTCACTTGGTTTGGTTGTGTAAGCTCATGTGGCGCCCCTGCGGGTATTAGCCACAGTATAAGATCATAATAGTTGCACTCACTTAGAAAGCCATGCCACTGCACTACCACCTTTGGCCAGTAGGGGGAGCTCCAGAGACACCAGAGACTTCCCTAGAGATAAAACACTGGTTTGAGGTAAATTTTCAGACAGTTGGAGACAGGAGCTCAGAGTGACAGGAGCTGCATTGAGTTCCTGAGGACTGACTGACAATTTCCAGGGCCAAGCCATCGGTCTGAGGAGGAGAAAACTGATAAGAGAAACACTTTCAGAATCGGGTAGCATCATTATCTACCCTAGATAAAAAGCGCAAATACGGATACCGGATCCGTGGCTGCATTAGTTATATACAATACAGCAACCGGAAAAACGTGAGGTAACAACAAGCTTCACAGGGCCAGACACAGCAACATACTTAGAGTTCAGCAGTACTCCCGGAGGGGGTAAGCAGAGAGAGACAAAGGACTCAAGTTGCCTGTTGAGTGGGACCCAGAGAGGACAGATTTGGGCCGGCAGCGAGTTCACACACGGCAGCAGGGCCACATAGACAGCGCAAGCAGGAGGTAAAGGACCCGGTGGGGCCTGAGCAACTGAACCCCGATTGCAGACTCCGGAGACGGGACTTGTTGTATTATAGTTTGGTTGAAAGTAAACCAGTTAAACCTCATCTGTGCCTCAGCCTCTGATTTAACAGCTACCATCTATCCAGGATTGGGACCATCACCGCTGAGAGAATTTGCTGTGAATCAAGTAAGTGTCTGTGTCCTTAACATCTCCTCACCATACTTCCATCTTCATCCATCATTAACTTTAACATCACCTGTCCAGGGGACCCTACAGCCCTACCCGGAAAAGGGCTATACCATCTCAGCTGCCTCTCACCATCATCCCCTGGCCAGTACAAGGCAGCAGTGGCCATATATAGCCACATTATTCTGGGTGGCGTCACGACAATAACATCTACAAACTTTATAAACTAAATAAACTTCTAAATCCCTGTAAATACCCCCTTTTAGGAGTGTGCCAGCCTGGGGCCACGGCCTGGGTCCAGCCACCAGTGACTCCCCCAAGGAAAGGGACCCTGCGCCGGGTATCCCGGTCCCCTAAGCTGGGCGGCACACTCACAACCAGCTTGATCGCTTAAACCCAGCAGCTACTGCAAGGACCGCACTTCCACGATGTGGGAAAAGGAATCTCTCCAGGACCCACTGCCTCCAGATCCGCGCTGCTGCTCCAAAAGGAATATCAAAGACACCGGAATGCTTTGAATGAATAGTATTTCACTTTATTTCCGACGCGTTTTGGAGCTCAAAACCCGGCTCCTTCCTCACAAAAGGAAGGAACCGAGTTTTGAGCTTCGAAACGCATCGGAAATAAAGTGGAATACTATTCATTCAAAGCATTCCGGTGTCTTTGATATTCCTTTTGGAGCAGCAGCGCAGATCTGGAGGCATTTGGTCCTGGAGAGAAGAAATATCTTAAGACTGATTTTTCAAAGGTTTTATGGACTGATGAAATGAGAGTGACTCTTGATGGGCCAGATGAATGAGCCAGAGGCTGATTTAGTAAAAGGCAGAGAGCTCCACTCCGACTCAGACACCAGCAAGGTGGAGGTGGGATACTGGTATGGGCTGGTATCATCAAAGATGAACTTGTGGGACTTTTTCAGGTTGAAGATGGAGTGAAGCTCAACTCCCGGACCTACTGCCAGGTTCTGGAAGACAACTTCTTCAAGCAAAGAAAAACATGATTTTCATGCAGGACAATGCTCCATCACATGCATGCAACTACGCCAAAGCGTGGCTGGCCAGTAAAGGTCTAAAAGAAGAAAAAATAATGACATGGCCCCCTTCTTCACCTGATCAGTAATAGTTACCTGCACAAACAGATATCCTCCTAAGATAGCCAAATCTAAAAAAAAACACTCCAACTTCCAAAAATATTAAGCTCTGATATATATGAGTCTTTTGGGTTGATTGAGAACATAGTTGTTGATCAATAATAAAAATAATCCTCTAAAATACAACTTGCCTAATAATTCTGCACACAGTGTATTACTGCTTAAGCTTTTAGTTGAGAGATTCAACCAGACCACGTGCAGACTGAGTATTTGGTGAGTTTTTTCCCTCATTATTAGTAGCCAAAACCAGGAGTATAAAAAATACAGAAGTGGTGACAAGTTTCTATTATATTTTTCCTCTGATTGGTCCACTCCTGGTTTCAGCTTACAAATACTGAGGTAAAAATCTCATCAAATACTGAACATGAGTAATATGTATTTACTTCAATATTTTTTGTCTAAAACTGTGCGTACTGAATTTTTATAATTTTATTTTTATGTATTTGTAAAATAAATAACATATTATTGGTAAAAAAAATTTTTTAGACCTTTGAGGAGACTTTTACTATTATTCTTTAAACATTGCTGACTTATGTCGAATGCTAATGTCATCAGCACTGGCCAATCTGGAGTGCGTTTCAGACTACGGTAGCTCTCTCTTTGTGTGGTTTGAGACGCAAAGCGCTGTCATCTATCGTGAAATAGTATGTGCTGCCAGGTGAAAGGGCTGAAAAGCCGTGAGTAAACACCATATTCATAGTGATGAGCAAGCAGTACTCAGTGCTCAGGTACTCGATGCTCGGGGGCCCATTTTTTTATTACATTAAAGATTTTTTTAAAGAAATTGGGAGGCACTCTGATACCCCTTTAAGAGACGTGGAGGAGGGCCTCATTAAATATTGTATGTTCCCATTACTATGAAGTGGGTTTCCCATACTGTTGCCCTATGCAGGCTGCCAAAAATTGGGAGGCACTCCGATACCCTTTTGAAGACACGTAGAGAAGGGCCTCTTTAAATAATGTTTCCATTATTAGGAAGTGGGTCTCCCATAGTGTTTGATCCTCCTTCCTCCCACCATGTTAATCAAAACTGATCCCACACTTGGACACTCTGAAGAGCTTTTCACTTTTCCATTTATAGATTCTGGCCTCTCGCCTGCTCCACTTGAAGTGGGGCAAGAGGAGATTGTATGTAGCGATGCCCCAATATTTGAGCAGCCACGGTTGCATGAAGGCGACGGTAGAAAAGTGTCACAAGAGGTGGACCATGATGACACACTATTGCCTGAAAGTCAAGAGGACGACTAGGGTGCGGAAGTGGAAGACGACGTGGTGCATGATATTATAACTGACCCAACCTGGCAGGAGGACATGCAGAGTGAGGACAGCTGTGCACAGGTCGAGGCGTTGCACCCCAACAGGCAGGAAGAAGCAGTGTGGTGACCACAGACAGAAGGCGGGCAACCATTCCCCATAGCACCAACATCATGGAAGTTGCCCGTAAAACTGTTAGGTCTTCCCGAGTCTGGCTGTTTTTTAAGGACTCTGCCGATAATTTCAAAAAGGCCATTTGCACCACCTGCCATGCCAGCATCAGCAGGTGTAGCAAAACTACCAGCCTGACCACCACCAGCATGATCAGGCACATGGCAGCAAAACACCCGACTTTGTGGGCCGGACCCCAGGGTCCAGGAGCAGTGTCTGCAGGTGACAGCACTGCTTCTGGCACTGTTGTGCGTGCAAGGCAATCCCCTGTCCATAGTGCATGCGAAGATGCCTCCTGTCCTGCACCTGTCATTGCATCAGAAATACCACCATCAGCAACCACGTCAGCATCCTTGTCCCAGCGCAGCGTTCAGTTCTCCATACCTCAGTCCTTGGAACGCAAGCGCAAATATGCAGCCAATGCCCCATAGGCCACACTACTCAATTTGCACATTTCGCAACTGCTTGCGCTCAAAATGTTGCCTTTTAGGCTAGTGGAGACGAAAGCATTTTGCAATCGGATGGCGGTGGCCGTCACTCGTTACTCGGTCCCCAGCCGCCACTGTTCTCCCGGTGTGCCATCCCCGCATTACACAAGCACGTGTCCTAAAACATTAGTTGTGCCCTTAATAACACAGTTACCGTGAAAGTTAAACTTACCACGGACACGCCAGATCATGAAAAATGAGAACGCTACGGGTTGCAAAATATGGCGCAAAAAGTGCGTCTTGTTTTTTTCAAAACTTCTGAATTTTTTTTCACCACTTAGATATCAGTAAAGGTATACATGTTTGGTAGCTATGAACTCGTACCGACCTGAGGCATCACACCGTCAAGTCAGTTTACCATATAGTGAACATGGCGGATAAAAAAGCAAAAAAATAACGTGTGATTGCACTTTTTTTGCAATTTCACTGCACTTGAAATTTTTTTGCAATTTCCTTGTACACTATATGGTAAAATAAATGATTGCATCTCAAAGTATAACTCATCCTGCAAAAACACAATCCATCATATGTCTGTATTGACAGAAAAATAAAAAAGTTTTGGCTCTTGGAAGCAGGGGAGCAAAAAACGAAAATGAAAAACAAAAAATTCCGCGGTCATGAAGGGGTTAAAAAGAGATGATGTGGGTGTTTGTTGTGACACAATTGTAGCTTGCCCACGGCCTCAGTCTCTGCCTCGTGCCTTGCACAATTTAAACGGAGGATTATATACACTGCCTATATACCCTGCCTGTATACAGCTACATTTATCCTGAAAAGGCATATACACCGCAGTCTGCTATATACCCTGTCTATATACAGCTACATTAATCCTGAAAAGGAATATACACGGCAGTCTGCTATATACAATGCCTGTATACAGCTGGATTAGTCCTGAAAAGAAGTTTACACACCGCAGTCTATTACATATCCTGCCTGCCTGTATATGGCTAGATTAATTCTCAAAAGGACTGTTTAGATGGCTATTA
Source organism: Allobates femoralis (assembly GCA_033576535.1). Taxonomy (NCBI): domain Eukaryota; kingdom Metazoa; phylum Chordata; class Amphibia; order Anura; family Aromobatidae; genus Allobates; species Allobates femoralis. The sequence continues at coordinate 144,742,420 of JARQOC010000003.1, forward strand.
GAAGCCTGACACACCAGCCCCAGATGTCACTGGTATACAGCCTCTTGTGCTACACCGCAGTGTGCTATATACCCTGCCTGCCTGTATACAGCTAAATTAATCCTAAAAATGACTGTTGTTTTGATGGAGATAGATACTAGAAGCCTGCATACCAGCCCCAGATGTGCTAACTGCTATACAGCCACTTGTGGTACACCAAAGGGTGCTATATACCCTGCCTGCCTGTATACAGCTAAATTAATCTTAAAAAGGACTATTGTTTTGATGGAGATAGATATTAGAAGCCTGTACACCAGCCCCAGATGTGCTGACTGGTATACAGCCACTTCTGGTACACCGAAGGGTGCTATATACCCTGCCTGCCTGTATACAGCTAAATTAATCCTAAAAAGGACTATTGCTTTGATGGAGATAGATATTAGAAGCCTGCATACCAGTCCCAGATGTGCTGACTGGTACACAGCCTCTAGTGGTACACGATAGTGTGCTATATACTCTGCCTGCCTATATACAGCTAGATTAGTTCTCAAAAGGACTGTTTTGATGGATTTTGTATCCCAGTACCTACACTACCTAAAAGACCCTGAACCTTTCCCTCACTCAGCAGCACCTCTCCCTACATTAGCTGACAATGTGGAGCAGAGTGACGAGCACAGCGCGGTCAGGTCTTACATAGACCTGATGACGCTCTGCGGCCAGCCAATCACTGTAATGCCACAACCAACATGGTTGTGGCAGTACAGTGTGTGGCAGCCAATCGCTGCATGTAAGCTGGCTACGTAAAGAGCGCCAACATGCAGAGAGGTGGACCCGAGCATGAGCTCGAGCCCCTCGTCAGTACTTGGTGCTCACTGAGCATCGTGAGTACTGGGATGCTTGGGCAAGCACCGAGTATCGGCGAGCGTGCTCGCTCATCCCTATATACCCAAGCTGATAAGTGAGTTTATTTGATGTGTCATTCTTTGTGCTTTTTATCCTGTAGCAGACTGTTATCTCTGAAACGCATCAACAAATAAAGATCATGATCCTTATCAGTCAGGACTTTGAATTTACTCTCACCGGAGCGCTGCTTTTTAACCTTTTGTTCTACCTGCAATGATTATCTCCTACTGTAAATATTTGTGTACCTTTGCCAAGGTGTAAAACACTGATATAATGCGGTGTCTTTTAATTAGGAATTCTGCCAATTTGTTGTCAATAATTACTTTTTTTTTTTATAGTGGTCAACTTTTTTTTTAATGACCGACCTAATGTATGGGAAGTGGTCTGTAGGTACTAGGACATATGTAGACCTATCCTTCAACTGAGTGTGTATTTCAGAAAGGTCGTTTCATCCATCCAAGAAAATGATCTCCCTACCTTTGTCCACAGGTTTGATAATTTTTGTTATTGTTTTTTTAGATCATCAATGGTGGATGCTTCCTCAGGTGTTAAATTGTGCTTAATATTTAATTTATGTGATAATATTGTTAATATCAGTGGTATCCAAAGAGATGTATGTTCCAATGGGATGGTAATTTTTTGTGGGTTAAACGTACTAGGGACCTTTTAGGTTAGGTTCTTTGAGTTGAAAGCTGTCTGGAGTAGCCATGTCTGAGGTAGGCCAGGGTCACATTTGCACTTTGACCCTAGCCTGCCGGATTCCGGTTTCAACTTAGAAATTTTTCCAGCACCGCATAGCGTTACCGCTATGCGGTGCTGGAAAACGCTGCCCTTACTTACCCGATGTGTACCTTAACGACCTGTCACACAGGCAGCGGCTTGGAGTGCGCTTTACAGCGCCGCACAGGAAACCGTGTCTGTAACGTTTCCTGTGCGGCGCTGTAAAGCGCACTCTGAGCCGCTGCCTGTGTGACAGGTCGTTAAGGTACACATCGGGTAACTAAGGGCAGCGTTTTCCAGCACCGCATAGCGGTAACGCTATGCGGTGCTGGAAAAATTTCTAAGTTGAAACCGGAATCCGGCAGGCTAGGGTCAAAGCTCAAATGTGACCCTGGCCGTAGAAACTGTTTGATATTTAAGCCAGTTCTATTTTACATCCCTTTTTGTTCAAATGACCACAGTGTACTTACATTCTTTGATATCTCTCATGTATTTCGGCAAAGATTCTATTTGATACATTATTCATTGTTTATTCTCTTCACATAGACCCATATGGTCCTCAACTTTAATTCTAATGATCCCTCTATATGTTTTCACCTGTATACAATATTATACTGTCATCATCTATATCGATGTTTTACTTGCTTTGAATATGAACATCTTTTATATCACAATTTTGTGTATACTTTGTATTTTTCTGTACCCTTTTTGTTTGTATTTAATTGTTCTTTTGTGCATATTTGTCATTATGCTTTGTTATATACCATATGCAGACTCAACATCCTTGATAAAGTCTCTGCTTTGATCCAAAATGACGAATTGAGGTTTCTGGATTGTCTATTTTTTTAGTCTGCACAATAAAAGCTCATCTTCCATTTTTTCTACATGACTGCCAAAATTTATAATTTTTGCAGAACTAGTTGAAGACTGCTTGGGCCTTACTAGCTGACAGGGCCTTGCTACCTGAGAGTTTCCAGGGCCTCCTAAGAAACCAGGGCAGAGTTGTGTAGTGCAATAACGACAATAGGGCAAGTATATAGTGGCAGGTAATACCATTGTGACAGTGTGGAAGTAGGGATAGTGTACACCTGAGCTATCCCTCCAGCTAGGAAACCCTGCCGCAAGATTACCCCTAAAGGTGTGGATGCCTGACTCTCATAACTTACTGGGTTCCTGGATTGAACTCACCTAGATGTCCCCCTCCAAAGGGAGTGCAGGAGCAGGAGAGAAGGGCAGCACACAGAGAATAAAGACAAGGCAACAGGTATAGCAAAATTTCATCAGATCTCCAAATAGAAGCTTTGCTGCGGCCAGAGCATCGAAACCACAGCTGAACTGCAGCGAGATTCACAAGATGGAAGTAAACATGTTCTATCAGAGAAAAGTACATATTAGAGCCTACAGCTCAAGACTAAGAGAATACTTCATCCAGCATTAAAAAGGTCCCTAACCTGTTCATCATAGCAGAGCAAGCACATAGGTTAAACTGTTTAGTGCACTCTCAGAAAGCCTGTAATTAATCAAAAGGCTGAGACTTACTGACTTCAGGTGATGCGGCACATTCATGACTCTTGAACGCTTGTTCTCTCCCTGCAAACTCTGGATAAAGGATCATGGAGGGTTATGTGGGAGTAATAAAGATGGAGTTGAGATATGTTTGTTTTTTGTTCTAATAAAATGATTTTTCTCTGAGTGTTCTGTATTATTTACTATTTACTAGAAATTCCTAATGGCCGGGTCTAACAGTGGCCCAACATTGAGTCTCGAGCTTAGTGCCTGCTGCCAAAACAAAGCTGTTGGAGTGGTTCCAAGGGCCAGGATACTCAGTAGCCGGGCTGGCAGTCTTTTTGGGGTAGTCATGGTGGCAGTAGCCCTGCTTTGTGGCCCTGACCATCAAGTTAAGGGGTATTTACAGGGGATTATAATGTCTTTTGTGATGCCCCTTGTGGTACCTGGTCAGAATTGACTAGCGCTGCTGAGGTAGGCTCCCAGGGGATAGACGTTGCAGCAGCTTGGATGGTAACACTCCCCACAGGTGGAGCGGACCCCTGGGACTGGCGATGGTTATAGTTGCAGTGCAGGGAAGCGCAGAAAAAAGCGAACAGACATAGGGGGTAGTTCAGTCTCTTTAACTTTACTAAGTTGTGGGCTCTGGGGCAGTGGCCATTAGCTTCAAGGGGTCCAGTCAGCTTGGAAGCAGTCGGAGTTCACCTCCCCCGTACGTTTGGAGGCCAGCCTGTTGCGCTCTCTATTTCGGGTCCCAGCTGCCTGCGAGTTATTCTGTGGCCCTTCTCTCTCTCTCTTTGGTAATAAGTTCCCGCCCATCAGACAGTATGAACCTGTAACGGATACTGCCATGATGGTTGCAGCTCTGGGCTCTCGTTAAGCTGTTGTGCGTCGGGTCTCAAGGTGCGGCCAGGAAACTTGCAGTCTCCTGTCCTCCAGGTTTGGTTCACAAGGCGTGTGGGTCCTGTGTAAACCAGGACTCTGGCATCCTTCGCAGTGCTGGTCAGGGTGAGCTTTTCCAGCTCTCCCTTCCCAGAGCTCTCTCTCCTTGCATCCTCTCTCTTCCTCCTTCACACACCATCTCTCTGCTTCTAACCCCTATCCCCAGCCAGAAGAGGCAGTACCACCCTCAAACTGGGGTTATGAACTCCACCTTCTGGTCAGGGATCAGGACTTGTGTGTGCATGTGGGGTTTACCTGACATAGGGATCTCCTCCTGCTTCCAAGCATAATATCACTTCTGGTGAGGGAGGCAATATTACTGTGGTAACTGGACCGTAGGGGCACCACATTTCCCTTTAGTAAAGCACAGTACTCCCGGACTGTAAAGACATAAAGATACATGTTAACAACAAAGAAAAATTTCTTTCTTTATGGGAGGCACTTTTCTTGAACATTACATTATTGTCAAAAATGCAAAAAGTTCAAAAATCCTGAAAAATAATGCAAAAATATAAAACATTTGAAAGGGGCCTGTGATAATGCCAGTCCGAAAGCATCATCTCACAGGTTTGTAGTGCAACTCAGCGGAAACTGCCCCAGACCACCTCAAATTTCATCCCTGGGCATGGCTATAGGACTCAAAGACCATGGTTTTCACCTGGTTCTTCATCCACGCCGACAGTTTTAAGGTCAGGTTTACAAGGTGCAAAGTATAATTAGTTCAAATTTTTGCACCCTGCTCTGCTGATCCGAAAACCAACAAGTCATTAACTTCCGGTTTATTCACTGCTCTGCCGGCGGTCGGCAATCTCCGGTGGCCGGCAGCAGCAGCAGCATGGCTCTGACAGCAATGTTCACCTCAGGTCTTAGCCAGAGCTATGACCTGAGGTGAACCCTGACTGTTGTCATGTCTCAGTCTGCAATCACTCTGCATAGACATGTGTGTCTATGCAGAGTGATGTAGCAGTGCTGTGATTGCATTTTGGTACTACGGCGGACGGAAGAGGATTTTTTAATAATTAAAGATGGAGTCTAAGTGTGTTTTTGTTTTACTTCTAATTAAATATTTTTTCTATGTGTTGTGTTTTTTTAAAAAATTCACTAGAAATTCATGGCAGTAATGTCTACTATTGGCGTGACCGCCATGAATTTCGGGCTTAGGGCCAGCTGATAATACAAAGCTGGCCCTAACCCCTTTATTACCCAGTGAGCCACCGCACCAGGGCCCTGAAAGAGTTGGGTTCAGCGCCAGAAAATGACGCTTCAAGGAACGCGCCATTTTCTGGGGTGGCTGTGGGTTGCCATTCGCAGTGGGGGGGTGCCCAGAAGGCTTGGGCCTCCCTGCGCTGCGGATTCCAGCCCCCAGCTGTCTAGCTGTACCTGGCTGGACATAGAAATAGCGCGGAGCCACACACATTTTTTTTTTTATAATTTCATGAAATTCATGAAATAATTAAAAAAAGGGGCTCCCCTTTATTGTTCTGTCCAACCAGGTACAGATAGGCACCTGGGGGTTGGTGGCAGCCCGTTACTGCCTGCTGTATCCAGCTGGATACAAAAAATACGGCGAAGCCCACGTCAAATTTTTTTCTGAAAAATCTCCAAAAAAATATGAATGAAAGGGACTGCGTCTTTATTAACCCCTTGACCATAGTCGATGGGTTAATAAAGATGCAGTCCCTTTTTAGAGGATTGTTTAATGGATTTTTCAGAAAAATTTTGAAGTGGGCTTCGCCGTATTTTTGTATGCCAGCTGGATACAGCAACAGGCTGCCCCCAACCTCCAGCTGACTATTTGGACCTGCCTGGAAACAGAAATACCGGGAAGCCCTTTTTTTTTATTATTTCATGAATTTCATGAAATAATAAAAAAATGCATGGGGCTCCGCGCAATTTCTATGTCCAGCCAGGTCCAGCTAGGCAGCTGGGGGCTGGAATCCGCAGCGCAGGGAGGCCCAAGCCTTCTGGGCACCCCCCGCTGCGAATGGCAGCCTGCAGCCGCTCCAGAAAATGGCGCGTTCATTGAAGCACCATTTTCTGGCGCTGAACCCAACTCTTCCAGGGCCCTGGTGCGGTGGCTCACTGGGTAATAAAGGCGTTAGGGCCAGCTTTGTATTAAGCCTGAATTTATTTGTATTAAGCCTGAATGTATTGTATTAAGTCCGAAATTCATGGCGGTCACGTCAATAGTAGACATGACCGCCATGAATTTCTAGTGATTTTTTAAAAAAAACACAACACAGAGAAAAAATATTTTTATTTGAAAAAAAAAACAAAAAGACACTTAGGGACCCCATCTTTATTTGAAAAAAATCCACTTCCGTCCGACGTAGACCAATCCAGGGTTCTTCTTTAGCTCTGCTACATCTCTGGTAGAGAACCTCGACCAGAGATGTAGCAGAGCTGTGCACCCTGGGAAAGTTCATGTGAGTTCATGCAGGCAAGCATGAACTCACATGAACCCTTCCAGCACTGCTACTTCAAATGAACAGCTGACCTGAGCCAGCTGTTCATTTGAAAATCCAGGTGGGAAGGTCAAAAATAGAAAACCGGATTGAAAACCGGATTGCCCCGGTCCGGCGCAATCCGGGACCATAGAGCCCCATGTTATGAGGCGCCGGATTGCACCGGACCAGTACAATCTGGGAGAATCTGGTTTTGAAAACCGGATTCTCCCGGATTGTACCTGTTAGGTGCAATCTAGCGACCCATAACATGGGGCTCTATGGTCCCAGATTGCACCGGACCGGGGCAATCCGGGAGAATCCGGTTTTCACTTAATGCTGTGATAGGCTGCGGAGGACGGTGAATGAATCTTTCGGCCCCCTCCCCCTTCCGAACAATAGTGCCAGCCACTGCTGACAGCAGGATTCCCCGCTCCCCCCGCAGCCACCCCACCCGATCCTAAGTTAGGATAGGGTGGGGAGGTGGTGGGGGGAGCGGAGGATCCTGCTATCAGGCGGCAGGGAAGCTGTCAGCAGCTGTCAGCATTGTTTAAAAGCCGGCAGCTTTTTACCGCTGGCTTTTAAACAATGAAATGGGGAATTGCAGGTTTCTCCTGTGCTGCAAGACGTCTTTTATGGTCCAGCAGCAGAAGAATTGTATTTCCCTTAATTTACATTGGACTCGTTACTGTGCGAGTAATCGCAAGGATACTCACAGAGTAACGAGTAGAGCGAGTACCCTACTATTAGCCGAGTAACGAATAGTAAGGAGTAGACTCGCTCATCCCTAGTGTTATTACTTGGTAACTTATGTTACACAAAAATCCTTTTTGTGTAACGTAAGTTACCAAGTAATAACACTGTATTTTGTATTTAATTTGTATTGTTGAAAAATCAAGCTGTGTTGAAATCTATTGAGAACAGTTTAATGTACAATATACATTCACTCATTTTTGTGCCTGCCTCCAAAGAAAAGTCTGTAGTCATTATTATCTCAGTTTTTGGCTTGTGAATGTAACACAAGTTACCATAGAATGACCAAGACAAAGCAAGTCATTAAAGAGAACCTGTCATCGGAGTTGTGCATAGTAAAGTAAAGGTATGCCCATAGTGGCACTGTCATACTGATTTAATACATACATTCTGTGAAAAAATGCATAGCTTTTTTTTTTTTTATCATTGGAGGTTTTGGTATCCATGCATTGGGGCGGGACTCTGGGGCGGGACTGTAGGGTGGGACTGTAGGTTGGGAGTGTAGATAGGGTCTGCAGTTTTGCCACGGGCCCTCAGATGCCTCTGTTGTTTTTACCCTCTTCCTTATCTAAATTTCACGCCTTTCCTTGCTCTAAATCTTTGCATATGCCAGATTCAGCATAATTTTCCTGAAAACTGCCTGGAGATCAAACTACACTAGCACTGACCAAGACAAGGATGGTACCAGTGCAATATTTAAATAAGGAAGCGGATAAAGACACCAGAGACAGTGGAAGACCCTACCCACATTCCCGTCCTATAGTCCTGCTCCAATTCACGGAGACCAAACTTCTAATTATAGTTTAAAAAATATTAGGCTGCAGAATTCTTTACAGAATGTATGTATTATATCAGTACAACAGCGCTACTGTGGGCATGCTTTTACTTTACTATGCACAGCTCTGGAGACAGATTCTCTTTACATGTCAAGTAAGGGACAGTATCTTGCTTGTCAGTCTGCACTTAGTGCTGTAACTTATCCCATCCACTTGATTTTCCAATATACACAGTTCAGAGGTCAGACATACACTGATTAAACATTGATGGCTTATTCTAGAAAATTCCCAAAGGTGCTTTTAACCACAAACTCAATACTCTCATCCAAGCACTTTTCTAATTTTAATGTATTGACTATTTTTGGTAGTTTAAGTGTTTTAAAAATTGCATTTTTAATTAGACATAACTTTTAAAAACACAATCAATTTTTGGATGTACTGTATATCAGAAGGATAAGTCCACTTTTAGCATTTGAGCTCAAATTGTTGGCTCCTGTAGGGTAGATATCACTTCAACTTAAAGAGAATCTACATCAGCGTCAAGGATTATAAACTGTAGGTATGGACATGAAGCTGCTGTTCTGCTGATTTAACCCCTTCATGACCCAGCCTATTTTAGCCTTACTGACCTGGCCATTTTTGGCAATTCTGACCAGTGTCCCTTTATGAGGTAATATCTCTGGAACTCTTTAACGAAGTCTAGCGATTCCGAGATTGTTTTTTCGTGACATATTGGGCTTCATGTTAGTGGTAAATTTAGGTCAATAATTTTTGCGTTTATTTGTGTTAAAAACAAAAATTTTGCAAAAATTTTGAAAATTTCACAATTTTCTAATTTAAATTTTATTCTGTTAAAGGAGAGAGTTATGTAACTCAAAATAGTCAATAAATAACATTTCCCACATGTCTACTTTACATCAGCACAATTTTGGAAAAAAATTTTTTTTTTGGTAGCAAGTTATAAGGGTTTAAAGTTCATCAGCAATTTCTCATTTTTCCAGCAAAATTTACAAAACCATTTTTTTTGTGACCACATCACATTTGAAGCGACTTTGAGGGGTGTACATGACAAAAAACACCCAAAAGTGACACCATTCCAAAAACTACACCCCTCAAGCTACTCAAAACTATATTCAAGAAGATTATTAACCCTTCAGGTGCTTCACAGGAACTAAAGCAATGTGGAAGGAAAAAATGGACATTTTAATTTTTCCAACAAAAATGTTCTTTTAGCCTCAATTCTTTCATTTTTACATGGACAACAGGATAAAATGGATCCTAAAATTTGTTGGGCAATTTCTCCTGAGTACACCGATACCTCATATGTGGTCATAAACCACTGTTTGGTCGCACGGCAGGGCTCAGAAAGGAAGGAGCGCAATTTGACTTTTGGAGCTAATTTTCCATTCAAAAAGTTAAATGGCGCTCCTTCCCTTCTGAGCCCTGCCGTGCGCCCAAACAGTTTATGACCACATATGAGGTATCTGTGAACTCAGGAGAAATTGCCCAACAAATTTTATGATGCATTTTATCCTGTTGCCCATGTGAAAATGAAAACAGTTAGGCTAAAAGAAATTTTTTGTAAAAAAAAAAAAAAAAGTACTTTTTCATTTTTACAGATCAATTTGTGAAACACCTGGGGGTTCAAAGTGCTCACTATGCATCTAGATAAGTTCCCTGGGGGGCCTAGTTTCCAAAATGGGGTCACTTGTGGGGGAGCTCCAATGTTTAGGCACACAGGGGCTCTCCAAACACGACATGGTGTCTGCTAACAATTTGAATGAAAAATTAGCTCAAATTGTTAGCGGACACCATGTCGCGTTTGGAGAGCCCCTGTGTGCCTAAACATTGGAGCTCCCCCACAAGTGACCCCATTTTGGAAACTAGACCCCCAAAGGAACTTAAGGAGTGGTGAGCACTTTGAACCCCGAGGTACTTCATAAATTCATCCGTAAAAATGAAAAAGTACTTATTTTTCCACAAAAATTTTATTTTTTCATTTTTACGGATCAATTTGTGAAGCACCTGGGGGTTCAAAGTGCTCACTATGCATCTAGATAAGTTCCCTGGGGGGTCTAGTTTCCAAAATGGGGTCATTTGTGGGGGAGCTCCAATGTTTAGGCACACAGGGGCTCTCCAAATGCGACATGGTGTCAGGTGGTTGGTATGTGGTGTTGTGTATGTCAGGTTGGTGTGTGTGGTGTAGTGTACATTTACATGTGGCGTAGTAAACACCACACACACCAACCTGATGTACACTACACCACACAACAACCTGACATACACAACACACCACCCTGATATACACCACACCACACACCAACCTGACACACATGTCAGGTTGGTGTGTGGTGTGTGTGCAAAAAAAAGCTAAACTTTATTCTACTTTTTGTGTGTGTGTGTGTATGTATGTGCAAGTGATTGGTGCAACTTTTTAATTCAGGAGGGGGCTGTCAAGCGTGGGGGGGCAGGAGGAGGCTGTCAGGAGCAGGGGTGGAAAGGAGGGGGCTGTCAGGAGCAGGAGGGAAGAAGAAGGGAGTTGCAGCATGTCACAGGGCAGGGGTGGTGATCCCGGGGCGGAGGGGGCAATCACTGGGCTGGGGGTGAGTGGGAGGGGGCAATCACTGGGCTGTGGCAGCACAGTGGGTGCAGGGGAAGATTGACCAGAGCACAGGGCACCAGAGAGGAAGCGGATCAGAGGGTACTGGAGGGATGCACAAGGGCACCGGAGGGGGAGCGGAACACAGGACACCGGAAGGGGAGTGGTGCACAGGGCACCGGAGGGGTGCACAGGGCTCCGGTGTGGGAGCGGAGCACAGGGCACCAGAGGGGCAGTGGAGTACAGGGCACCAGAGGGGCAGTGGTGAACAGGTCACTGGAGGGGCAGTGGTGCACAGGGCACTGGAGGGGGAGTGGTGCACAGGGCACCAGAGGGGCAGTGGTGCACAGGGCACCGGAGGGGTGCACAGGGCTCTGGTGTGGGAGCAGAGCACAGGGCACCAGATGGGCAGTGGTACACATGGCACCGGAGGGGCAGTGGTGCACAGGGCTCCAGAGGGGCAGTGGTGCACAGGACACCGGAGGGGCAGTGGTGCACATGGCACCGGAGGGGCAGTGGTGAACAGGGCTCCAGTGGGGGAGCGGAGCAAAATTACCAGGCAGCCGGCGGCGGAGGCAATCGACGGCGGCAGCGGGCGCAGTCGGCGGCAGTGGGCGCAGGCAGTGGCAGCAGGGCAGGAAGCAGGCAGCAACGGCAGGGGTCCTCCCTCTTCAGTCTCCACGGACGGAGGCTGAAGGGGGAGGGCAAGTACAGGTCACAACACCCCTCCACCTCTGATTGGAGGGATAGCATCACATGGACGCTACCTCCAATCAGATCTGGAGGGGGTGACATGCAGGTCACCTTTCTCCAGCCAATGGTCGGTGCTTTGCAGCACTGGCCATGGCTGGAGTATCATAGTTCACCAATTTTCATTGTTGAACTATTACAATCACTCTGATTTGACTGTTTGTTTCAACAGCCAATCAGAGTGATCGAAGCCACAGAGGGGCTAAGCCACCCACCTGGGGTGAGGTAGAGGTCCTCACATTCCAGCAGCATCGGTCACTTTTCAGTGAACCCGGTTACCGTAGCCGCTGGAACGTGATCCCGCTATGACGTCGTGGGGCGTCAAAGGTCGGGAACACACAGACTTCTATGACGTCCCACGACGTCATAGGTCGGAAAGGGGTTAATAGATACCTTCACTGTAAACAGCCTGGTTATTCTTTAATTACTTTTAGTTTTAGTGGAATGAGCTGTTCATGCATTGGGGCAGGACTGTTGGTAGGGTTCTCATATCTGCAATGGCTCAGCTGCCTCATGCTGCTTAACATTGCACACCAGTGCCTTCCTTAGCCGACAAGCCAAGACCTCTATCTGTGCATTTTCCTGAAACCTTCCGGAAAGCTAATGTGCGCATGGGCTGACAATGGCATCATTTTTCTGAAGCTTCCGGAAGGCTAATGTGAACATGGGCTGACAATGGCACCATTTTCCTGAAGTCTGCAACCAGATTCTGTGCAATCGCTGCCCAAGCCTGTTGGAGGCACATTTCAGCTTTTGGCCTTATTCACACATACCAATCCGTTTTTTTAGCCCTTAGAAAAACGGATCCATTTTTCTAAGGGTGCCAAATAGTGTCCCCTGAGGTTCTGAATGTTTTTATCAAGTTTTTGGACTTAGTCATTTCTCCATTAAAAACGCATATGCGTTAACGCATGCGTTAACGCAGGTGCCTATATGTGCCATGCGTTAACGCATGCATTTCCCATAGGGCCCCATGTTAAAAAAATGCATGTGATTTTTAAACAACCCATGCATTTTTTTACAGTACCCAAAAAACACTGCATGCAGTGTTTTTTGAATGGTGGAAAAAAAACGCATGTGTGGTTAAAGAACGCAGCTACACTTAAGTGCACCATGCGTTAACGCATGTGTGTTTTTTTTATAAACAGCTAAAAACAGTCAGTATGATGCGATTTTTGTCATATCGGCTGTACCGCCCCTTGTACCGCCCCTTGGATAATGCACCGAGGCTCAGAGCTGCATAATTACGCCGCAGGCGGTGGGGAGAAGCAGCCAGCACCGCCTTTTGCGACTTCTTCAAAACAGAGAAGCCACACAGGGCGAGGTAATATAACCTCATTTCTCATCTTTACCAAATTGGAATTTTATGCAAAAGGGATGGCTATTAATGATAGGAGGGGGTGCAGGGACAAGTATAAAGATGCTGGGGGGTCCATTTATGGGGTCAGGTTCCCTTTCAGGACCTCAGACAGCTATAGTATGTGCGCTGCTCTGAGGAGCCCGGCGCTTTCATTCATAAAACTGTACAGCAGCTGTCAGGAGGCAGCTGCTGTTCAGAGGTGATTAGACCATCATATGCCCGCCTGAGTGGGTGTAAGGTTTCTAGGGGGACTGGGCAGCCCCTAGAGACATTAAACAAACATTTATTAATAAAATTTAAAGGTTAACTAAACACAGAGCACTTTGCAAAGTAAATGCGGGAACCGCATTGCTCAGGATTACACATCCTGAGCAATCCGGTTCCCGCATTGCGGATGCTAAAACCACTCTGAAAACTGTAGCCTGCATGATTTTCCATGCAGGCTGCAGTGCAGAAGACGAACACCGGATTGCTTGTGAAGCAATCCGATTTTTAGCATAGGCTCCTATTAGGAGCGTTTTTTGATCCGGTTTTGAGCTTTTGAAAGCTCAAAACCGGATCAGGTTTTTAAAAAAAAACCTGATGTGTGACCCTAGCCATAGTATGTCGTGGGACAAATAGAAAAAAAAACAGCAGTTTTGTTTTCCTCTGTTGCACAAATAAGGTGTTATATTCTTTCTGTGGGTCAGTACAATTATGGAAATACCAAATTTATATTGCTTTATTTGTGTTTTAATTATTTTGTACAATCACACTGTGAAAAAAAAATTTTTTGTGTAGCTATGTTCTGAGAGCCAAATGTTTTACAATTTTCCCTCAATGTTGTTATAAGAGAGCTTATATTTTATTTGTATATAAGATGTAGTCCTCAATGGTGCCATTTTCTTGTACATACTTTTTGATTACTATCTATTACACTCTTTTGAAGGTGAAATATAAAAAAGAAATAACTATTTTGAAATGTTATTGTTTTTCTTTTACACTGTTCATTATTCAGTTATAGTCAACTTAACTTTATTCTTCAAGTCAATATGATGCGAACAATACCTAATTTGTATAGTGTTTTATACTTTGGTATGCTGACAGATAATACATAATCCTTTTTGGATGTGTTTGCCATATTCTGATATCCATCATTTATAAACAATTTTCTGTAGATAGAATTATGTGAAGACATGTACCGTATATACTCGTGTATAAGCCGACCCGTGTATAAGCCGACCCCCCTACTTTTGCCCCAAAAATCTGGAAAAACCTATTGACTCGTGTATAAGCCGAGGGTGGACCCCAGCACAGGTATACAGCCCCCAGCAGTGCGGTATACAGGCCCCCCCCCAGTGGTATACAGGCCTCCCCAGTGGTAGTATACAGCAGCCCTAGTGGTAGTATACAGCAGCCCCAATGGTAGTATATAGCATCCCCAGCAGCCCCAGTGGTAGTATACAGCAGCCGCAGTGGTAGTATACAGCAGCCCCAGCAGTAGTATACAGCAGCCCCAGCGGTAATATACAGCAGCCCCAGCGGTAATATACAGCAGCCCCAGCGGTAGTATACAGCAGCCCCAGCGGTAGTATACAGCAGCCCCAGCGGTAGTATACAGCAGCCCCAGTGGTAGTATACAGCAGCCCCAGTGGTAGTATACAGCAGCCCCAGTGGTAGTATACAGCAGCCCCAGTGGTAGTATACAGCAGCCCCAGTGGTAGTATACAGCAGCCCCAGTGGTAGTATACAGCAGCCCCAGTGGTAGTATACAGCAGCCCCAGTGGTAGTATACAGCAGCCCCAGTGGTAGTATACAGCAGCCCCAGTGGTAGTATACAGCAGCCCCAGTGGTAGTATACAGCAGCCCCAGTGGTAGTATACAGGAGCCCCAGCAGCCCCAGTGGTAGTATACAGGAGCCCCAGCAGCCCCAGTGGTATATACAGCAGCCCCTGTGGTATATACAGCAGCTCCAGTGGTATACAGGCCTCAGCAGTATATACAGCAGCCCCCAGGGGTTATACAGCAGCCCCCAGGGGTTATACAGCACCCCCAGGGGTTATACAGCACCCCCAGGGGTTATACAGCAGCCCCCTGGGGGTACCCAGCAGCCCCCTGGGGGTACCAACAGCCCCCTGGGGGTGCCCAGCAGCCCCCAGGGGGTACCAACAGCCCCCAGGGGGTGCCCAGCAGCCCCCAGGGGGTACCCAGCAGCCCCCTGGGAGTACCAACAGCCCCCTGGGGGTACCAACAGCCCCCAGGGGGTACCAACAGCCCCCACAAGCTGGCACTGTCCCCCCTTGTAAGGGCCCCCCCCGCTACTTATACATTACCATTCCGGTTTTCTGATCAGCGCGGCTCCTCCGTGCTGCGTCTTCATCCTCCCGCGCTGGCTGCATCCGGGTTCTCCAGCGGTCGCGCGATGACGTCACATCGCTGCGACAGCCGGAGATCACGGATGGAGCCAGCGAGGACGGGAGGATGAAGAAGCACCGAGGAGCGGCGCCGATCAGAACACCGGGATGGTAATGTATAAGCACCGGGGGGGGGGCCCTTACAAGGGGGGACAGTGCCAGCTTTTGGGGGGCTATATGAACTGCATCCCCCTGCCGCTGATTGACAGGGGGATGCAGTGCATATTTAATGAGCGGCCCCACGTGACGGGGCCGCTCATACAGCAGCCCCCCCCCCCCCGCCTCCTCCAGCCTCCACAGCCCCCGGACACAGCCCCCACCACACGGGTCTACCGTATAGACCCGTGTATAAGCCGAGGGGGGGACTTTTCAGCCCAAATTTTGGGCTGAAAAACTCGGCTTATACACGAGTATATACGGTATTTTGGATGAGCTATAGCTTACACTTTTGCCATTTTGGGGTACAAACATCTTATCACTTTTTACATTAATTATATGTCACACGGGATGAGTAATGGGCAGCAATTCTGGTAGTTTTTTTCCTGTCCAGATATATGTACAGTTCAAACCAGAAGTTTACATACACTATATAAAGGGTTACATTTGCATGTTTTTCTCTCTATCTGACATGAAATCAGAATTAGTCTAGGGTCACCCCTGGGAGGTTGCATTCGTTTACAGGTTGCATTAATGGATCCAGTTTTTCCCCTTGCCATTTTTGAGGCATTTTTAGTGCTTGCTTTAACGCATGCGTTAACGCATGGTGCCTATATGTACCATGCATTAACACATGGGTTTCCCATAGACTCCCATGTTAAAAAAAACGCATGCATTTTTGGAAATGCACCAAAAAACGTTGCAGACCATGTTTTTACTGGATTTGGAAAAAAACGCAATCCGTGAAACAGATTGCACTTTGGCATTGCATTTTTGCATTGGAGTCTATTGGTGCGTTAACGGATCCGTTTTTGAAGATTTCACCATGTCAAAAACTGGAGCCAGTTACTGGATGCATGACGCAAGTGTGGCTCTAGCCTAAGGCTATGTTCACACAGTATGCATTTCCTGCGCTTTTGGGGGCACGCGTTTTCTGCTGCATTCACGCTATTTAGCGCAGGTAAAAAAAAACGCATTGCATTCACATACCGCAGTTTTTTTTTGGCCTTAATTCTTCCCAAAAGTGTAAGAGAGAAGTGATGTCACATGGAGGAGAGAATCCTATGTTCCTGCCCCAAGTGACATGTTTGACAAGCCTTTTGGCTTTCGCAGTGTATTAAAGGGATCCTGTCACCTCCAAAAAGCCACCTAAGGTATAAAATCATGTCCCTGCAGCATATTATCACTAATCTCACACTCATTTTGTCTCCTAAAAGCATCCTGTCAAAGTAGATAAAAAGGTTTTATACTCACTCATTAGGCATTATAATTAGTAGGGGATATATTCTTTAACCCTTAGGGCGTGTTGTTTTGCAGGCTCCAGGATCCACCCTCTCTTCCGCAGGTATACAGGTCCGGGAAACGATGGACCCAGCGCGCACGAGCCAGTGTCAGCCGGTCATTTCCCTGCTGGCGAGCCACTGACCTCTGTGCCGCAGGAGCTGCGGCTGAGCTCCGGTCTTAACTCCGGTCAGCGGCGAGCCAGCTGGGAGATGACCGGCGTCAGCTGGTCATCTCCAGGCTGCTCACAGCGGTGGTGCCCTCCGTGGCATTCAAACCGCGCACCAAGCTGCAGTACTCTTCTGATTGTAGAGAAGTAGCGCGGCTTGGCGCGCGGTTTGAATGCCGCTCCTCTTATTGGTGACCGCATTCAGCGTCGACCAATCAGAGGAGCAGCTCGCGCCATGGCGCCATAATGTATTTGTAATATAGCACGCGCCGCTATTCTGTTTGGTTGGCGCTGAACGCAGTGACCAATGAGAGAAGTGGCGCGAGGTTTAAATGGCGCTCCTCTGATTGGTCGCCGCGTTTAGCACCGACCAATCAGAATAGCGGTGCGCGCTATGGCGCCATATTTCAAATACACTGAGTACAGTGTATTTGAAATATGGCGCCATTGCATGGGCCGCTATCCTGATTGGTCGGCGCTGAACGCAGTGACCAATCAGAGGAGCGGCATTCAAACCGCGCGCCGCTTCTCTCATTGGTCGCTGCGTTCACCGCCGACCAATCAGAATAGTGGCGCGCGCTCTGGCGCCAAATTTCAAATACACTGAGTACAGTATATTTGAAATATGGCGCCATGGCGCGCGCCGCTATCCTGATTGGTCGGCGCTGAACGCGGGCGGCCAATCAGCTTAGCGGCGCGCGCCATGTCTAAAATCCACCCATGACTTCAGATTTTACACATGGCAACGTGGCGCGCCGCTATGCTGATTGGCCACCTGCGTTCACCGCCAACCAATCAGGATAGCGGCGTGCACCATGGCGCCATATTTCAAATACACTGAGTACAGTATATTTGAAATATGGCACCATGGCGCGCGCCGCTATCCTGATTGGTCGGCGCTGAACGCGGGCGGCCAATCAGCTTAGCGGCGCGCGCCATGTCTAAAATCCACCCATGACTTCAGATTTTACACATGGCACCGTGGCGCGCCGCTATGCTGATTGGCCACCCGCGTTCACCGCCAACCAATCAGGATAGCGGCGTGCACCATGGCGCCATATTTCAAATACACTGAGTACACTGTATTTGAAATATGGCGACATGGCGCGCCACTATTTTGATTGGTCGGCGGTGAACGCGGCGACCAATCAGAATAGCGGCACGCGCTATGGCGCCATATTTCAAATACACTGTACTCAGTGTATTTGAAATATGGCGCCATGGAGCGCGCCGCTGTCCTTATTGGTCGGCGCTGAACGCGGGCGGCCAATCAGCATAGCGGCGCTCGCCACGGTGCCATGTGTAAAATCTGAAGTCATGGGTGGATTTTACACATGGCGCTGTGGCGCGCGCCGCTATACTGATTGGCCGCCCGCGTTCAGTACAGTACAGTGTATTTGAAATATGGCGCAAAGACGGGCGCCGCTATTCTGATTGGTCAGCGCTGAATGCGGCAACCAATCAGAGATGCGGCGCGCGGTTTGAATGCCGCTTCTCTGATTGGTAGCCGCGGTCAACGTCGAACAATTAGAATAGTGGCGTGTTCCATGGCGCCATATTTGAAATGTACTGAGCACATTGTATTTTAAATATGGCGCCAGGGCGAGTGCCACTATTCTGATTGGTCGGCGCTGAACGCGGCGACCAATCATAGAAGCGGCATTCAAACTACTATTCTAGACTACCCGATGCTTTAGAATCGGGCAACCATCTAGTATATATATATATATATATATATATACATAGACAACACAGACAACACAGGGTGAGGGAACCACAATAACAGGGCTTTATTGGATCCCCAAACAGTGAACAGCATATAACACATAACCAAGCACAACACATAATGTAACAGGCAACAGAGTCTCACCCTTCCGCTGGCTCACCAGCGATTGGAATATACCACAGCAAAGTCTGTAGCCAGGTGACTGTATCATCCCAACCTGGGTTGCTTCCTTATCCTTATGTAGTCTTTGTCATCACAGCCGAATCCGATAATCCGATGCTGAAGTCCTTGTGGTTCTATAAGCTGTGTTCTAGTCCCCTTGGTCGGCAGCCAAATGCCTAGGCCTGGGGTTATGGCTTGCTAACCGGACCCGAAGATCCTAGATTAGCTGCCTGTATCCAATCCAGTGTACCTCTAGCCAGGACCGAAATCCCTAGATTGAGGTCACTAGACAGAATCTAACCCTGGTTAATGAACACATCTCCTTATATACCTTCAGCCCTCATTGCAGGATATTGGGAACGTCACGATTGGTGCAATAACACTGTCTTTTCATTGGCTGGACCTCAAGCCTCATATAACCATTTTTGGTCGTATTTCAGTCCAGACATGGAGAGCCAAATACAGATGAATTACCTAGCATCTAGCAGGATACATTTACATAGTAATACAAAGGGCAGTTAGCATAATTAGGTTTTCTGAGCCTCTGTCCCTCTGACCTTCCTAACACAAAAAGTTGAGCTGATTACATACACACGGTCAATATTTCCAAACATCTTTGAGACTGGTAAAAACAATGAGTGTCCCCTAACAAGGTAGGAATTAAATCACAATACAAAGAGGCAATATAATTACATTATATATGTCAACAATGGGTATACAAAATACAGTTTGGCCAGATTTTAAGAACTTAGCCCATGAGTGGCATATTCCAAGTTGCAACAAACTCCCATACTGTCTGGGTTACATAAGAAATCATCATATGTTCTACATTGAAGGAGTCCATTTCGTCACATACCTCCCCCTTCTTATGTAACCAGACAGGGCAGTCAGATGTGATAAGTCTCTGGTTATCTTTCTGCTCTTGGTGGCATTGTCTTTTTTAGTGGTGAAGTCAGCAATCGAGGCTTCCATCTACACACCTCCCCCAGATTACCTGCACCAGGATGGGCAGACATATTGTGGACAAGCAGTAAAATGGGATTCAGGAGTTGGGCTCCCATAAACTTCTGGCTATCATTTCCCCCCAGTCAATGACCACAGTCTGTGTAGATTTACTCACTGTTGATGGCTTAGAGGAGAATGATGGGGGTTGGGAACATGGATTATCCTTAGAAGGTGTGGTAGCAAGATCCACATCAGGGTGCTGCTTGGCTTCCTGGATGTGGGTGATGGCTGTGACAAACTGGCTGGACAGTCCTTGTCCTGGGTTAGCTCGCAAAACCAAAGATATGGGGGGGGCCATCCATGAGCCCCACTTCAACCTCCTCCTGTTTAGCCCCTGAAACAACAGGTGTGGGAAGGCTGCTCACAAATCCTACATCAACCTCTTCCTGGTCAGTCTCCAAATCAACAGGGATAGGGACGTTGTCCATAAACTCCAATTTGTCCTCTCCCTGCTCAGGCTTGGTGTTGACAGGATCAGTTTCTTGCAGTTCCAGGGCTTGGAACTGGTGTCCTTCCAGATTGTCACTGGATCCATGATGTGGCACACAGTTTAATTCCTGTGGGTCAATCTTGACGGGGTCCTCATCATTCTCTGCATCCTTTTGGGCATGCCATTGGACCAATTTCTGGATCAAATCCGACCGTGAGTCAGTGTCCCTGGCTTCAATTTATCGGAACAGACATGCCACCTCTAGTTGCAGTTTCCTATAGCCGCCGTACTTCCACTCCAGTCCTCGTCCCACGGCTGAGCTGGTGGGGTTGGACATGACAGTGTCCGAAACTTGATTGCCTCACTATGGCCTGCTGGGTATGCTTATATGCATCCCTGGTTGTTGAGCCTTTGGACGGTGTCCAAGAACACCAGTCCCCTACAGCTCCCTGGATAAACCAGGCTGAGTAGTATCCCACTGCTGCCCCCAATTGTGGAGACCCGGGGGTCAGTGGGTGCTCTCGTCCACAGGCCCAGCCACCTTTACAAAGACAGCGTGGACCAGGGCTCATCCCTAACTGAACGTCCAAGCTACTTAACTGTGGGCGGAACACTACTCAGACAACACAGGGTGAGGGAACCACAATAACAAGGCTTTATTGGATCCCCAAACAGTGAACAGCATATAACACATAACCAAGCACAACACACATTGTAACAGGCAACAGAGTCTCACCCATCCGCTGGCTCACCAGGGATTGGAATATACCACAGCAAAGTCTGTAGCCAGGTGACTGTATCATCCCAACCTGGGTTGCTTCCTTATCCTTATGCAGTCTTTGTCATCACAGCTGAATCCGATAATCCAATGCTGAAGTCCTTGTGGTTCTATAGTCTGTGTTCTGGTCCCCTTGGTCGGCAGCGAAATGCCTAGGCCTGGGGTTATGGCTTGCTAACCGTACCCAAAGATCCTAGATTAGCTGCCTGTATCCAATCCAGTGTACCTCTAGCCAGGACCAAAATCCCTAGACTAAGGTCACTAGACAAAATCTAACCCTGGTTAATGAACACATCTCCTTAACTACCTTCAGCCCTCATTGCAGGATATTGGGAATGTCACGATTGGTGCAATAACACTGTCTTTTCATTGGGTGGACCTCAAGCCTCATATAACCATTTTTGGTCATATTTCAGTCCAGACATGGAGAGCCAAATACAGATGGTTTACCTAGCACCTAGCAGGATACATTTACATAGTAATACAAAGGGCAGTTAGCATAATTAGGTTTTCTGAGCCTCTGTACCTCTGACCTTCCTAAGACAAAAAGTTGAGCTGATTACATACACACGGTCAACATTTCCAAACATCTTCAAGACTGGTAAAAAAAATGAGTGTCCCCTAACAAGGTAGGAATTAAATCACAATACAAAGAGGCAATATAATTACATTATATACGTCAACAATGGGTATACAAAATACAGTTTAGCCAGATTTTAAGAACTTAACCCATGAGTGGCATATTCCAAGTTGCAACAAACTCCCATACTGTCTGGGTTACATAAGAAATCATCATATGTTCTACATTGAAGGAGTCCATTTCGTCACACAGGCCATATATACCAAGATGGGGGTCATATATAACAGGATGGTGGCCATATATTCAAGGATGATGTCCATATATAATAGGATCAAGGCTAAATACAACAATATGGGGCCATATATCACAGTATGGGGCCATATACAACAGTATGGTGGCAACATATGAGGATGGGGCCATATATACCAGTATGCGGGCCATATATAACAGGATGTGGGCCATATACAACAGGATGGTGGCCATATATGAGGATTAGGGCAATATATACCAGGATGGAGGCCATATATACCAGGAGGGGGCCATATAAACCAGGATGAGGGCCATATACACTACCCTAGAAACGTTTGGGGTCACCCAGGCAATTTTGTGTTTTCCACATACTTATATGGTGTCCGGTAACAATTTGAATGGAAAATGAGCTCAAATTGTTAGCGGACACCATGTCGCGTTTGGAGGGTCCTTGTGTGTCTCCACATTGGAGCTCCCCCACAAGTGACCCCATTTTGGAAACTAGACCCCAAAGGAATGTATCTAGATGCATAGTGAGCACTTTGAACCCATAGATGCTTCACAAATTAATCCGTAAAAATGAAAAAGCACTTTTTTTTCCCACAAAAAAATTCATTTTTCATTATTACGGATCAATTTGTGAAGCATCTGGGGGTTCAAAGTGCTCACTATGCATCTAGATATGTTCCTTTGGGGGTCTGGTTTCCAAAATGGGGTCACTTGTGGGGGCGCTCCAATGTTCAGGCACACAGGGAGTGGTTTTCCATACCCGACATGGTTTCCGCTAACAATTGGAGCTAATTTTCCATTGAAATTGTTAGCGGACACCATGTCGCATATGGATAACTCGTGTGCCACCAGCACAAGGGCAACTGGAAGAGTTGGGGTACAGCACCAGAAAATGCCGCCTCTATTTTCTTGGGTGGCTGTGGGTTGCAATTCTGCGTGGGGGACCCACAACATTTGGGTCTCTCCACGCTGAGGATTCCAGTCAGCCAGCTGCCAAGTTGTACCTGGCTGGCTACCAAAAATACAGCGAAGGCCTTTTTTTAATTTCTAGACCTAATTCTAGAAGAAAAAAAAATGACGTGGGGCTCCGCCATATTTTTGGTCCAGCCAGGTACAACTTGGCAGCTACAGACTGCCAGCAACCCCTAGCTGCCTCGTTGTACCTGGCTGCAACCAAAAATACAGCGAAGCCCATTTTTTTGTATTTCTAGAACTAATTCTAGAAAAAAAATGACGTAGGGCTCCGCCATATTTTTGGCCCAGCCACATACAACTAGGCAGCTGGGGGCTGGAATTCTCAGCATGGAAAGGCCCAAGCGTTCTGGGCCCCCCATTCTGCGAATTGCAGCCCGCAGCCGCCCCAGAAAATGGAGCATTCATTGAAGCGCCATTTTCTGGCGCTGTACCCATGCTCTACCAGTTGCCCTGGTGACGGTGGCAAACTGGGTAATAAAGGGGTTAATGCCAGCTTTTTATTGGCAGCTGGCACTAAGCCCGAGATTCATAATATTGGGCCAATGTTAGACCCGCCATTAGGAATCTCTGGTAAGTAGTCAAGAAATACTCACAGAGAAAAATATTTTTATTTCGAAAAAAAACACAGACATTGGGATCACTCAGACATTGACTTTTCCAAAAATATAATAATCTTTATTTATACAAAATATTCCTTTAGGAAGCCAAGCATTTTGCGATACGCGTGGGGTCTCCTTCTTCCCTTCACAGGCAACCTACTGTATGCCAGCAGTTAGCGCTTTGTTTTTTTTGTTTTTTTTTTGATAGGTGCTCTATATAGGAGCTCACTACACAGGTGCATGTACACAGGGGCCATTTATATGGATGCACCTAAATAAAATGGGAATGGTTGGAGATATCAACTTCCTGTTTGTGGCACATTAGTATATGGGAGGGGGAAAACTTTTCCAGATGGGTGGTGACCATGTCGGCCATTTTGAAATCAGCCATTTTGGATCCAACTTTATTTTTTCAATGGGAAGAGAATCATGTGACACATCAAACCTATTGACAATTTCATAAGAAAAACAATGGTGTGCTTGGTTTTAACGTAACTATATTCTTTCATGAGTTATTTACAAGTTTATGACCACTTATAAAATGTGTTCAAAGTGCTGCCCATTGTGTTGGATTGTCAATGCAACCCTCTTCTCCCACTCTTGACACTGATAGCAACACCGCAGAAGAAATGCTAGCACAGGCTTCCAGTGTCCGTTGTTTCAGATACTGCACATCTCGTATCTTCACAGCATAGACAATTGCCTTCAGATGAGGGATGAGGCAAACGTTTTTTGTGAATGGTGAAGTTAACAAACTCGTCTGACACTAACCCACAGTGGATAGATCCCTCCAAGACTGTTGGAACACAAAAATTGATGGTATGGTGTGGTATATGGGGTCCAAAGATAGTGGGGCCATTCTTTATCAATGGAAACCTCAATGCTACTGGGTATCTGACATTGCTACATGATTCAGATATTCAGGGTGGCATTGACAATCCAACACAATGGGCAACACTTATAAAATGTGTTCAAAGTGGTCATAAACTTGTAAATAACTCATGAAAGAATAAAGTTTTGTTAAAACCAAGCACACCATTGTTTTTCTTATGAAATTCTCAATATGTTTGTGTCATATGACCCTCTTCCCATTGAAAAAATAAAGTTGGATCCAAAATGGCCAACTTCAAAATGGCCGCCATGGTCACCACGCATCTGGAAAAGTTTTCCCCGACCCATATACTAATGTGCCACAAACAGAAGGTTGATACCACCAACAATACCTATGTTATTTTGTCATTTAGGTTCACCCATATAAATGGCCCACCCTGTATCATACATACATACATACATATATATAATATTATCTCTGTCTTACATTATATATATATATATATATATTATGTATATGTACATGTTATAAATACATAATACAATAGTGGCCAGGTACATAGTGGATGGCCTGAATGTATTGCAGGGGTGGTTGTCCTCTGTGATGTAAGCCAGGTTGTGTTCTCTGGTACCTTTGGTGCCACAACATTTATTTGGGTGTTCCAGGGTCAGACTTTACTAATAGCCAGAGAGATGGGTGGGTCTGGATATCCACTTACCTCCACCTGTGGGTGTTTCTCGTGTGTTATAATGGTGTCTGTTTGTTTGACACATGGTCAGTGTGTGAAAGTTTATCATACATCCAGAAAGAACCTGTCAGTCACAGATAGGATGGATTAGCTGTCCATTAAGACACAGACAGCTCAGCATGCCACAGCACTAGATTTGATAGCTCAGTCGTCCATTACAAAACTGATAGCTCAGCACAGGTCTGATTCCAAAGTGGAGCAAACTGTCACTCATTGCGTTCAAGACATACTGAGCTGAGGAATAGTGACTGTACATATTGACGCTGGAGACAAAAGTTCCCCATTCTGGTAATCATGAGGGTGTCAATGGTTGAATTCCCACAAATACTTTGGAGAGGTGATTACTTTTCTCCTATAGTAGAATATCCTTATAAGGAAATTAACACAAAATTAACTGTTTGTATGGAAATTAGTCAATCCAGGTATAGAAAAACAATTAGGCGGCACACACCGTTTGTTCGTAGGACCTGTTGAAGCGGATAAACCGCGAAACAGGACCTGTCGTCTGTACCTTCATGCACCCCCTCCCCGCACCTCTTCAATAAAGAAAGCACCTGCGAACAAACGGTGAGTGCCGCCTAATTGTTTTTCTATACCTGGATTGTAAATGTTTGACCGGCTTATGTAGGCGCAGCACCACGAGGTGGCTGGGGGAAAGACAGCGGTCTTTATGGAGCAATAAGAAGGACCATTAGCCCTGAAGGTGCCCGGTGCCCCCACCTTTCTACATACGTGGAAATTAGTCAATACCACAGCACAATATACAGAAAAACCTACATGTAAATGCATCTAGATATATTGAAGATTACATTTTGAACAGTGTGAACTCTCAATATAAAGACCAATACATTTTAAAGGGATCCTGTCACCTCCAGAACGCCTCCTAATCTACCAAAACATGTCCTTGCAGCATATTATCACTAATCTCACACTCCTTTTGTCTCCTAAAAGCATCCTGTGAAAGTGCATAAAACGTTTTAATACTCACTCATTAAAGTACATTTACACACAGCAACTTTTCTAGGAATTTCACTGGCAACTTACTGGTTGCAGTGAAATCATGGAGACATTGTTCCATTTGTACATAGCAACAAGATAGAACAATGTGTCCATGATTTCACTGCAACCAGTAAGTTGCCAGTGAAATTCCTAGAAAAGTTGCCACGTGTAAATGTACTTTTAGGGATTATAATTAGCAGGGGCTATATTCTTTAGCCGTTAGGGCGTGTTGTTTTGCAGGCTCCAGGGTCCACCCTCTCTCTGTCTGTGTTCCTGTGCTTGTGCAGGTTTTACCCTCCCCCCTCTTTCTGTCACTCACAGAATGCAAATCGTTAGTCCTGCCTTCAGCTCCACATCACAGCAGAAGCTGCACAGAGAGGGCCGGATCATTCAGGCTGCAAAACAACACGCCCTAAAGGCTAAAGAATATAGCCCCTGCTAATTATAATCACTAATGAGTAAGTATTAAAACGTTTTTATGCACTTTCACAGGATGCTTTTAGGAGACAAAAGGAGTGTGAGATTAGTGATAGGATGCTGCAGGGACATGTTTTGGTAGCTTAGGAGGCGTTTTGGAGGTGACAGGATCCCTTTAAGTCATAGTAACGTACCTGCTCTTTATTTTTTGGATGCAGGTTATTCTTTTATAGAACTGTATCCCTTCTTTTTTCAAGCAGAGTAAAGAGTGAATATTCTGAGGGAGATGATCGATATAGAAAACGTTAATATGGTCAAAATTAAATGTTTAACTTTGGAATCTAGAAATAAATATCCATTGTAAGATTTATGACTGATCATGTAATTCCAACAAGAAGCTGTCATCTTGTGGAGCATTAATAGGCTCATTACACAGAACAGACACTGTTTATAATTGAAGGCTAATTAATAAGCCTTCCCATAAACTATGTCTAATTTAGGATTCCCGGTTCCACCAAAACCTCATGTGAGTTGTATCTGTAAGTCTGGCTTCACACTGCAGGTTTGATCCGATCCGTGGCTGTCCGTGTGAACCGGACAGCCCCGGACCGGATTTTGGCCCCATATTAGCCTATGGGGCTGGATAGCAGCCGGATGGCAGCTCTCTGCCATCTTGTTTCTATCTGTCCGGGACAATCTGAGAGAATTCAGAATTCTCTCACAGACAAAAACGTTGCTTGCAGCTTTTTTGTGTCCGAGAGGAGAATATCTCCTCTAATTGCCTACTCCCGGATTCTCCTGGATCCGGAGCAATCCGGCGCTCCCTAACATGGGAGCCTATGGGGCCGGATTCCACCGCTCCGGTAGCATCCGGGAACTGGACACCTGCGGCTGCATGCTGCAGTTGCTTCAGGACCGCGGCTAGCTCCCTGCCAGCCGTGGTCCTGATTCAGCAGCAGCGGCAGTTGTGTCCGGGTGCACACCGGACCGGAGGGCATATTAGCCCTCTGGTTCTGTGTGCTGATCCAATCCGGGGCTGTCAGGTTCACCCTGACCGCCTCGGATCGGATCTGACCCGCAATGTGAAACCGGCCTAACCTGTTCAACATTTACATTGGATACTTGTTAAGTATACGATCATGCTATTTAGCTCTTAATTAACCTGGTTTCATACACTGAGTTTTTGGCAACATTATTCTAAGTGTTCTATGCAGAATTTATTTCTTGAAAGCTTGAAAATACATCACATACAGCGGTGCAGATTTATAAAGCTAAATATACCAGTATTTTGGTGTAATTTGGGATAAAACACTGGTTTGATGCCTTGTACCAAATATATAATGTTTTAGATACTTTCTGTGCCCTGCCTGCAAAGGATTTGGCTAATCAGAAAAGGGGCATATCCTAACATTTGACACCATGTGCCAAAAATGCACCCGAATTATAGTACAACTAGATAGTGGCCCGATTCTAACACATCGGGTATTCTAGAATATGTATGTAGTTGACATAATGTGACTGACAGAACTTGTTCAGTCAACGTGAGTGAATTACATACATATATATATATATATAAAGCAGTGCTATGGTATATGGTGGTACATTACAGTACATGTGTAGCAGCACTATAGTATATGGCAGTACATTAGAGCACATGTATAACAGCACTATAGTATATGGCAGTACATTACAGTACATGTATAGCAGCGCTATGGTATATGGCGGTACATTAGAGCACATGTATAGCAGCACTATAGTATATGGCAGTACATTACAGTACATGTATAGCACCGCTATGGTATATGGCGGTACATTACAGTACATGTATAGCAGCGCTATGGTATATGGCCGTACATTACAGTACATGTATAGCAGCACTATAGTATATGGCTGTACATTACAGTACATGTATAGCACCGCTATGGTATATGGGGACATTATAGTACATGTATAGCAACGCTATAGTATATGGCGGTACATTACAGTATATGTATAGCAGTGCTATGGTATATAGCCGTACATTACAGTACATGTATAGCAGCACTATGGTATATGGGGACATTATAGTACATGTATAGCAGCACTATTGTATATGGCGATACTCTGCTCCCCGTGGCCCCCCTGCTCCTCCTGGCCCCCACTCCTCCACAGTAAAAGTAAAAATAGAAAAATCCTCAGTGAGGATACTCACCTATCAGCCGGCTCGCTCCACCTCCGTCTTCTAGGTCCTACAGGCCCTTAGGACCTGTCGTTGCCTGGGAATCCGATCAGCTGATCGGTCACATGACTGCTAACTGCCGGGGGGTAGGCTGGAGCAGGGGGCAGGATGATGATGGGTGGGCAGGATGGAGCGAGCGGGGCAGGATAGAGCCGAGGGAGCAGGGGGGGCAGAATGGAGGTGGGGGCGCAGGATGGAGACAGGGGGCAGGATGGAGCGAGCGGGGCACGGTGGTTGCAGGGGGCAGGATGGATGCCTGGGGGGCAGGAAGGTTCACGAGGATGGATGCGGGGGGCCCGGATGGATGCGGCGGGGGCAGGATGGATGCCGGAGGGAGGCAGGAAGGATGCTGGGGGGGGGTAGGATGGATACTGGGTGGGGGCAGGATGGATGCGGGTGGACAGGATGGAGCCGGGGGAGCAGGATGGATGCGGGAAGGGGGGGCAGGATGGATGCCGGGGGAGCAGGATGGAGTCGGCAGGGCATGGAGCCAGGGTGGCAGGATGGAGGCGGGGGGGGCAGGATGGAGCTGGCAGGGCAAGGAGCCAGGGCAGCAGGATGGAGGCAGGGGGGAAGGATGGAGCCGTCAGGGCAAGGAGCCAGAGCAGCAGGATGGAGGCGGGGGTCAGGATGGTGACAGGGGGGCAGTATGGAGCGATCGGGGCAGGTTGGAGCCGGTGGGGCAGGATGGTGGTGGGGAGGGCAGAATGGAGCGAGCGGGGTAGGATGGAGCCGGGGGAGCAGGATGGATGCGGTGGGGCAGGATGGATGCGGGGGGGGGCAGGGTGGATGCGGGGGGGGGGCAGGATTGATGCGGGGGGGGTAGGATCACCCTTTTCCCCCCCTCTTTCTCCCCCATCTTCTGCAGCATCACACGTAAATCGGTCATGTGATGTCCCATGACCGCTGTACAGGGAGAAGATTGGTGAGAACAGCGGTAGGCGAGTAGGGAGGCGGCGGGACCGGTGCTGGGGGTCGCCGCGGCCGTACGCATGTAGACTGGTGATTTTGCATACACGGCGCTCATTGGTTGCCGTGTCCGGCGGCAACCAATGAGCGCTGGCACGCGATTTCAGCGTCAGACAGACACGATTAGGAGATTATATAGTGGGTTAGTGGCACAAAATAAAACAAGTAAAAAGTAGTATAAGCTTAAAGGGAACCTCTAATTTTAAAAACTGTTATCCTGTAGATATGGGAAGATATGGGAATCTATAGGTTAATATTGTTCTAAAGTTGTGGCTGCTGCACCAAAACTCCCTCTACCACAAGGAAATTAACTTTATTCCTCCCAACAGCTACCAGCTTTCAGTCATAGTGGCTTCAGTTACCGCTCAGTATATAGTGAGCGGCAGATGTAAACACCACTACACTGACTGACAACCGCTTCAGCAGTGCATCAATATAGGGTTGGCTGTCAGTAACTGCCGGGCACAGTCATAGCTTCCATTCACTATGTACCAGGCGGTGACTGCAGTCACGTCTCCATGACTGAAAGCCCGAAGCTGCCTGGACAGATAAAGTAAATTTCTTCCCAGTACCTTTCGGTACACGCCGTGTGGCCACACAGTTTTAGAAGGCAATTAAACTCATATTTGCAAGTTAATAGCATTTTTGGATGTTACAAGATCCCTTTAAAGAGGACCTGTCACCTCCTGGTGCTATGCTAACGGAATGCAGCATGTCTACTGCATCCAGGGAAGGGGTCCCCCATGTTTCTAGGCCCCCTGTAAGTTTTTAAAAAGACTTTATAAAGTATACAGATAAGGAGTCCGGATGGACTTATGACCCGCCCCAGGGCTGTGGGGTACCCGATTCCGGGCATTGATTCACAGGGAATGTCACTGGGGCCTGTGCCTGGTCCCATGGCCTTGGTATTCGCTGAAAGGAGTCAGTAAAAATAAGTGTTTCGTGACGCCACCTACGGTACTGGTATGGTTACCGTTGCTGTGGGTCAGACCTCCGGGGTGATGGTAGGGCAGCAAGATGGTTACGCTCTACGTAGGTGGAGTGGGATCCCCGGGGCAGTTGTAGTATGTGGAAATTGCAGGACAGTCTAAGGAGGGCGTAAGATCAGACGCTGCAATAACAGTCGATCACAGGGTTGTTGTTTCTGTATCTTTTACTGATAGTTCAGGTATTGTCCAGGGTACAGGCACTGATGGTACGAGTCCGGGTAGTCTGGTTGCAGTTCAGGATCTCCACATGCGGCGAGTTATGAGGCCTCCCTGTTGTGCTGTTTCCTTTGATCCTAGGCTGCCTGAAGCTAGGCCTTGACCCTCTCCGGCTTGTTTCCACTTGTATTGCACTCATTGAGAGCCCTGCTGCTGGGCACCGCTATATCCACTGCGGTCCCTGGCTCTGCTGGGTGGCTGTGCCTCAAGTACTGCTGTGGTCAGGAGATCTGGTGTCTCCATGACCTATTTAGTATTATACCATATAGTAGAATGTTTTAGGAGGTAACAAATTATGATATTTATCAACCAGGAGATACCAACTTATTAAAGTTAAAATTATCTTTTTATTTGTATCAAAAAAGTTAAAATAAAGGACCAACAATTAGACAAACATGTGCAAGTATATACAACTCGGGAGCCTAGCACTATATAATGTACAAGACTTTAACTAGAAAGGTCATAGATTTTTACACAGTCAATTTCCATGTACGCCACCCATAGGGTATCACAATGTATACAGATGTTTAAACTCTGATGTCTCACTGGGAGTAACAAAAGAGGAAGCAACTTAATGAAAGGGAGAAAAAGCACATATCAAAACCAAATATAGATATCGGACAGGGTTTTGAACCTTCGTATGCTAGTGACCTTCCTCAGGTTAATCGGTTCCCGAAGGTAATATAAAATAAACCACCAACGCTTGACGCGTTTCGCCTTCTCCTATATCAGAAGGCTCATCAGAAGTTTTTTTGTTTTTTTTTGGAATTAATGTTCGTTCTAAAAACAAAGAAATGGTCAAAGCATTAGTTTACATAATAAAAATCTAATGGTAAACATACAGACAAGAATGGTACATACTCTCATACAAATATATACAGAAACACTCCAATTAAATATACATAAATAAGATACAGAAAGTATATGGTTGATCCAGATGGTCAAATATATATGCTCTAAGAGAGATATAATAATAATATCATTTCTTATAGAGAGAGGCATACCTTATGATGATACGTGCCAGACAAATGGTATCTCCAATGGGCGAGAGTACCCCAAATAGGTCAAAATAATAAATTGACTCTATAATTCTTCTAGGGAATCAAACAAAGAACATAGCTCTATAATTATAGTGCATATAAAGTGTGGTAATTAGAAAAAAAGACTGCTGGATGCTTGCAAAAAGATCTTACCAGGATATCTAATGTATCGTCATAATGTTGGGCATCCAAGAAATGGACATCAAGGGGCCTAGATAGACTACATAGAGATAGAAATTGTATGTAACCCGGGATAGGTTCAAGTTGACCATATTGTAAAAGGAAGTAAAAAAAAAAAAAAAAAAAAAATTCACCTTTTATGAGTATGTCTTATGGGACATATGTCATCATATCATCCGATCCGCACAAATACGTGATCAAGGACAGGATGAATCCTCAATACTATCCAATCATGAGAATATGTGTGACAAATAAAGAAGGTAATAGTATGAGAGGTTGAGAAAACCAAGAAACAAAAAACACAGGGATAAGCACAGCAGAAAAAATAATAGTAACAACTGTCTAGGCGATCTTCAAAGAGACCCCATAATGGAACAAAATCTCGATGACAAACCCCCCTATATACGACAGGGGTTGTGTCAAGCGGAACAATGGATGACTATATATGTATATAAATATATATGAACCATTTTTAGGGGTATTAAATAAAAATGTTCTTTATGAATAAGACATAATACCAATCTAGATAGGGCTAGGGGGTCAGCTTTAATCTCCATCAATAGGGTGTTTATCATAGCCCACTAAAAACCCATATTATATAATATAGAAGGATAAGAAAAAGGATGTCACCATATAGAGCTCACCTTCCATGCAGCCATCCTATGCCTGTGGATGCCTGGAAGGAACTGAGTAAAGATTTCCATTATATACAAAAGCCCAGCTAATCATTGGTGGTTAGTGATAATAGGTGGTGCTAGATAGCTACCACCTGTCAGTACCAATGATGCTCAAACTAGCTTCCATTAGCAGCAAAGTGTTTGGGCTCCATGGTTACAGTAACCACGGTGCGCAAAACAAAAAAAAAAAAAAAACAAAAGAGAAAAAGGGTTTTGCCAGTTTCTTTAAAGAGAATAAGGCATATTCTTTTCTCTTAGGCCCTTCTGGCAACAAATCGTCCACTGATTGGGAACCCTCTGATCCAGATAATCCCAAAACACCAGCAGGTCCTAAAAAACCTCCAAAAAAGAACAAAAAACGAAGGAAACCATATAGAAAATGGGACGACCCAAGAGCACCGATACTACCAGTGGCTCCTCCCCCCAGACAGCACCTACCTCTGGTTCCTCACCATCATTACCACCTCTTCCATCTACATCAATAGTAGCCTCTTTTTTAGAACAAATAGGTGTCCCATATGGTCTAAGGTCTCTGAGAGTGGGGGAATTTCCCCTCCCTCCCAGGACCTAAATAATCAGGTGATAAACCTCTCGTCATATACGCCATCAAAGGAACAGTTGGAGGTCCTGAAGAAAGGCCTCAACTTTGTCCAAACACAAAGATTTGATGCATTCAACTGGACCAAAGATCTATCCCTTTTTGTAGAAAATTAAAGTGGAAAAGATTTTTTCACAATGCAAAAAAGGAAGATCTTGCACTGTCAGGTATTAGTGAAGATGAACGTGCATCATTGCAGGATCTGAGGGACTTGGAATTTGAAAACCTCGGTACCCTTGGTACCGGTCCCTTTACT
The DNA here is from genome assembly GCA_033576535.1 of Allobates femoralis. Classification (NCBI taxonomy): domain Eukaryota; kingdom Metazoa; phylum Chordata; class Amphibia; order Anura; family Aromobatidae; genus Allobates; species Allobates femoralis. The sequence goes on from JARQOC010000003.1 coordinate 144,775,803, forward strand.
ACTCTTAAAAGATCCAGCAAAAGAATGCCTCCTACCGACAGAACAGATTCAATCGATATCTTCTTTAAGATTGTTAGTGACGAGTTATCTGAATTATCTTCCTTTACTCCAAAAAGTAGGTTTAATCTCACTCGAATGGAACAAAGACATTTGGACGAATTGTCTAAGAACGACCAAATAATCATCAAGGTCTCTGACAAAGGAGGTAACGTAGTCATAATGGACCACACTAATTATACAACTATGTGCCTCAACATCTTAGGGGATGATTCTTTTTATGGCAGACTGACTAGAGATCCCACTAACATCTTTTCAGATGAACGCTATGAGATTCTTGTCAAGGGTCTAGAGGATCATTTAATCTCAGAAAATGAAATAAAGTTTATGACTCCCGTTGACCCAGAAATACCCACATTTTACGCACTTCCCAAAATACATAAGGGATTAACACCTCTCAAGGGAAGACCAATAGTCTCGGGGATTAATTCCGTTACGCAGAATGTGGGTGTTTATCTGGATAGGATCTTAAGACCTTTCGTTCTCTCCCTACCATCCTATATTAGAGACACCAGTGACCTCCTTACGAAACTTGACGGTATCACGATGGATGAAAAGACCTTTTTCGCATCTATCAATTCGCCCAACATAATTCGTTTGTGATAGGACTACTGAGGTTCCTGTTAACCCATAATTATTTTACGTTCTCTGGCCAATTCTACCACCAGCTCAGGGGCACGGCAATGGGGAGCTCGGCCGCGCCATCTTATGCCAATTTGCTCCTGGGCTGGTGGGAGGATGTACATGTCTTCAGCGACTCGATGCGGCAATGGACTCAACATATCACCTTTTCGGGCCGCTATGTTGACGATATTCTTCTTTTATGGTCAAGGGACAAAGAGACCTTTAGTCTCTTCATACAGGAACTGAACACCAATGATTTGGGGCTCTTTTTCACTAGTGAATTTGGTTACAACAGATTACCTTTCCTAGACATCCTTCTTTTTAAGGATGATAAAGGTGGGATTTTTTCTACCATTTATAGGAAGCCAACTGCAACAAATAACTTGCTGCACTGGGGGAGCTACCATCCAGAACCCCAAAAAAGAGGCATCCCAAAAGGACAATATATCCTCTTACGACGGAATTGTTCCAGTTATGGCGAGTTCCACAAACAGGCAGATCTGTTAAAGAACAGATTCCTTGAGAGAGGCTACCCTCGTTCAATCCTGAGTGCAGCATATAAAAATGCACAATTGTGTAACAGGGATACGTTACTTGTCCCCAAAAAAAAGGAAGAGAATTCATCTATCACCAGACTAATCGGTACCTTTGATGCTCATAATGTGGAAATTATAGATATTATGAGGAAACATTGGTGTATCCTCCTTGCAGATCCTGAGCTGAGAGATTATATCATGCCATATGCGAGTGTCACTTACAGACGAGGACAATCTATAGGTGACAAGTTGGTACGCAGTCACTATCAGAAACCCAAGCTACAGACTAATTGGCTACAGAACCTAAAAACCGTAGGGACCTACAGATGTGGGCACTGTAAGTTCTGCTCATGGGTACAACCCTCCAAAACTGTAACATGCTCCTCAACTAATAAAGTTTATACATTACGTGATTTTGCCAATTGTTGTACAACAGGTTTGATCTATGTGATCACCTGTACATGTCCCAAAGACTATATTGGCAAAACCAAAAGGGAACTGCGGAAAAGATTTGGGGAACATCTTGGTGACGTGAGAAATGATAGGGACACCCCTATTGCACGACATGTTCATGAATTCCATCTAGGGGACCCCAAATGTCTAAAAGTTAGAGTTTTGGAAGTCCCGAAACCCTCACCTAGAAAAGGAGACTTTGATAGAATCCTTCTCCAAAAAGAAGCGAGGTGCATCTATGATTTTAATAATGTCCACCCCAACGGGCTTAACGAACAGTTGAGCTACACCTCTTTCCTCTAATGACACTCACATATCTTGGCTTTCGTTTTTCATTTGGTTTTTGTGACAGAGTGGTGATTTGATGAGTTAAATACTGGCCTTTAGATGTTATTACCCGAGAAGGGTCTTACATCAAAATCAGGGACAATTAAATATATATAGCCCCTGGTACCTATATATGATAGCAAAATAGGCTCTTTTTTATTTTATAAAGCATTATGTATATCTTGTGAATCCTGATGGTAAATATATACCGTATATACTCGCGTATAAGCCGAGTTTTTCAGCCCAAAAATTGGGCTGAAAAGTACCCCCCTCGGCTTATACGCGAGTCAGTGCTGTATACCGATGTATACATCGGTACATACCGATGTATACATCGGTATACAGCAGCCCCCGCATCCCCAGTAATGCAGGGCCCCCCCAGCGTCTCTCCGGTCACCTGTAAAGGAAGCTATACTTATCACAGTGCTCTGTCCGCGCCCGCTCGCACCCGCTGTCAGCAGCCGACCGGATCCTCCATCTTGCGTCTTCTTTCTTCCTGTTTCTGTGCTCGTCGCGGGCAATGACGTCATTCCCTGCGACGAGCACAGGAAACAGGAAGAAAGAAGACGCAAGATGGAGGATCCGGTCGGCTGCTGACAGTGGGTGCGAGCGGGCGCGGACAGAGCACTGTGATAAGTATAGCTTCCTTTACAGGTGACCGGAGAGACGCTGGGGGGGCCCTGCATTACTGGGGATGCCTGTATACTACCGCTGGGGCTGCTATATACCTCTGGGGCCCTGTATACTACCACTGGGGCTGTATATACTACCACTGTGGCTGTATAAACCACTGGGGCTGTATATACTGCTGGGGCCCTGTATACTACCACTGGGGCTGTATATACTACCACTGGGGCTGTATATACTACCTCTGGGGCCCTGTATATACCTCTGGGGCCCTGTATACTACCACTGGGGCTGTATAAACCACTGGGGCTGTATATACTGCTGGGGCCCTGTATACTACCACTGGGGCTGTATATACTACCACTGGGGCTGTATATACTACCACTGGGGCTGTATATACCTCTGGGGCCCTGTATACTACCACTGGGGCTGTATATACTGCTGGGGCCCTGTATACTACCACTGGGGCTGTATATACTACCACTGGGGCTGTATATACTACCACTGGGGCTGTATATACTACCACTGGGGCTGTATATACTACCACTGGGGCTGTATATACCTCTGGGGCCCTGTATACTACCACTGGGGCTGTATAAACCACTGGGGCTGTATATACTGCTGGGGCCCTGTATATACTACCACTGGGGCTGTATATACCTCTGGGGCCCTGTATACTACCACTGGGGCTGTATAAACCACTGGGGCTGTATATACTGCTGGGGCCCTGTATACTACCACTGGGGCTGTATATACTACCACTGGGGCTGTATATACTACTAGGGCTGCGTCTATACTACCACTGGAGCTGTATATACCACTGGGGCTGTATATACTACTGGGGCTGCGTGTATACTACCACTGGGGCTGCTGTATCTACCTCTGGGACTGGTGTATACCACACTGCTGGGGGCTGTATACTTGTGCTAGGGTCCACCCTCGGCTTATACACGAGTCAATAGATTTTCCCAGGTTTTGGGGGCAAAAGTAGGGGGTCGGCTTATACACGGGTCGGCTTATACACGAGTATATACGGTATGCTCTTTTTCATACTCTTAGTTTGTATAGAACACCCCCATATCATCTTTGATACATTTTAATTATTACTTTTATTTTTCATGTATGTTTATAAATGTATCTCCACATAACTGCTGGCAAAACCCTTTTTTTTTTGTTTTTTTTTGTTTTGCGCACCGTGGTTACTGTAACCATGGAGCCCAAACACTTTGCTGCTAATGGAAGCTAGTTTGAGCATCATTGGTACTGACAGGTGGTAGCTATCTAGCACCACCTATTATCACTAACCATCAATGATTAGCTGGGCTTTTGTATATAATGGAAATCTTTACTCAGTTCCTTCCAGGCATCCACAGGCATAGGATGGCTGCATGGAAGGTGAGCTCTATATGGTGACATCCTTTTTCTTATCCTTCTATATTATATAATATGGGTTTTTAGTGGGCTATGATAAACACCCTATTGATGGAGATTAAAGCTGACCCCGGAGCCCTATCTAGATTGGTATTATGTCTTATTCATAAAGAACATTTTTTTTAATACCCCTAAAAATGGTTCATATATATTTATATACATATATAGTCATCCATTGTTCCGCTTGACACAACCCCTGTCGTATATAGGGGGGTTTTGTCATCGAGATTTTGTTCCATTATGGGGTCTCTTTGAAGATCGCCTAGACAGTTGTTACTATTATTTTTTCTGCTGTGCTTATCCCTGTGTTTTTTGTTTCTTGGTTTTCTCAACCACTCATACTATTACCTTCTTTATTTGTCACACATATTCTCATGATTGGATAGTATTGAGGATTCATCCTGTCCTTGATCACGTATTTGTGCGGATCGGATGATATGATGACATATGTCCCATAAGACATACTCATAAAAGGTGAATTTTTTTTTTTTTTTTTTTTTACTTCCTTTTACAATATGGTCAACTTGAACCTATCCCGGGTTACATACAATTTCTATCTCTATGTAGTCTATCTAGGCCCCTTGATGCCCATTTCTTGGATGCCCAACATTATGACGATACATTAGATATCCTGGTAAGACCTTTTTGCAAGCATCCAGCAGTCTTTTTTCTAATTACCACACTTTATATGCACTATAATTATAGAGCTATGTTCTTTGTTTGATTCCCCTAGAAGAATTATAGAGTCAATTTATTATTTTGACCTATTTGGGGTACTCTCGCCCATTGGAGATACCATTTGTCTGGCACGTATCATCATAAGGTATGCCTCTCTCTATAAGAAATGATATTATTATTATATCTCTCTTAGAGCATATATATTTGACCATCTGGATCAACCATATACTTTCTGTATCTTATTTATGTATATTTAATTGGAGTGTTTCTGTATATATTTGTATGAGAGTATGTACCATTCTTGTCTGTATGTTTACCATTAGATTTTTATTATGTAAACTAATGCTTTGACCATTTCTTTGTTTTTAGAACGAACATTAATCCCAAAAAAAACCAAAAAAACTTCTGATGAGCCTTCTGATATAGGAGAAGGCGAAACGCGTCAAGCGTTGGTGGTTTATTTTATATTACCTTCGGTAACCGATTAACCTGAGGAAGGTCACTAGCATACGAAGGTTCAAAACCCTGTCCGATATCTATATTTGGTTTTGATATGTGCTTTTTCTCCCTTTCATTAAGTTGCTTCCTCTTTTGTTACTCCCAGTGAGACATCAGAGTTTAAACATCTGTATACATTGTGATACCCTATGGGTGACATACATGGAAATTGACTGTGTAAAAATCTATGACCTTTCTAGTTAAAGTCTTGTACATTATATAGTGCTAGGCTCCCGAGTTGTATATACTTGCACATGTTTGTCTAATTGTTGGTCCTTTATTTTAACTTTTTTGATACAAATAAAAAGATCATTTTAACTTTAATAAGTTGGTATCTCCTGGTTGATAAATGTCTCCCTGACCTCCAGTCTTTACTGTGGGGCAGTTAGATCCCTCACGGACACGGAAGCCGGTGTCCGGTTTCTGGCGCTGTACGTCCTGGGGCGAACCGGTATGGCTCCACTCCCCTCGCTGCTACTCCTTGCCTCCGACCCTCATTCTAGGGCAGTGTTTCTCAACTCCAGTCCTAAGGACCCACTAACAGGTCATGTTTTAAGGATTTCCTTAGTATTGCACAGGTGATAGTATAATCACCTGCACTGGCGATAATTCAAACCCCTGTGCAATACTAAGGAAATCCTGAAAACACGACGTGTTGGTGGGTCCTGATGACTGGAGTTGAGAAACACTGCTCTAGGGTCCCTCACACTGGCTAGTAGCTCTCGCTGGCACGGGCTTAGCGCAGCTCCGGTGCCAGGTTTTCTTCACAGTCCTCCCAGGAACTGAACTGCCTGATTCCGCCTCCAGGCCTGAATTTATAGGGGATCTCGCCTGAACTCGGTTTGTAGAGCACCCCCTTCAGGTCTGGAGTGGAAGGTGTTGTGTGCGGCCTTACTTGATGTGGAAATCCTTCCCTGTCCCAGGTGTATCTGTGGCAACTGAACCCTGGGGTGCCACATTCCCCCCCTAGTTAAGTTCAGTACTCCAGGACTGAGAAACACAAAATTTTCAAACATTATAAACATTAAAATTGTACAAAACCAAAAATGACAAAACCCAGTAAAACGGGAGAAATACAGTCCATACAGTGCTAGTTCTTCTGCTCCAGGCTGCGGTTGAATATATACACAAGAACATTTTTGACCACTACCAGTCCCGTGGTCTACTGGTTCAGGTTTAAGTAAAAGTTCACTTAGTTGCAATAAATTTACACACAAAACACATTTGCATTACCCTATGGGCGTCTCTGCTTAGTAGTCCTGGTTTCCACCCTCCTCCCCAGGAACTTCACTTCCTTAACTTAATATTCCTGGGTTTGACTCCAGTTCCTCCACCCTTCCATACACTATTTTTTTACTGACTGACTATTTACACACAAGAACACGTACAGTTAGGGCCAGAAATATTTGGACAGTGACACAATTTTCGCGAGTTGGGCTCTGCATGCCACCACAATGGATTTGAAATGAAACCTCTACAACAGAATTCAAGTGCAGATTGTAACGCTTAATTTGAAGAGTTGAACAAAAATATCTGATAGAAAATGTAGGATTTGTACACATTTCTTTACAAACACTCCACATTTTAGGAGGTCAAAAGTAATTGGACAAATAAACATAACCCAAACAAAATATTTTTATTTTCAATATTTTGTTGCGAATCCTTTGGAGGCAATCACTGCCTTAAGTCTGGAACCCATGGACATCACCAAATGCTGGGTTTCCTCCTTCTTAATGCTTTGCCAGGCCTTTACAGCCGCAGCCTTCAGGTCTTGCTTGTTTGTGGGTCTTTCCGTCTTAAGTCTGGATTTGAGCAAGTGAAATGCATGCTCAATTGGGTTAAGATCTGGTGATTGACTTGGCTATTGCAAAATGTTCCACTTTTTTGCACTCATGAACTCCTGGGTAGCTTTGGCTGTATGCTTGGTGTCATTGTCCATCTGTACTATGAAGCGCCGTCCAATCAACTTTGCAGCATTTGGCTGAATCTGGGCTGAAAGTATATCCCGGTACACTTCAGAATTCATCCGGCTACTCTTGTCTTCTGTTATGTCATCAATAAACACAAGTGACCCAGTGCCATTGAAAGCCATGCATGCCCATGCCATCACGTTGCCTCCACCATGTTTTACAGAGGATGTGGTGTGCCTTGGATCATGTGCCGTTCCCTTTCTTCTCCAAACTTTTTTCTTCCCATCATTCTGGTACAGGTTGATCTTTGTCTCATCTGTCCATAGAATACTTTTCCAGAACTGAGCTGGCTTCTTGAGGTGTTTTTCAGCAAATTTAACTCTGGCCTGTCTATTTTTGGAATTGATGAATGGTTTGCATCTAGATGTGAACCCTTTGTATTTACTGTCATGTAGTTTTCTCTTTACTGTTGACTTAGAGACAGACACACCTACTTCACTGAGAGTGTTCTGGACTTCAGTTGATGTTGTGAACAGGTTCTTCTTCACCAAATAAAGTATGCGGCGATCATCCACCAGTGTTGTCATCCGTGGACGCCCAGGCCTTTTACAGTTCCCAAGCTCACCAGTCAATTCCTTTTTTCTCAGAATGTACCCAACTGTTGATTTTGCTACTCCAAGCATGTCTGCTATCTCTCTGATGGATTTTTCTTTTTTTTCAGCCTCAGGATGTTCTGCTTCACCTCAATTGAGAGTTCCTTTGACCGCATGTTGTCTGGTCACAGCAACAGCTTCCAAATGCAAAACCACACACCTGGAATTCACCCCTGACCTTTTAACTACTTCATTGATTACAGGTTAACGAGGGAGACGCCTTCAGAGTTAATTGCAGCCCTTAGAGTCCATTGTCCAATTACTTTTGGTCCCTTGAAAAAGAGGAGGCTATGCATTACAGAGCTATAATTCCTAAACCCTTTCTCCGATTTGGATGTGGAAACTCTCATATTGCAGCTGGGAGTGTGCACTTTCAGCCCATATTATATATATATAATTGTATTTCTGAACATGTTTTTGTAAACAGCTAAAATAACAAAACTTGTGTCACTGTCCAAATATTTCTGGCCCTAACTGTATATACACTTTTTCATATTACACCTTATTCCCTATACCGGACTAGGAGCTGACCAATGTTACTATGGGTTGATCTACGTAGCACTAGTGTCTCAACTGGTTGGGATTGTGTACAAGTGTCTGTACTATGAGTAGGCCTATGTCTTACTGGTAGGCTTGGTAACTGTCTGCGACTGCTTAGTCTTACCATGGAACTGGCAGGTTCACAGGATTCTCTGGTTCTGCTGTGACAGGTGGTTCTTCAAGCCTTCCCTCAGGTAGTCCTTCTGGAACTTCTACAGGTTCTTCCAGTCTTTCTGGGACTTCCACTGGTTGAGTAAAAGTTATTAGTGGTACAATTATAGCTCCATTGTACTGAGGCCAACTTTCAGGAAAATATCCAAGTACAGTCCGTATCATCATCTTTCTTTTCTTCTTTAGGTTGGGGTATACAAGGAATGACTTCTTTTGGCTTCAACTATTCTGGGCATTTCTTAAGAAAGTCTCTAGAAACTGCTATTGATGTTTCTCCTTTGTCTTTGCTGATTAAGCTGACCTTCTTGTTGTCAAAGTTGGAGGGCAATAGGGTTCTGCTTCCCACTGGTCATCAAGTTTATTTGTTCTTTTTCTCTTTAGAACTATTTCTCCAGGTATTAAGGGAGCAGCTGGTGCACTCTCTTGTTATAATCTTTCTCTTGCTTTTCTCTGATTTGGTTTAAGCATCTCTCTATGCACTCTTGTACCTTTTTGTACTGCTCTTGACGCTTGGTGTCCCAATTAGCATTGGGTGAACAGTTTTCAGGAACGACAACTCCCATCTCTAGATCAATTGGTAGCTTTCCGGGCCTTGCTCTCATCAAGTATGCTGATGTGCAATTGGTGGAACTTAAGGTACTGTTTCACGGCACAACATTGGAACGATGTTGGCAATGATCTCGTGTGTGCGCGCGGTCATTTCCAACATCGTTTTGACAGCGTTGGTGAGATGTCACACGTCTACATATCATGGATGACTCGCCAATGATGTGAGCAGGTATCGTTCGCACAACCCAATGAACGATACCTGCTCATTGCTGTGTATGGGCGAAGTCGTAAAAGACATTGTTATCGCTTTGTCACACACAACGATATACCAGGTTGGCTGATCGTTGATTGTGTGATTTGAGAACATGTTCTCAAACCTGCAATCACCAATCCAACGACTTATCGTAGTTGAATCTCGGTGTTACGTGCAACAACGTCCTAACTGTCGCTTGAATGAGTGCAAATCCGTGACGTTTGAGCGATCTTCTTAAGGATATCAAGCCGTGTAATGGGGCCTTTACAGGGATGTTGTTGTACATGTCCACTAAGTCAGGCAATATTTCCGGCGACATGCTTCTTTCTTCCAAGGGCAAGGTTTTCAACAGGTCTATGACCACCTGGATCATTTTCTCACACATCCCATTGGTCTGTGGATGGTACGGTGTGGTTCAGATTTTCTTACATCCGTACAAGTTGAAAACTCCTGGAACACTTCAGCTTCAAATGCAGGACCTTGTTCTGTCAACATCTGTACTGGATACCCAAATGGTCTACAGAAGTAAGCTTCAAAGGTTCTCGCTGCAGTTCTTGCTGTGAAGTCCTTTCCAGGTGCTACCACTAGAAATCGGGAATACTGATCCTCCATAGTGAGGGCGAACGTATAGCCTGATCTGCTGAGTGCCAACTTCACATGATCCAGGGCTACAAGTTCCAGTGGCTGTTTGGTGACAATTGGCTGTAGTGGAGCTCTCTGTCACAATCCTTTCTTCTTAAGTTGCATGGTCCACGCTTTCTGCACCAATTTTCAATGGTTGTTCTCATGCCAACCCAGTAGAATCTCTCGCGTAACAGTACCTCTGGCTTCTTCCACCTGAAGTGTCCTGCTTCGTTGTGGTATGCTTCTAGCACCATCTGGACATCTCTCTACGGTACCACTATCTGCCACACCATCTCCTGAGTTAGGGGATTAATGAAACATCTACATAGCCTATCTTCGTAGATGTACAACCTGCTCCTTTCCTTCCACAGGTGCTGCTCCTCAGGTGGGGCATCTGGGCTAAGACGTGAGTCCCGGTTGGGTTATTAGCTCTTTAACTAGGTGAACTGCCGGATTGCTGTCTTGCGTTTTTTTCCACCCGTGGTGAGGTAACGGGTTCAGCTTGGCCTCTTGATGATTATCTCTAGCACCTTGGTTACACTGGGATACACTGAGGCAGTGAAAAGCCAGTAGCTCTATTTCTCCTAGCTCATCCGAGTCTTCTCCTGCATCTCGTAAGTGGGGCATTCTTGACAGTGCATCAGCATTGGCGTTCTTTCGACCTGCCAGGTATTTGATGGTAAAGTCATAGTTTGACAACCGAGCCATCCATTGCTGCTCTAGTGCTCCTAGCTTCATTGCGTCCAGGTGTGTAAGCAGATTGTTGTCTGTGAAGACAGTAAACTTCGTAGCTGCTAGGTAGTGCTTGAACAGTTCTGTAACAGCCCAGACTAAGGCAAGAAACTCCAGCTTGAGCAAGCTGTAGTTTTCTGGGTTTTTCTCTATAGGACGGAGCTTCCTGCTTGCATAGGCAATCACACATTCTTTGCCTTTCTGCACCTGCAACAACACGGCTCCCAATCCCACATTGCTGGCATCTGTGTACAGCATGAACGGTAAATTGTAATCAGGATAAGCCAGGATTTCTTCACCAGTCAGGGCCCAGTTCATCTGCTTGAAGTAGTCTTCTTCTTTCTCACCTTATTCAAATGGAGGGACAGAGGTCTTGTTCTTCTTGGTCTGGCCTACCTGGAGATCTTACAAAGGCACTGCCATGTTCATAAAGCCCTTTTATGAACCTCCTGTAGTATCCTACCAGAACTGACATACCTTTCTGACTGTTGTTGGTCTTGGCAAGTCTTTGATGATGATGATCTTTTCAAGGTCTGGTGCCACACCTTCTGCGCTGACCACATGCCCGAGATACTGAACCTTCAGCTTCAGCAAGTGGCACTTTGATGTCTTCCATATTTCGACAATGCTTCAAATTCCTCAGCTAGGTGCTCCAAATGTTCCTCATACATCTTGGAATACACAATGACGTCATCTAGGTATAGTAGCGCGGTCTCAAAGTTTCGGTCCAAATGGCATGCTATTAAACTCACACAGACCCATCGGCGTCGTGATCGCGGTCTTCTCCCGATCTTCTTCTGCCACGGAAACTTGGCAATACCCACTGGTAAGATCTGAATTGGAAAAGTAATTAGCAGCTTTCAGTGCAGCAAGTGATTCTTAAATGCAGGGTAACGGGTAAGCATCTCTATGTGTTATACGGTTAATCTGCCTATAATCAACACACATTCTCATTGTGACATCCTTCTTTCTTACTAGGGCAAGTGGAGCTGCCCAGGGGCTACAACTATCTCTAATAAACCTAGCCTCCTTCATTTCCCGTAACATGTCTTTGGCACGCTGATAGTGAGCTGGTGGTACAGGCCTGTATCTCTTTTATGGGTGGATAGTTTCCTGTGGGTATATGATGGTGTACACCATTTATCCACCCAAAATCTAATGGATGCTTACTAAAGAACTGTTCATACTCTTGTACTACCCGATAAACTCTGTGCTTTTGGGGAGAAGAGGTGGAGTTAGTGCCTACATTCAGCGACTGACACCAGTCCACCAGCTGTCCCTTGAAGCTGTTGTCCTCCGCCTGGTTGGACGGGGTCAAGGGTTCCACTGCCTGGATTGAGTTGTTGCTGAACGTGAACAGCTTGGAACGGTAGCATATCTGGGCAGTTTGACCTCCTCCTCTCCACAGTTCAGAACTCGTACATGTACCCTCCCCTTGTGAACATCAACTTCCCCCCTGGCTGTCAAGACCATGGGCCTTCTAGCTAAGTACATGGGCTCGACCATTGCCTGGTAAGCCTACCCTCTGAGGCCTATTGCTGTCCGACACCATATCATCATTTCACTCTTGGGAGCAACACAATGGGGAACGGGTCACTTACCCATACACTGCCGATTTCACCACCAGACAACTGTACCTTTTGACTCTGCAGGAGGGCTCTGATTTCTTCCTGTAAGACCCTCTGCTGCCCGGTGATGGCAGTTTCTGCAACCTGTTGGAGTAAGGAAAGAACCTCGCCTAGACAATTCTGAATCACATTAGTGCCTAGTGTCATCATTGGGTTCTTTTCACGATGATCAGTATCCACTACAATAAGTCCTTGGCCACCTTTATTGTCACCTCTTTGAACCCCACTTGTGATACCGGCTGTCCGTTAACATCGTATATAGTAAGGTCCGGGTCTGGGTGGGTGAGCCCAGAATCAGCCCATAATTGTTTGTAAAGGATATGTGGGATCGTTGTCACCTGCGAACCGGTGTCCAATAGGGCAGATGTGGGAATGCCATCCAGCATGATAGATAGGACCGGCCGTCCTCCCACATATCTATCGCGCCAGTCTGATGTGCCTGGTTGTCTCATTCCTGAGGGTTGGCCCGCAGTCCAAGGGGTCGCTGGTTTAAAGTACATGACCTGGCAAGGTGGCCTGCCTTATTGCAACGGTGGCAGATGGTCTGTCCTGATGAGTCATAATGGTCGTTGGGTCCTTCCTTTGGACGACAAGTTCCTCCTTCCTCTCATCTACAGGATGTCCTCTGGGCTGTTGGCTGTATCCTCCCTGGCACCTTGGGTTCCTGCTGAAGTTGCATGGCCTTTAAGAGCATGGCCACATCCTTTGTCAGTGAGTGCAAGTCATCAGCGGCACCAAATGTTACAGTCTGTCCACAGCGCTCTGATGGCTCTGTCCTTCAGGGTTGCAAAGTCTAGAATTGGGTTCTCCATAGCCCATAGACGCAAATGCTTTTGATGGATTGGTGAATGTAGCCCCTCAATAAACTGTTCAATCAACATTTTATCTTCCCCCCCGCAAACTTTCAGGGTCTATCTGCTTTACGGCCCACAGCGCCTCCTGGAGGTTAAAAGCACAGTTCCGTATATTGTCCTGCGGCCTTTGCGTGCTGCACCCATCAGCTGCCCCAGCAAGACAGACACTTCTTGCTTTTCAGTCTTAGAGTACATATCCAGAACATTGCGCATCTTTTCCCTGATTTTAGCCAAGGTATCTGGTTCCCTGGCTTATTGCGGAAACCACGCCGCTCTCGGGACATACGGCAGAGCAAGCGGCATGACCGGTGCTACAACTTCAGGTGCTGCGGCTGCTCCAATGGCTGAGGTCCTGTCCGGCACTGCATTACAGAACAAGTTTTGGTCTGGGACTGCTGCATCGGCATCCTTTTGCGCTTCCTTCCTCACTCCCCCCTAGTTAACTTCAGCCAGTGTCTCATAAGGGAAAAGCAGTCTCCGGATCCTCAGGAGGAGCCGGAGCTCCTCCTTCAGCACTCTCTCTTGGGCATTTCCAGATCGGGCTGCTGCGCTTCGTTCGCTAACACAGAGCACGGGGTGGGGTTTATTATCACGCCCTTTCCGTAGTTTCGGCCCTCTCCTTCTCGCACACTATGTGGCGCAGTTATGACGCCCCAATTTACGGTTTAACACAGTCAATACACGGCACACCCTACCCATCAGTAACGGGCACGGGATCTTGTTTGTGATGCCAGAAGCTGACCCGCCCCAGGGCCGTGGAGTACCCGGTTCCAGGCGTTGATTCACGGGAGATGTCACTGGGACCTGTGCCTGGTCCTGTGGCCCTGGTGGTGGCTGAAAGGAGTCAGTAAATTAATAATAAAAGTGTTTCGTGATGCCACCTACGTTTTCAGTATGGTTACTAGTGCTGCGGGTCAGACCTCCGGGGTGATGGTAGGGCAGCAAGATGGTTAGGTGGAGCAAGATCCCCGGGGCAGTTGTAGTATGTGGGAATTACAGGACAGTCTATGGCGGTAGTAAGATCAGGGGCTGAAATAACAGTCACACACAGGGCTGTTGTTTCTGTTCCTTTTACTGATAGTTCAGGTATTGTCCAGGATACAGTCACTGATGGTATGAGTCCGGGTGGTCTGGTGGCAGTTCAGGATCTCCACACCCAGCGAGTTATGAGGCCTCCCTGTTGCGCTGTGCTTCCTTTGGTCCTAGGCTGCCTAAAGCTAGGCCCTGACCCTCTCTTGCTTGTCTCCACTTGTATGGCAGGCATTGAGAGCCCTGCTGCTGAGCACCGCTATATCCACTGCGGTCCCTGGCTCCGCTGAGTGGCTGTGTCTCAAGTGCTGCTGTGGCCAGGAGACCAGGAGTCTGGATCTTTACTCAGGGGCAGTTAGATCCCTCATGGTCACGGACGCCGGTGTCCAGTTTCTGGTGCTGCTCCTTTTGGGGCGAACCGGTATAGCTCCACTCCCCCTCGCTGCTACTTCTTTTCTCTGACCCTTGCTCTAGGGTCCCTCACACCGGCTAGTGGCTCTCGCTGGCTCGGGCTTAGCGCAGCTTCATCGCCAGGTTGACGTCACAGTCCTCCCAGGAACTGAAATGCCTGACTCCGCCTCCAGGCCTGAATTTATAGGGGACCTTGCCTGAACTTGGTTTGTAGAGCTCTCCCTTCAGGTCAGAAGTGGAAGATCTTGTGTGCAGGCTTACCTGTTGTGGAGATTCTTCCCTGTTCCATGTGTATCTATGGCAACCGAACCCTGCGTTGCCACACTTACTCTGTAATAAGTCATCGTAGTTGCTGGAGTCCTCCCCTCCTCCAACCTTCTGTGTGCCACCTACAGCTCTCAGCGATGACACATACAGGAGGCTGAACAAGAGAGGACTAGAGGTGGTACACAGAAGGCTGGAGGCGGGGAGGAGGGCAGATGCATAAAGGAGGCTGAACAAGAGAGGGCTTAGGGTATGTACTCACGGTCCAGAGGAGCATGCGTGTTGGACGTAGCTCCCCCGGACCTAAGTGAAGCCGTGGGTGGCCGCAGGGAGGCCACAGCCGCCCTGTACTCATTGTGTGCGGTGGGTGCGGGGTGGCTTCTCCCTGCAGTCACCCGATGGGAGCCGCTTCCGACTCTGCAGCATGAAATAAACATGCTGCGGAGGAACGGACTTCCGGCAACCCGCACCGCAGCTCCAAACACGCTGCAGGCGGGTTATGCATAGTGAGGATGGGAGTTCTTGAAACCCCATCCACTATGCTAGTACTGTATGACGCAGCATTTTGGACGCAGCGCAAAGACGCTGTGCCCAAAACGCTTCGTCTCCTGATCGTGGGGATGCACCCTTATCTGTACACTTTATAAAGTATTTTTAACAGCTTACAGGGGGGGCTAGATACGGGGGGGACCATTCCCCTGAATGCAGCAGACACGCTGCATTCAGTGCTGCATTCAGTTAGCATAGCATCAGGGGGGGTGACATGTCCTCTTTAAATTAAACAACCTTAAAATACAACATATTTATCAAACAGTATGAATGTCTTTGATAATGCTGATGTATTTTAACACTGTCTAACCTAAAGTGCTCCCATATACAATAGATGGCTGTTAGCCAACAACTATCTCTTTTGACCACCCCATACACAGAAACACTTGACTCGGTTGAGAGCCTCTGTATTTTTATTTTTCATGAGCGAGTCTCTGCCATTTGATCCTTCTTTCCTTTAAAATTATCAGTCGGGGAGACGTGAGTTCAGCCAATATTGGTCTAATGTGTATGGGGGCCAAAAAACTATTGGCCATTTTTGAGAATGATTTTTTTTTTTTGGATACATGTTTTCTGGGCTAAAAATCATTTGTGTTTCTTTTTGCTGTCAAAGGCTCTGTGCTTCCTAGAATATACAACTTTAAAAACCACTCACATTAAGTTTTTTATTTACTAAATGTGTGTATATGTGTATGTAACGTAATGTCAATGTGTTAATATACTCACCTACTGCTGTCTTCTCCAATAACTTGCATTATTCTGCTCCTATTCTCTGTGACGCCACCACTCTTCAGGCTATCCGTTCCAATCCTTGCTCTATGTGGGAGTCAGAAGTCTCTTTTACAATGTTGGAGTATGGAACATTGTTCTGATTTACATTGTAAAATCCACTTTCGGTCAAGTTACAAGCTTTCCTGTTAGAATGACAGATCAAGATCACTGACATTCTCGGGTAGAGTCTCTCTTTGGGATACTCCTTTGATATGACTTAACAGGAGTAGTAACATGGCTGATACAGATGCTATGCCAACCCAATGTCACCCCAAAATGTCATTGCATGTCACTCTTTTTATTAACAGCAAATTTCAATACAGAATCATATGAAATGAGAAAATAGGTTCAGAACATCGTCAAAAAATAAGTACGTAACATCGCAAACAATATCATAGCTTTACATTAACACACAGTGGCCGTTTGTAAGTGTCTTTAGACCATGTCCTTGGTTATGGTGGGTGTTCTTATACCCTGTTCTCCGGGAATGGAGAGCCTCAGGAGAATCTAAATAGGAGTATAAGATATAAAGAGGAAAGAAAAAGAAATAAGTTTATAGATCAAAGATCAACCTATAAAGGCAGAGGGAGAAAAGTAGTGCGGTGATGGGTGGAGGGCAGGTGGAGGGTTAGGTGAGTAGGGTGGATAGAGGGGGAAGGAGCCAGCTTCCCTTCCCATGCTCAGCACCTCAACTCCTTGGATCTCAAGAGTTCCCCTCCAGGAAGAGATCTCTAAAGGTACCGTCACAGGGGGAGATATCGCCGGCGATGTCGCCGAGATCTTCCTGTTCAGGCGATGTTGAAGCGACATCGCCTGTGCGTCGCCGCGTGTAACAGGGCAATTGAACAGCGATAAATCTCTATTTCTGAGTTCAGAGATTTCCCAACAGTGTCGGGAAATCAGGCGATGTAGCTTGAGCGATCCGTATGCCTACTGCCGTGTGACGAGGCGATAGCAATGGCACAGGCGATGTCTGTGTTCAGGCAATCCATTCTGTATGCCATATTGCCGGTGAGGTGGTGCTGTGTGACACGACGATCTGAAAAGCCAACATCGCTTCAAGGTTGTTTCAGGCGATTCCAGAATCGCCGGTTCGCCCTGGGTTGCCGGCGATATTGCTACGTGTGACGTCTCACGAGAGATGCTGAAGCGATGTGCGCGTTCATGAGATCGCGGCAACATCGCCGGCGATATCTCCCCGTGTGACGGTACCTAGAAATCCGGTGAGAATCCACTCAATCCAGGTTGTAGAGAATTTGTCAAGTATCTCATTGCTTGTTTAACAAAACTGACCATTGTGGCCAATGCAGGGACTCCATTCCTAAGCCTGCTTCTCTACTTCTTCCATCTTGGATGGGTAACTGGAAGGTTTTAAGAGGCATGTGCATTTTAATATATTTGGTGAAAATAAATTAAACAATCTACTCAGTTCATTTGTTTATGGCAGCGTGGAACAAATTTCCCCTACCAAAATAACCAATATACTTAAAGTGAACCTGTCGCCCCCTTTGGCCGTTATAAACACTGCCCAGCACCTTAAACATACTGTAATTGGGGTTCTGGTGACCCCTTTATACCCCCAGACTGGCCCCTGATTACCTCAGAAAATAACTTTGAGTGTGTCTCACGCCGTATGGTACTCGGTCTTGTGGGATGTGGCTCACCTGAGTCTGCGCCGCCTGCAGAACCCACCCATGTGCCTGTAATGTGCCGCCCCTCCTGCGGTCAGTAACTGCATTCATGCCTGCGCAGTGGCACGGGACACTGTGCTCTGTGGAAGCCTTACAAAGTCTCGCAAGACTTTGGTCACTATGGCTTCAATAGAGCACAGTGACCCTCGCCACTGCGCAGCTGTGAATGCCGTCATCAGGGGCCAGTCTGGGGGTATAAAGGGTTCATCAGAACCCTAATTACACTATGTTTGTTTAAGGTGCTGGCCAGTGTTTATAGTACCCAAAAGGGGGTGACAGGTTCACTTTAAAAATCTAGTGCCTGGCCTGGAAAGGGTTTTCTAATGATATTGTTTTATAACCTACTAGATGGCGGCCCGATTCTAAAGAATCGGGTAGTCTAGAATCCATATATAGTTTATTTACTAATAGTTAGGGGAGTGCGGTGAAATTAATTGTGTGTATACAGGTGGCTCAGTGGTTAGTATTGCGTGCGGTGGCTCAGTGGTTAGTATTGCGTGCGGTGGCTCAGTGGTTAGCAGTGAGTGCGGTGGCTCAGTGGTTAGCAGTGAGTGCGGTGGCTCAGTGGTTAGCAGTGAGTGCGGTGGCTCAGTGGTTAGCAGTGAGTGCGGTGGCTCAGTGGTTAGCAGTGAGTGCGGTGAGATTGGTCAGCGCAGCGCCGTGGGCAGAGTGGTCAGCGCAGCGCCGTGGGCAGAGTGGTCAGCGCAGCGCAGTGGGCAGAGTAGTCAGCGCAGCGCCGTGGGCAGAGTGGTCAGCGCAGCGGGTTGGGCAGAGTGGTCAGCGCAGCGGTGTGGGCAGAGTGGTCAGCGCAGTGCCGTGGGCAGAGTGGTCAGCGCAGTGCCGTGGGCAGAGTGGTCAGCGCAGTGTCGTGGGCAGAGTGGTCAGCGCAGCGCCGTGGGCAGAGTGGTCAGCGCAGCGCCGTGGACAGAGTGGTCAGCGC
Source organism: Allobates femoralis (assembly GCA_033576535.1). Classification (NCBI taxonomy): domain Eukaryota; kingdom Metazoa; phylum Chordata; class Amphibia; order Anura; family Aromobatidae; genus Allobates; species Allobates femoralis. Next base: position 144,794,603 of record JARQOC010000003.1, read on the forward strand.
AGCGCCGTGGGCAGAGTGGTCAGCGCAGCACCGTGGGCAGAGTGGTAAGCACACACATACACAGACACTCCGCTATACTTACCACCGACCCTGCGTCTTCCCCGCCGCCTGGATCCTGAGTCGACATGTCGCCGCCCCCGGACGACTGGATCCAATATGTCGCCCGGGTAGTTTGGCGAGACATCTTGGACGCTATATTGGATCTAGTAGTTCGGGGGCGGCGACATGTCGACTGAGGATCCAGGCAGCGGACGCAGGGCCGGTGGTAAGTATAGCGGAGTGTGTGTACAAAGTTGAGGGAAGTGCGGACAAAGTGACGGAAGTGCCTACATACACACATATATACACATACTGTCCCTTGCATATGGAGGGGTGAGGAGGGGGCAGAGGACAGGGGAGGCTGGAGGGGGCAGAGGACAGGGGAGGCTGGAGGGGGCAGAGGACAGGGAGGCTGGAGGGGGCACATGGCACAGGCAGGAGGGGGCACAAGCTGGAGGGGGCACAGGCTGGAGGGGGCACAGGGCACAGGCTGGAGGGGGCACAGGACACAGGCTGGAGGGGGCACAGGCTGGAGGGGGCACAGGGCACAGGCTGGAGGGGGCACAGGCTGGAGGGGGCACAGGGCACAGGCTGGAGGGTGCACAGGCTGGAGGGTACACTGGCTGGAGGGGGCACAGGCTGCAGGGGGCACAGGCTGGAGGGGGCACAGGACAGGGCACAGGCTGGAGGGGGCAGAGGACAGGGCACAGGCTGGAGGGGGCAGAGGACAGGGCACAGGCTGGAGGGGGCACAGGACAGGGCACAGGCTGGAGGGGGCACAGGACAGGGCACAGGCTGGAGGGGGCACAGGGCAGGGCACAGGCTGGAGGGGGCACAGGGCACAGGCTGGAGGGGGCACAGGGCACAGGCTGGAGGGGGCACAGGCAGGAGGGGGCACAGGCTGGAGGGGGAACAGGCTGGAGGGGGCACAGGCTGGAGGGGGCACAGGACACAGGCTGGAGTGGGCACAGGACACAGGCTGGAGGGGGCACAGGACACAGGCGGGAGGGGGCACAAGAAACAGGCTGGAGGGGGCACAGGAAACAGGCTGGAGGGGGCACAGGGCACAGGCTGGAGGGGCACAGGGCACAGGATGGAGGGGGCAGAAGCTGGAGGGGGCACAGGGCACAGGCTGGAGGGGGCACAGGGCACAGGCTGGAGGGGGCAGAGGCTGGAGGGGGCACAGGCTGGAGGGAGCACAGGGCACAGGCTGGAGGGGGCACAGGCTGGAGGGGGCAGAGGCTGGAGGGGGCACAGGGCACAGGCTGGAGGGGGCATAGGCTGGAGGGGGCAGAGGGCAGAGGCTGGAGGGGGCAGAGGACACAGGCTGGAGGGGGCACAGGGCACAGGCTGGAGGGGGAACATGGCACAGGCTGGAGAGGGCACAGGCTGGAGGGGGCACAGGCTGGAGGGGGCACAGGGCACAGGCTGGAGGGGGCACAGGCTGGAGGGGGCACAGGCTGGAGGGGGCACAGGCTGGAGTGGGCACAGGGCACAGGCTGGAGGGGCACTGGCTGGAGGGGGCACAGGCTGGAGGGTGCACAGGCTGGAGGGGGCACAGGGCACAGGGTGGAGGGGGCACAGGGCACAGGGAGGAGGGGGCACAGGGCACAGGCTCGAGGGGGCACTGGCTGGAGGGGGCACAGGCTGGAGGGGGCACAGGGCACAGGCTGGAGGGGGCACAGGGCACAGGATGGAGGGGGCACAGGGCACAGGCTGGAGGGGGCACAGGCTGGAGTGGGCACAGGACACAGGCTGGAGGGGGCACAGAACACAGGCGGGGGGGGCACAGGAAACAGGCTGGAGGGGGCACAGGAAACAGGCTGGAGGGGGCACAGGCTGGAGGGGGCACAGGGCACAGGCTGGAGGGGGCACAGGCTGGATGGGGCAGAGGCTGGAGGGGGCACAGGCTGGAGGGGGCACAGGGCACAGGCTGGAGGGGGCACAGGCTGGAGGGGGCACAGGCTGGAGGGGGAACAGGGCACAGGCTGGAGGGGGCACAGGCTGAATGGGGCACAGGGCACAGGCTGGAGGTGGCACAGGACACAGGCTGGAGGGGGCACAGGGCACAGGCTGGAGGGGGCACATGGCACAGGCAGGAGGGGGCACAGGCTGGAGGGGGCACAGGGCACAGGCTGGAGGGGGCACAGGCTGGAGGGGGCACAGGGCACAGGCTGGAGGGGGCACAGGCTGGAGGGAGCACAGGCTGGAGGGGGCACAGGCTGGAGGGGGCACAGGGCACAGGCTGGAGGGGGCACAGGCTGGAGAGGGCACAGGGCACAGGCTGGAGGGGGCACAGGCTGGAGGGGGCACAGGGCACAGGCTGGAGGGGGCACAGGCTGGAGGTGGCACAGGGCACAGGCTGGAGGGGGCACAGGGCACAGGCTGGAGGGGGCACAGGGCACAGGCTGGAGGGGGCACAAGCTGGAGGGGGCACAGGCTGGAGGGGCACAGGACACAGGCTGGAGGGGGCACAGGACACAGGCTGGAGGGGGCAAAGGACACAGGCTGGAGGGGGCACAGCACACAGGCTGGAGGGGGCACAGGACAGAGGCTGGAGGGGGCACAGGACACAGGCTGGAGGGGGCACAGGCTGGAGGAGGCAGAGGGCACAGGCTGGAGGGGCACAGGGCACAGGATGGAGGGTGCACAAGCTGGAGGGGAACAGGGCACAGGCTGGAGGAGGCACAGGCTGGAGGAGGCACAGGCTGGAGGGGGCACAGGCTGGATGGGGCACAGGACACAGGCTGTAGGGGGCACAGGCTGGAGGGGGCACAGGCTTAGGGTGCACAGGCTGGAGGGGGCACAGGCTGGAGGGGGCACAGGGCACAGGCTGGAGGGGGCACAGGCTGGAGGGGGCACAGGGCACAGGCTGGAGGGGGCACAGGGCACAGGCTGGAGGGGCACAGGCTGGAGGGGGCACAGGCTGGAGGGGGCACAGGGCACAGGCTGGAGGGGGCACAGGCTGGAGGGGGCACAGGCTGAAGGGGGCACAGGGCACAGGCTGGAGGGGGCACAGGCTGGAGGGGGCACAGGCTAGAGGGGCACAGGCTGGAGGGGGCACAGGCTGGAGGGAGCACAGGGCAGAGGCTGGAGGGGACACAGGGTACAGGCTGGAGGGGGCACAGGGCACAGGCTGGAGGGGCACAGGCTGGAGGGGCAGAGGGCACAGGCTGGAGGGGGCACAGGGCACAGGCTGGAGGTAGCACAGGGCACAGGCTGGAGGGGGCACAGGCTAGAGGGGCACAGGGCACAGGCTGGAGGGGGCACAGGGCACAGGCTGGAGGGGGCACAGGGCACAGGCTGGAGGGGGCACAGGGCACAGGCTGGAGGGGGCACAGGGCACAGGCTGGAGGGGCACAGGGCACAGGCTGGAGGGGGCACAGGCTGGAGGGGGCACAGGCTGGAGGGGGCACAGGGCAGAGGCTGGAGGGGGCACAGGCTGGAGGGGCACAGGGCACAGGCTGGAGGGGGCACGGGGCACAGGCTGGAGGGGGCACAGTGCACAGGCTGGAGAGGAGGCGGCGGGCACAGGCTGGAGCGGAGGCGGCAGGCACAGGCTGGAGCGGAGGCGGAGGCTGGAGGGCAGAGGAGCGTGTGGGGGTGCAGAGTGCAGACTCACCGCGGGCCGCGCGTCTGGTGTAGGAGGAGAGGAGGGGCGGGCAGAGCTGCAGGACAGGAAGTCCCGCCCTCCCTCCTCTCAAGGCGCGCGGCGGGCGTTTGGGAGCACAGGTACCCCCAGAGGTTGTGTGGCCCCCCGAGGTGGTGGGCAATGGGCCCCCCCTGCCCCCCCGGTATGTAGCTACTGGCTGGAGGGCAGAGGGTGGAGGGGAGAGGCTGTAGGGCACACGGAACTTCCGAGGTCGGAACGTTCCTGTGCCGATGCCTGTAGCGCCCGGCTACTGTGCACTGGCTGACGTCACCAGCCCTGGCCGTAGACCATCACGGAAGTGGCCTTCGGCTTTTCTGGAAGTGGCCTTCGGCTTTTATATAATAGATTCATGGCGAGTGCTGGAACCAAAAGAAATCCTGATAACAGGTAGGCTGATGGCACACTGATCCCTCCAAAACGGGGGTTTTTGAAGCGCGATATTGATGCAAGTTTGATGCGTGTAGTAGTGCAAGTGTGGTGCTAGTGTGGTGCGATTGAGATTTTTTCATTCCTACTGCGATCTGACAGACTAGCATCCTCTCCTGGTGTCAAGACTGCACTGATTTGCTGCCACTCATTTGTCAATCAATGTTTGTTTATTAAAATGCCTAGTATTTGTCTGGACAACATGTCGTACAGGTTGTCTCTGAACCCTACAGAGCGGATCCTGCTACATTGGGTAATTTATAGCCAATTTTGTGAGAGGCATCCAGTTGTTTCATCTGGAGTGGGCCGTCGCTTTTCAGTCCACCCTGTCAACCGGCAGCGGCCAAGAAAAGGGCATTTTGCACGTCTATATGCTCAATTTCGTATGAATCCCGACAAATTCTATGCGTACTGTAGGATGTCCCTGGCAACATTTGATTTTTTGTTGGAGGAGCTGCGACCTGTGATCACACGCTAAGATACCGTCTTCCGGCAGAGCATTTCCGCTGAGGAACGTCTTCTCTTGACTCTGAGGTATGTTATATGTCCATTGTTCCGTAGTTATCCAAAACATGTGATCATAGTTATATATGTCAACAATTTAACAAACTGTAATCACAACCATACTAAGGCCCCTTTTACAATGGGGTTTCTTTTTAATTGCAGAAGCTGTTGTGATAAAAACATGTTGGGTGACACCGGAGGGGGGTGGAGTAGGTGTGTGTGTGTCTACTGAGCTGCCATATACTGTGCTGCCACTCACCTGACGTATACTGTGCTGTCCACTCACCCACCGTATACTGTGCTTTCCACTGAGCCGCCCTATACTCTGCTAAACACTCACCCGCCCTATACTCTTCCAACCACTGAGCCGCCGTATACTCTGCTAACTACTGAGTCGCTCCTCCACCATTAACCCCCTGCCTGCTGTCCCCTCTGCTCCTTCACCATTAACCCCCTGCATATTATGCTGTGCATCCTGCTGCACCCATCCTTAACCTCCCGATGCGATAGCATCGGGACCCCATCTAGTAGACATTATACCCCTTCAGCTGTCTCCCAGCTGCACGGACCCAGGAAGGCACCGTGGCACTCCCCTTATCATCTAATAGCCTGGGTGCAGAGTACCCCATACCCCTGAGGTGGTACATGAGCAACACAAACATGACTGCAAAAAACTTACTCATCTGTTGTTGTTCTTGCCGGGAACTGGAGCTGAAGTTTGGGTACATTTGCCGGCGTATCCACAGCCATGCCACCTCACGCCTCCCTCTGTTTGAGTAAATGGGGTCCCTCTTGTCCCAGATAACTGGGTGGTCCTGTACAAGGGCTATCAACATCTCCACATTTATGTGCAGTGACATTTTTTCTGGCTTGGTCCGTGGAGGTGGTGAGACAATGTAGGGTAGATGGCGTGCATTCTGAGTCACTTATCTCGGTATCGAGATGCCGGCTGAGGGGTTCTTCCAGATCTATGGTGGAATCTGGAGGTTAGTACTGCTTATTTCACCAAGATATCAACTTAATTCATTCTAGAGATCTGCATAATATTACCTGGTAGTTGTTATAGAAGGGGTTCTTTTGAGTGCCCTTTGGCTTGCCTGTTGTTATGGAGAGAAGGAAGCATGTAATTAGTGTGCTGTAACAAGGCTTGTAGATAAAGTTAGATGATAGTACTATAGGCCCTGTCACACGTGTCAATATCGCTAGCGACATCGCCGAAAAGTGACGCTTCAGCGATGTCGCTAGCGATATCGCAAGTGCGTCGTGCTTTGTGACAGCGCGACGCAACTGCGATATATCGCTGGTCGCAGGTTGACAGGTTTACGAGCATGCACGTAAACCTGTCAATCTGCAACCAGCGATTAGGCTGCATCGCGCCGTCTGACACCGCAATAACGATGTTGGCGGCGATCCAGCCTATACCGCAGCACTGCTGTGGATCGCTTGCTGGATTGATCCCAGCCCAGCGAGCGATTGCTCCCCCCCACATTGCTGCGGCATCAACGGCAACATGTTGCCGTGTGACACCAAGGCTGCGATGTCGGAAGCGAGCGCCCACCCGCGCATCGCTTCCGACATCGCAGACTTGGTTGACACGTGTGACGGGGCCTTTAGGATCTATACCAGGTGACGTCATGATAACTGATTGCCACTTATAGCAGTATACAAAGTCATATGCTCTTATACGTCTCTAGCAGTATATTTAATTACTAGTGGCCCGATTCTAACGCATCGGGTATTGTAGACTATGTATGTAGTTTAAAACAAATCTCCCACTTTACCAGCACCAAGTCAACTCCAGACCATCACATTACATCCACCATGCTTGACAGATGGCGTCAGGCACTCTTTCAGCATCTTTTTGGTTGTTCTGTGTCTCACAAACGTTTCTCTGTGTGATTCAAACACCTCAAAATTTGATTCGTCTGTTCATAAAACTTTTTTCCAATCTTCCTCTATGCAATGGCTGTGTTCTTTTGACATTATTAATCTTTTCTTTTATTAGCCAGTCTCAGATATGGCTTTTTCTTTGCCACTCTGCCCTGAAGGCCAGCATCCCGGAGTCGCCTCTTCACTGTAGACATTGACACTGGTGTTTTGCAGGTTCTATTTAATGAAGCTGCCAGTTGAAAAGCTGTGAGCCATCGATTTCTCAAACTAGAGACTCTAATGTACTTGTCTTGTTGCTCAGTTGTGCAGCGGGGGCTCCCACTTCCCTTTTTACTCTGGTTAGAGCCTGTTTGGGCTCTCCTCTGAAGGGAGTTGTACACACTTTTGTTGGAAATCTTCAGTTTCCTGGCAATTTCTTACATGGAATAACCTTCATTTTTAAGAACAAGAATAGACTGTCGAGTTTCACATAAAAGTTCTCTTTTTCTGGCCATTTTGATAGAACAAACAAATGTAATGCTCCAGATTCTCAATTAGCTCAAAGGAAGGTCAATTTTATAACTTCTCTAATCAGCCAAACCATTTTCAGCTGTGCTAACATACTTGTACAAGGGTTTTCTACGGTTTTCTAAACATCCATTAGCCTTCTTACACAGTAAGCAAACACAATGTACCAATAAAACACTGGAGTGGTGGTTGTTGGAAATGGGCCTCTATACACCTATGTAGATATTGCATTTAAAACCAAACATTTGCAGCTAGAATAGTCATTAACCAAAATGTGCTTTTCAAAAAATTAGGAAATTTCTAAATAACCCCACAATTGAACGGTAGTGTATATCAAGATGGGACCATATATACCAGAATGGGGTCATAGATACCAGGATTGGCAAAATATATATCAGGATGGGGGACATAAATACCTTTACTTTCCTCCTTTAAAAAATAGGTGCATCTTATAGTCCCGTGCATCTAATAGTCTGAAAAATACAGTGTATATATTCCAGATTAAACCATTTTTTATTGAAGAAACTTTTTAAAATACTTAAATGTAATCTGTCATCAATAAATGACTTTCTGTTTAAACCAGATTTTTGTGTAAAATATATATTTTTTTAGCAATGTCTTTTTTACAAGGCACAATTTCCATTAACAATATAAAAAGAAATCTTATAATTTTCACACTGGCCTTTGGGACTATTTTAGACATTTACTTTTTATTGTTTCAGGAAATAACACAAATATATAGCCACAAATGGTTGAATCCCGAGTCTATCTTTTATTTTGAAATGTCAAATGAGCATTTGCAAAGGTCACGGTGAACATAAAGGGAGCAGTGTTAGCTGTGACATCATCTATTTGGGAGATTCTATATATTAACTGTGCATAGAGTTAGTACCTGTCATTGTAATCCTACTTCTAATAACATGGAGCCTTTTTAGTAAAAATACATGCAACACAAAACCCTGATTTTAACAAAAGGTCATTTTCTAATAATGCCCTTTAAAAAACATTTTTTTACAATATTTGTTAGTTGCTCAAGGGGACTTGAACACGAGATCTTATAATTGCATTAGTAATATTCAACTCTACTTCAGTAGTACTGTGTATTACACTAGCCCACCAGCAAGATTTCATAACCGACCTCTTCAATATATCATTAGCTTCTGGGACCTTCCCCTCGGGTTTCAAACATTCCACCATCACGCCCATCCTCAAAAAGCCAAACCTTAACCCGACTGCTAGGACGAGCTGCCACCCCATATCGCTGCTCCTGTTTGCTTCCAAACTACTTGAGCAACATGTTCATGTTCAACTCTCATCTAACTCTCTCCTTGACAATCTAAAATCTGGCTTCCAGCCCCACCACTCCACTGAAACCAAAATTACCAACAACTTACAGCCAACGCTAACATACAATTCTCCATCCTCCTCCTTCTAGACCTGTCCTCTGCCTTTGACACAGTAAAATACTCCCTCCTACTTCAGATTCTTTCTTCCCTTGGCATCAAAAACCTTGCCCTGTCCTGGGTTGTCTCATACCTTTCCAACCGCACATTTAGCGTTTCCCACTCCCACACTACCTCCTCATCCCGCCTTCTCTCTGTTGGAGTCCCACAAGGCTCTGTCCTGGGGCCCCTACTTTTCTCCATCTCTGAAAAAATCTACCTCTCTGGCTCAGATGTCAACTCCCTGCTGTCCAGTCAGCCATATCCTCCTGCTTCTCCTCCCGCTACCTAAAACTCAACGTAGACAAAACTGAACTCATCATCTTTCCTCCATCCCATCTTTCATCTTCACCACTTGATCTATCTATTATGGTAAATGACATCATGCTCTCACCCACAGCTCAAATTTTCTGCCTTGGAGTAACTCTCGACTCTATCCTGTCCTTAAAACCATACATTCAAACTTTCGCCATCTCCTGTTGCCTCAAGAATATTTCCAGAATCCGTCCTTTCCTCAGCCCTCAATCTACTAAAATTCTTGTACATGCTCTCATCATCTCCTGCCTTAACTACTGCAAAATTCTCCTCTGTGGCCTCCCTGCTAACACTCTTGCACCTCTTCAGTCTGTCCTCAACTCTGCTGCCTGACTAATCCACCTCTCTCCTTGCTACTCCCCTGTATCTCCCCTCTGCAAATCCCTCCACTGGCTCCCAATTCCCCAATGAATCAAGTTCAAGCTACTAACACTGACCTACAAAGCAATCCATAAACTGTCTCCTCCCTATATCTCTGAACTAATCTCCCACTATCTTCCCTCACGTAATCTTCGATCCTCCCAAGACATCCTCCTCTCCTCCACACTTATCCATTCCTCACACAACCACCTCCAAGATTTCTCCCAAATATCCCCCATCCTCTGGAATTCTGCGCCTCAACACGTCAGATTATCCACCAGGCTCGGATCCTTCAGATGGAACCTGAAAACCCATCTCTTCAGGAAAGCTTACAGCCTGCAATGACCTAGCGACCGCCCCATCACCACCGAAGCTGCTGCCCCACCGCCAATGGAGCTGCTGCCCCACCGCCAACGGAGCTGCCACCTCTCCACCACCAGATCTGCTGTACCCCTGACCTACTGTCTCCTCAACATTATCCTGTAGAATGTAAGCCCGCAAGGGTAGGGTCCTCTACCCCCTGTACCAGTCTGTCGTTGTTAATTGGTTTACTGTAAACTATATCTATAATTTTGTATGTAACCCCTTCTCATGTACAGCATCAAGGAATTAATGGTGCTATATAAATAAATGATAATAATATGCTGGAGTATATGGCAATCCCAGAGGCCTTTTTCAGGTCTCTTGTTGCCACAGTAACTCACTGATATCTTGTTTTTTAATTGCGGTGCTGCTGATTAGGTGACTGATGAAGCGCTGTCAAACTCCTCATGTGCCACTTTCACTATTGACAGTGGCATTTGAGAGTGTAAAGATGGTATCCACTACATGGGCAACCCATTTTTATATCACTCAGATCCCTTTGTAAAGTAGATAATAAACTCACCTCTTCCAGCAGCGCCAATCCAGCAATATAGATGCGGCATCTTCTGAGGTTTGCATGTCATGTTGATGCCTAATGAGCCCTGCTGTCAATCAGGCTGCTGAACTCTAATGTATTCTGATTGAATGACATTCATCTAAGAGAAGAAAGAATGTTGCAATGATATAGCAGCCACAGATTGGCTGCAGGGCTCATATTCCAAAGAAATGTCACGCAAGCCTAGGCAAATTTGGCACCAACATTGCCGCAATGGCGCTGGTGTGACAATGAAGACTTTTTTCTTTATTTGCAAGTGGGACAAATTTAGTTAGTAGACAATCCGTTTAAACTGCTAGAAATGGTGAGAATACCGATCCTACCAGGAACAAGAAAACCTGAAGCTGATTCCGTGCGATCATCATGACATACGTTTCCCTCAAAGTACACAAAGTTATGTACTCACCACTGATAAGTATGTCATATAGAGTTACTGTGCTATAGTCAATGTAGGAAACACAGTTCAATTCGTTCCATCTTTTTAATGCATTTTAAGAAATATTAAAACCTGTAAGATTTCAGAATTTCAGTATGCTTGGTGCTCCTTGGTGATGGTCAAATAATCAAATAAAACCTATTTGTTATATTATATTGTGCTCTCACTGCAGCTAGACAAAAGGTTTAAAAAGCAGGATTAATCCAGAGATGATGGTACAAAAATCCTCCACAACCTCATCTAGTGTCGCTTATGCCTCTAAAATAATTGTCTGTGCTTTTAGCAATCAGCAGAAAAACATCACAGTAGGAGTCTGTGGGAAAATGTTTAATCTTCTGGTGGAAAACTCTATGAAATACAATTAACTTACATCAATGATAAATTAAATAAGTTCTGCTATATATCTATATACACGGTAGTAAAATATAGATATATAGTAACATGTATAAACATTATCACAATGTTCATGGTGTTATGGATGGCTTTTTTTGTTATCAAATTCAACTTGGTTCTATATCAGCAGTATTATAGGGCTATCATAATAAGACAGGATCTACAGGGCTCCTCTTTGTAAAGTCCCTACCCGCTGGATCCGTCTCCAGGGGACAGGAATATCGGGTCTTGTCTTGCCGCAGGTAAACCCCTGCTCCCCACACACTTACTTATCCGTTCTGCACTCCCCCAATGTCCCTCCAGGCTGCAGCTCCATCCTAATGCATCTCCCCTGCCTCTTCTGACTTCCTGGTTGCAGCGGAGCGCACATAGGGAGTACGCGCCACTGACTTTAATTTAAAGGTCCAGGACACGCTTTTTTAGAAATCACCTCTCGGCCAATTGCCGAGAGGTTTTTGTGTACTTAAGGACCTAACTTCCTTAGGGGAGTGCCTGGAAAACTTACTGTGCTCAGGTCCTTGGATCAGCTTTTGCTCGCTATAGCCTGGCCACCGTTTTGCTATTAACGCCTGGTGTTTTCCTTTAAGTGCTGGGGTCCCCCTCCTGGCCATATGGCTTCTTGGAATCTCACAATTCTAGCCTTCAACCCTGTGGACTCAATCGGTACCCTTTGTACCCCTCTGGACCATCCCTCGGTGACACAACCCCGTGCCTCCAGCAGATCCTCCTGGCTACCCTGGTCCCTCGCTGGTTAGCCCCCTCTGATCCCCTGGACTTCTCACCCCCCTCATAAACTCTATTCTCCTTGGATTGCCCTTCTGGTCGAGTAGTCATTGCACTCAGAGCTTTCGTGGCTGTTCCGGGTAAACACGTGTAGAGGGGTTAGCTTGCCGATGCTCCCTCCAGGGAATTCGGTGCCTCAGCCCAGGGAGTCCTCCCTTGTGTGTTGTTCTATTTTGTCTTTAATACATTTTTGCATTTTATCTGACATCCTAGTCGGGCTGGTTCATTGAGTTCACCTTTCACAGACGTTTCTGTGGTCTAGTGGGTCCACTTTCCATGTTTCCGTCTCCTGAGGTGTGATACTGTTATTGTGGAGGTCATAATGGTTCTTACCACTTACATTTATAATGCTTTTGTTATGCTGTATTACTTGACCAGTGCAGCCTAAAACAGGTCCAAGCAATGAAGTCACTGTGGCTTCCAAGGTGTGGAATACCTAGTCACCACACTACAGTCATGGCCAAAAGTTTTGAGAATTATACAAATATTAATTTTAACAAAGTCTACTGCTTCAGTTTTTCTAATGGCAATTTGCATATACTCAAGAATGTCATAAAGAGTGATCACCTTAGCAGCAATTACTTGCAAAGTCAATATTTGCCTAGAAAATGAACTTTAACCCCCAAAACACATTTGAATATCATTGCAGTCCTGCCATATAAGGAGCAGCTAACATCGTTTTAGTGGTTGTCCCATTAACACAGATGTGGGTGTTGATGAGGACAGGGCTGGCGATCAATCAGTCATGATTAAGTAAGAATGACACCACTGGACACTTTAAAAGGAGGCTGGTGCTTGGTATCATTGTTTCTCTTCAGTTAACCATGGTTATCTCTAAAGAAAGACGTGCAGCCATCATTGCACTGCACAAAAATGGCCTAACAGGGAAGAGTATCGCAGCTAGAAAGATTGCACCTCAGTCAACAATCTATCGCATCATCAAGAACTTCAAGGAGAGAGCTTCCATTGTTGTCAAAAAGGCTCCAGGGCGCCCAAGAAAGACCAGCAAGCACCAGGACCGTATCTTAAAACTGTTTCAGCTGCGGGATGGGACTACCAGCAGTGCCGAGCTTGCTCAGGAATGGCAGCAGGCTGGTGTGAGTGCTTCTGCATGCACTGTGAGGCGGAGACTCTTTGAGCAAGGCCTGGTTTCAAGGAGGGCAGCAAAGAAGCCACTTCTCTCAAGAAAAAACATCAGGGACCGACTGATATTCTGCAAAAGGTACAGGGAGTGGACTGCTGAGGAATGGGGTACAGTCATTTTCTCTGATGAGTCCGCTTTTCGATTGTTTGGGACATCTGGAAAACAGCTTATTCGGAGAAGAAGAGGTGAGCGCTACCACCAATCTTGTCTCATGCCAACTGTAAAGCATCCTGAAACCATTCATGTGTTGGGTTGCTTCTCAGCCAAGGGTTTCGGCTCACTCACAGTCTTGCCTAAAAACACAGCCATGAATAAAGAATGGTACCAGAATGTCCTCCAAGAGCAACTTCTCCCAATCGTCCAAGAGCAGTTTGGCGCCCAACAATGCCTTTTCCAGCATGATGGAGCACCTTACCATAAAGCAAAGGTGATAACTAAATGGCTCAGGGAACAAAACATAGAGATTTTGGGTCCATGGCCTGGAAACTCCCCAGATCTTAATCCCATTGAGAACTTGTGGTAAATCATCAAGAGGCGGGCGGACAAACAAAAACCAACAAATTCTGCCAAAATGCAAGCATTGATTATGCAAGAATGGACTGCGATCAGTCAGGATATGGTCCAGAAGTTGATTGAGAGCATGCCAGGGAGAATTGCAGAGGTCCTGAAGAAGAAGGGTCAACACTGCAAATATTGACTTGCTGCATTAACTCATTCTAACTGTCAATATAACCTTTTGGTATCATAATATGATTGCAATTATATTTCTGTATGTGATAGAAACATCAGACAAACACAAATAAAAACCAGAGGGCAGCAGATCATGGGAAAATATCATTTTGGTGTCATTCTCAAAACTTTTGGCCATGACTGTATAATGCTATATTGAAATCTATTTATGAGCAGTTGAAGCTAAAGATGAGCGCACTGATCCATGGACAATAGAGTTTGCTTTGAATTTCCTAAAATTTGTGATTTCACGTAAATTTGATAATTTTGAGATTCAAAGTTTGCAAAAAAACATCTTGCCCTGCGCCATTTACAAAACTGATGATGCATCAAACTGTTAGAAAACATAATTTTGTGTTGTCACACAGACCTCCGCATAATGTTTTGCATGTTTTGCAGCTATGACATGTTACTGATCGTACCTTGTACAGTGGTGCTCAGTACATGGGCCATCACAGATCAGCAGTTCCCAATGGAGCACAGTTTTCCACCTCCAGAGTTAATGGGTAAGTCTTCCTCTTCTATAGAGTGTCAGCTCTTATGCTCAGCAAAGTACTCTCTTTCTTCTCCCCCTTGTGTATTTTTAATTTGCCGCAAATCAAATTTTGGGGACAAATTCAGCTAAGTCATTTTCATATAATAGTACAAGCTCATGATTGAAATAAGATATAGTGTCTGGAAAAAACTCTGCTTATTGATCTTACTATTAGACTCTTATAGTCAAATGCCCAAATGAAAAGTGAAGCAGAAACTCATATTGTTGTTCTGTGTCTTCTGTTCTGTACAGACTGAGTAAAGGTTTTGCAATATAATCGCGAAGTCCTACTCTCTTCCATCTGTCCTCTACTTTTTAGTAATCAGTCAAATCAAATATATGTAGTAGAAGATGGGTTGAAGGGCGCCTGACTGTATGAATGGGCTAATCTTTGTTACCATGAAGATGTGTAGGTCTGTTGAGCAGCTGTAGACTTAAAATTGTCATCAAAACCATTTGCACAGTTGCTTAATTTTTTAATTTTAGATGCAAAAAGAAAATAAAAAAAACAATTGTAAAGGCAGATGTAATTTTAGGCTGAAGTTATGTTTTTAAATAGAAGAAATCCAGCGAGACAGGATCCATTTGATGAAAGCGTTTTTCTTTTTTATTGCAAATAAAAAGCTTGGCTGGTACTAGTGATGGGCGAATCCTAAATTACTCGGAATCGCTTGACTCTAGCGAGTCTGAGCACAGGACTCGCTACTCGTTGCGAGTCTAGCGAGTCCAATGTTAATGAATGGGGAAGCGAGTAATAGCGAGTAGTGTGAGATTTACAAATCGCAGATGTGTCTCGGAAGCTTCAGCCTGAAGCAATCCTAGTTTTGTCATTTATTTGCATTGGACTCGTTTACTTTGTAAGTAATCTCTGGGAAACTCGCACAGATAAGAGAAGAGTCCTGTCTGCTCTGTGCAGCTCCAGGGTCCTAGAGCCTGCCTGCTGCCTGATGTAGCAGAGCTGAGATTGTTCTCAGTCTGCTCATTCCCTGTGTACAGACATGAATGTCTGTGCACAGAGATGATGTAGCAGAGCTGAGATTGTTCTTAGTCTGCTCATTCCCTGTGCATAGACATCTATATCTATACACAGGGGATGTAGCAGAGAGGACATCGCGTTTTGGACTGCGTCGGACGGAAGAGGATTTTTTTAATTAAAGATGGAGTCCCTAATGGCTTTTTTTTTTATTTCTAATAAAAAAATTTCTCTGTGTTGTGTTTTTTTTTAAACAATTTAATAGAAATTCATGGCGGTCATGTCTAATATTGGCGTGACCGCCATAAATTTCAGGCTTAGGGCCAGCTGATAATACAAAGCTGGCCCTAACCTCTATTACCCAGCGTGCCACCGCCACCAGGGCCGCTGGAAGAGCGGGGTTCAGCGCCAGAGGATGGCGCTTCAATGAACGCGCCATCTTCTGGGGCGGCTGCGGGCTGCAATTTGCAGCGGGGGGTGCCCAGAAAGCTTGGGCATCCCTGCGCTGCGGATTCCAGCCCCCAGCTGCTTAGCTGTACCTGGCTAGACATAGAAATTGCGCGGAGCCCCACGCATTTTTTTGACTCCGACTCCGAGACGACTCCGAGACGACTCCGACTCCGACTCGACTCCGAGACGACTCCGACTCCGAGACGACTCCGACTCCGAGACGACTCCGACTCCGACTCCGAGACGACTCCGAGACGACTCCGACTCCGAGACGACTCCGACTCCGACTCCGAGATGACTCCGACTCCAAGACGACTCCGACTCCGAGACGACTCCGACTCCGAGACGACTCCGACTCCGAGACGACTCCGACTCCGAGACGACTCCAACTCCGAGACGACTCCGACTCCGAGACGACTCCGACTCCGAGACGACTCCGACTCCGAGATGACTCCGACTCCAAGACAACTTCGACTCCAAGACGACTCCAACTCTGAGACGACTCCGACTCCGAGACGACTCCGACTCCGAGACGACTCTGACTCCGAGACGACTCCGACTCCAACTCCGAGACGACTCCAACTCCGAGACGACTCCGACTCCGAGACGACTCCGACTCTGAGACGACTCCGACTCCGACTCGACTCCGAGACGACTCCGACTCCGAGACGACTCCGACTCCGAGACGACTCCGACTCCGACTCCGAGGCGACTCCGACTCTGAGGCGACTCCGACTTTGAGACTCCGACTCTGAGACTCTGACTCTGAGGAGACTCCGACTCCGAGACTCTGACTCTGACCCTCTGACTCTGAAATTCATTAAATAATAAAAAAAAAAATGCGTGGGGCTCCGTGCAATTTCTGTCTAGCCAGGTACAGCTAAGCAGCTGGGGGCTGGAATCCGCAGCGCAGGGATGCCCAAGCTTTCTGGTCACCCCCCGCTGCAAATTGCAGCCCGCAGCCGCCCCAGAAGATGGCGCGTTCATTGAAGCGCCATCCTCTGGCGCTGAACCCCGCTCTTCCAGCGGCCCTGGTGGCAGTGGCACGCTGGGTAATAAAGGGGTTAATACCAGCTTTGTTATACAAGCTGGTATTAAGCCCGAGATTCTTAATGTCAGGCCACGTTTGACCCAGCCACTAAGAATCTCCAATAAAGGGTTAAAAAAACACAACACAGTGAAATTTTTTTATTTGAAATAAAAAAAAAAGCCATTAGGGACTCCATCTTTAATTAAAAAAATCCTCTTCTGTCTGATGTAGTCCAAAACGCGATGTCCTCTCTGCTACATCCCCTGTGCATAAATATAGATGTCTGTGCACAGGGAATGAGCAGACTGAGAACAATCTCAGCACTGCTACATCATCTCTGTGAGCAGGCGGGCTCTAGGACCCTGGAGCTGCACAGAGAAGACAGCTGGACTCCGCTCGCAAAGAAACAGCAGTTACTTTGCGAGTTTCCCTGCTATCACTGGCACAGTAGCCGAGTCTAATGCAAACAATGGCAATCCTAGTTTTGTCAGCGTTTCTGACAAAACTAGGATTGATATTGATTTGCATTGGACTCGTGCGAGTAATCACTGGGAAACTCGCAGAGTACCGAGTCCTGCGAGTCCCTTACTACTCGCCGAGTAACGAGTCCTAGCGAGTAGATTCGCCCATCCCTAGCTGGTACATACAGGCAATGTGCTAGGTGCTGAGGTCAACGCGTTTCGACGCTGAGGTCTTAGTCATGGCTATTGAGAAGAAGTCATTGAGAGGGTGCAGTATAAGTATCCGCTCTCTGACTAGTGCACAGCTGCAGTTGCTTACAACCAATGAATACTAAATTAAACATAAAAATGAACAACACAAATGCAAATAAAACAAAAGGTGCACATAAAAAATACAAAAATGCCATAACTTTGATGTCTAGAGTTATAATAGATACAAGTGATTTGTCTTAATATTGAAGGATAATATCCTGTCTAACATTTAATCCAGTGGGGGTACGGGAACTGAGACGGAATATCCAATAGGATTCTCTGTGTAGTAGTTTATGTCTCAGGTCTCCGCCCTTAAATGAATTAGTCACATTTCGATACCTTTAAATCGTAGTGAAGCGGTATCACCTTTGTGTACAGCAGAAAAATGCCATGAAACTGCAGAGATATTGATTGCAGTAGTACTAGAAACTAAGCTGAGGCAGAAAAAAGTAGTAGTGTGATCAAGCCTGTATTTCAAATTCACTACCAACGTTAAATTGTATAAGATAACAACTAGAAAACAAAAAAGTACGTGTAAGATGTCTCCAAATACCTTGCAATAAAAAAGTAAAAGCTAATGCTACTAAAACAAGGATACTTGGTACATACCTTTTTTGCAAAAATTGTACTTTAAGGCATTCCACTGCGACAAGGTGACCCTCTGCTGACTATTCGGAAGGCCCCTATGCTAGCCATATTAAGACCCTATGCTGTGTGTATGTCACGTCCTACTGACGGACTCCACACGTGGACCCACTGGACCGCGTAGAGCGGATGCTGATACCGGGATGACAGAGAGGCGGACCAGTAAAGTAGAGTCAACAGGTTTATTAACAACACAAACACCCACGCCCCAGGGGAGGGCCACACGGCCACAGCACCGGAACACCACCGAAGGAGGCCCCGGAGCGCTTAACCCCTATACAGGGATTCCGCCGGTACCAACCTCGGAGGGACCGATGAAGCGGACACGGGTGTTGAACCGACCCAAGGCAACGTGGGAAACAATACAGCAACCGGGTATAGGATAGGAAACAGGGAACCGGGAACACGAGGAATCCGGAGCCAGGCTTGAGACAGCGATCCGCTTGGAAGAGATCCGGGAAACCGGCCAGGAACACGGCGGTCAGCAAGGAGCCGGCTGGGCAGGAATCTGTAGGAAGGAACACACAGAAATCAGGTAACAAGCCAAATAAGGAGCGACCTAACCAGACCAGAAATGGCAACTCCTCAAGGAGGTAGTTGCCCTGGCCCCGACTGAATGGAAACAGGAAGTTTATATCATAGCAGGGCAGTCCTGATTGGCAGGACACAGAAGCATGGTGATTGGCTGAGGGGAGGAGCATGCTCCCTGCAGTCTCTCCAGCAGAAACAGGTTTGGCGATGTAGTTTCATGTGCTCAAGCAGTAGCCCCGGAAAGGGAGGAGAAGAGCAACGCTACTCCAGCAGAGGGTGCTGGAACCCTGCGGCAGACCCCCGAGGGGTAACAGTGTATCAACCTCACAAGCAGGTGGGTGCAGTGTGTGAACCGTGTCCAAATGGATCACAGATGGAATGCAGTAAGTCTATTTCTGCTCAGCAGGAGAGAGGCAGGGTCCTCCAACTTATCAGGAGACAAGTGGTTAAATCAATTTAGAAACTAAGCTGAGACAGAAAAAAGTAGTAGTGTGAACAGGCATGTATAACAACTTCACTACCAACGCCAAATTGTATGAGATAACAAATAGAAAACAAAAAAAGTATGTGTAAGATGTCTCCAAATGCCTTGCAATAAAAAAGTAAAAGCCAATGCTACTAAAACAAGGGTACTTGGTACATGCCTTTTTTTTTGCAAAAAACTTACCGTATATACTCGCGTATAAGCTGAGTTTTTCAGCCCAAAAATTGGGCTGAAAAGTACCCCCTCGGCTTATACGCGAGTCAGTGCTGTATACCGATGTATACATCGGTACATACCGATGTATACATCGGTATACAGCAGCCCCCGTAATGCAGGGCCCCCCCAGCCTCGCTCCGGTCACCTGTAAAGGAAACTATACTTATCACAGTGCCGCTGTCTGTCCGCGCCCGCTCGCACCCGCTCGCAGCTGCCGTATGCGATCCTCCATCTTCATGCGTCTTCTTCCTGTTTCTGTGCTCGTCGCAGGCAATGACGTCATTCCCTACGACGAGCATAGGAAACAGGAAGAAGAGGCATGAAGATGGAGGATCGCGTACGGCAGCTGCGAGCGGGTGCGAGCGGGCGCGGACAGACAGCGGCACTGTGATAAGTATAGTTTCCTTTACAGGTGACCGGAGTCAGGCTGGGGGGCCCTGGATTACGGGGGCTGCTGTATACTACCGCTGGGGCTGCAATATACTGCTACTGGGGCTGTATACACCACTGGGGCTGCAATACCACTGGGGCTGCTGTATATAGGGGCTGCAATACCACTGGGGCTGCAATACCACTGGGGCTGCTGTATATAGGGGCTGCAATACCACTGGGGCTGCAATACCACTGGGGCTGCTGTATATAGGGGATGCAATACCACTGGGGCTGCAATACCACTGGGGCTGCTGTATATAGGGGCTGCTGTATACACCACTGGGGCTGCAATACCACTGGGGCTGCTGTATATAGGGGCTGCAATACCACTGGGGCTGCAATACCACTGGGGCTGCTGTATATAGGGGCTGCTGTATACACCACTGGGGCTGCAATACCACTGGGGCTGCTGTATATAGGGGCTGCAATACCACTGGGGCTGCAATACCACTGGGGCTGCTGTATATAGGGGCTGCTGTATACACCACTGGGGCTGCAATACCACTGGGGCTGCTGTATATAGGGGCTGCAATACCACTGGGGCTGCAATACCACTGGGGCTGCTGTATATAGGGGCTGCAATACCACTGGGGCTGCAATACCACTGGGGCTGCTGTATATAGGGGCTGCTGTATACACCACTGGGGCTGCAATACCACTGGGGCTGCTGTATATAGGGGCTGCAATACCACTGGGGCTGCTGTATATACCACTGGGGGCTGCTGTATATCATACTGCTGGGGCCTGTATACCACTGCTGGGGGCTGTATACCTGTGCTGGGGTCCACCCTCGGCTTATACGCGAGTCAATAGATTTTCCCAGGTTTTGGGGGCAAAAGTAGGGGGGTCGGCTTATACACGGGTCGGCTTATACACGAGTATATACGGTACATTAAGCCATCACTTTAAGCTCATTTGACCAGGCCACTCAAGATTTCATTCTCATGTCAGTTAATTTTCTTTTGACTCACAACTTCTTCTCCTTTGATAAGGAATTTTATTTGCAATGTCAGGGCATCAGCATGGGAGTGCAATTCTCCCCAACCCTGACTAATATATTCATGGGTGTGTGGGAGGAATTATTCATTTTTTTCAACAGTCCCTTCCACACCAGCATATTCTGGTATGCTAGATACATTGATGACATCTTGCTGGTGTGTAGGGGACCCACATGTGACATTCCTGACTTTGTTAATTTTTTAAATAACAACTCCTTTAATCTCCACTTTACCCATCATTTTTATAAAAGAAAAATTTATTTTCTTCATGTTACTTTAATTGGACAATTGTACAACAGAGGAAGTGGAAGTGAGACCATATAGAAAACCTACAGCCACCAATTCCATTTTGGCTGCCACTCCCTGTCACCCATCCCATGTCACCCCAAACATCCCTGTGGGTGCACTTATACGAACAAAAAGAAAGTGTTCTAATGCTGTACAATATAGAATTGAAGCTGCCAAAGTGAAAGAGAGACTTCAGCACAGGGGCTACT